>JAUESE010000056.1:6166091-6177558 GCA_032274725.1 Malacoctenus triangulatus | reverse complement strand
TCCACCACTCTCTAACCAGGAGAAAAAGGGACACCTAATACTTAACGTATGATGTGAATGTCGCTAAATAATCGCAGCTTGTAGTTTTCTGTGACGAAAACCTCCTGCGACAGCCGAAGACTGCGAATCCCGAAGCTCCGTTTCATTCCTGCAGAGCTTTGCCAAGTGTCTAAGGAGGAACATTCAGTTTAAATAACGCTTAGCGTGTTTAGACGGCGCAGCGTCGTCTATAGTCGGCCTCGGAGCTTCTCTGTTACACAGCAGGAACTGTCTGAACAGTAAAATACGGCTGTGTTGAGGAGACGAGGCGATGAAAACACACACAGAGAGGAGACTGAGGGAATGTGTGGTTTCCAGTTTATATTCCCGCATATCCATCGCTGTCACTGCAGTGCTTACATACAAATTTTAACCAATGTTTTATTTGTTGCAAAGAGAAAACTCTTTTGTCAGTCGTGTTTTTCTGCTGAGTTTTTCTTGGCGATCCTTCAGAGGAATTCCACAGTAAATTATTCATCTCTGTCGTTGTTGCAAAAGCTGCTTGAAGAGCTTTGAGGGTGTAAAGATGAAGGGTTTTTATTGTGGAGAGCAAATCAAAACTGGCTGACAGGTTGCACAAGATATCAACTGGTGACTCCAGCAAACGGAGACTTTGGAGTCGACTTGCGAATAAAATAGGATTCCTTTATGGAATAAACTTGTTGGGGGGGGGGTGAACGTCTGACCTATAGGTGCACATCCTCAGACGACCACACAGCATAAATTTTAATAATCCCACGGCAGCGACGGCTCAGTGTGTTAACTCGAGGTTTAATCTCTAAACCAAACACACCCTCCTCCAAGTGCTTTATGATCACTTCAGGACCTGTCATCGTCAATGGGCTCCTTTCACTGGTCCAGTGAGGAATCTTCTAAATGAAAAACAATAAATGTCCCACAATAGAGCTTCTGTGAGCCAAGAGAGGCAGTCGAAAATGAAAAGTCATAACCTTCGTTTTCATAAGCGTGCAGAGATAAAGATTAAAAGCCGCTGACATCTCGAGGCTCCTGAGTGGACAGAACAAGTGGTGTTTCCAGAGTTGAATACGTTTTTCTATCAGTAAGCATTAACCTCTTGCTTTAATCTATTTCGCCTCGCAGTCAAACATCCACTTTCTCTCCCCTCCAGTCGTATCTGTGTGTTTTCCTTCCTCTTGTTGTCCGAAGCAGTCGGGATGAAGGAGAGCGGCTGCTGGCTGTGGTTTGATTGTCTGGTTGACAGCTGGCCGGCCTGTTTATTTTTCTATTTATCTCAGGCGCCCTCAACTGACACACGCTTCGCTGCTCGTGACATCGACAAGCCGGGGCCGGTGAGCGGGCGGGGGGGTGGTGGTGGTGTGGTGGTGTGGTGGTGGTGGGGGACAGATGTGTGAACCGTGATGCGATTTTTTTTGTTTCACATCAAAGGATCGCTGTGTGGGAGTTGTTAGATTTGACACATCTGGATGTGATGGACTCATCAAGCAGGCAGACTCTCGGTATATACTGGAGATGGACACAATTACACACAGATGAATACCTCCAACCGTGTCAACACGAGGAAACACTCGGCCCGCCTAATGCACAAACTGGATGTTCATGTCCGACAGAAAGAGAAACTCGTCACGATCCCAGTTCCTGTCGGTCGGCTCGTCCTCCATCTCCTCTCAGCTGTTGGGGGGGGGGGCTTCGGTTTTTTTCACGTTAGACAAATGATTTCAGGTCAGCATGCGCTCCGGCAAAGTCTTCAGGATTCACTCTTTTCCGTAAATAAATGAAAAGTCACACTTTCTTTAGATGACAGGGGACTTCGCCTGAACTGTGGTTGCCAAATTCAGCATAATAGATCAAACCTCCAAGGATAAAAAGGTTCAAAGCTGCTGATCTCCAACGTGGATTCATCAAAGACTGCAGATATTGGCTAATATAAATTGTGTCACTCAGAAGCACAAATTCCAAAGTCTGTTGACCAAACCAGATGAAAGCTGTTTTCTTGCGCTGTTTTTCCTGCACCGATCCTGCAACCGGCTCTGCTCATCATGTTTCGTTGTCTGTCCCTCCTCAAGCGTTGCACCGCGTTTGTTCCAGTGGCTGCCACTGAAGAGTCGGGCAGGTGAGGTTGCGCGGCCTCCCGACCCCGTGACCCTCGCTGTGTTAACCTCTGGCACCGGCTGTATCTCCTTTAGCTGCTAACAGGATGCAGCATTTGCCCCGGGAGCGGGCTGTTTGCTCTGTCCATCTGTTGCGGCGCTGCGAGCCTGACCGGACATTCCCAGACCATTCCCACACCTCTGACCCTGCCCGAAAAAAACCTCTCCTCTTGTCTCCGTTACTCATCCCTCCTCACCTCTGCGCTCGGCCGACGTCTCCTTTGGCTACATTCTCACTAACCCAATTACATCCTCGCCTCGGGGGGGAAAGAAGAGCCACTTGTAAGGATGGACAATCAGTGACAGACTCACGCAACAAAGCTGAGGACTTGAACGCAACGTCGTCTTGCTGTTTTTTATTAAGTCTGTGTTCTGGGGGTCTGATGGTGATGCTGATGGTGATCAGGCTGGTAGTAACAATAAGAAAAAAATGGTGGGCAAAGGACCAAACAAGGAGTCCTGTTCCCAAACCATCCTAACATGGACAACCGCAGCTGGCCTCCGGTCAAACGTTCGGCTGACTGATGTGTCAAAACAAGCTTGTGATCTCTTTGTTTTCAAAGCTGCAATAAAGCAGATCGCTATATGCATCCCTTTGTTTCTTTGTCACTTTGTGCTCTCTCGCGTGCGTTGCACGACGACGCCACGAAACCTGAACCATACGTCTGCAGTTTCTCCCGTCCGCACGATCATCTCTGGCGTTCAAAGTCGAGGGGACACGATCTGTTGTTTTCTCGTCTCAGGGGTTGAATGAGGAAGACAAAAGCCTCCTGCGAAAGCGCAGCCGTCTCACTGTGAGCGGGATCCGTCCTTTTCATTAGAAACTCTGATTCAATCCGTTCGGCCGTTGTTTGCACCGCTCCCCCGTACGATGCAAGCCCCCGCAGCCATCGCAGGGCAGTAAAGTCAGCCACACTGTTCAACAGGGGAGCCATGAGGCCATTAAACGCAACCAGATCAAAGCAGCGCGCTCTATTCTTGGAAACGAGTGATTTTCTTTATTGTTTCACTCTTGTTCCTGCTGAAAAATAGATGGCCGTGTTTATCCAAAGGTCTCCTAATCTATCTCCGCGTCTCCAGAGCCGAGTGGTTGAAAACCGTCATGTTGGCATGTTTACTTTGTGTCGACTGTGTTTTCGTTCGTGTTTGTCATTCATATTTTCGCACTTTATTTCGGTGGGTTTTCCTGTTTCGTCTGATCAGCTTCGCCCGGATATACAGTGACTGATGTCGCTGGCAGCCGGAGCCAGCGACGGTCTCGTCTCTGTTTACGCTTCTCTGTCACACTCGCATCCTGTTTTATTGATAATTAGTGGTGAACAAGAGAGCAAAGCTACAATCCTCAGCTTTTTATTGGCCTTACAGAGGTCCCAACCTCAGTCACAAGAACTTGATCCCCTTGGACCTCAAATCTGTAGTTTGTCTTTGAGTGAGATGGATTCAGTTCCTGAATGAAGTTAGGCGTCTGTCAGTGGTGGTGCTACCGATGTTTCAGCAAACGGTCTCATCTTACAAATCTATAAAGATGAAATCATTCTGAGGACATTGAGTCTGCTTGAAGTTTCTCTTCCTCTCACATTCTTCCATCCATCCGTCTTTATACTTTCCCCTCGGATTCACGTGTTTAATCCATTTTCTTGTTTTTATTTGGATCATATCCAGTTTAAAACAGATCTCCAAGTGATGAGATCAGCAGCATCTGCATCGTTCCTGCTGACACTTATTCGTTCCTCTTCTTCCTTTTACAACGTCAGTGTGTCGGGGTTTTTTTTTTCCCTGGGTGTTTCCCCTCTCGTCTGTTTATCCTCTTCCCTCCTTGTTTTTCCTGAAGACAGCAGCATCTTGCTCGGAGGGTCCAGAACCAACACGCTCTCGCAGACCGGTTTCTTCCCATGTTTCAAACATGAGGAACTCCTTTATCTGATTTACCTTTTTATTTCTCTTCAAGGAGGCAAATCATGTTGAACATCTGGTCACTGATTTAGCAAAAGTCGGCTCATCACACGCACTTAAACTTCGATACCAGACAAATACATTAAAACCGTTGCCTCGTAAAGGAGCGGCTCTTTATACTTCCTCTCCTGGTTTATCTCCACCTTTTTCCCATGATCATTTGCTCTTATCTAAGATGAAAGAGCTCAGGGACAGTAGTTAGGCCTCGATGGTCGTGATGGTCATGGTTGGCATTCACAGAAAACAGAGCCACTAAAGATAATACGGTCCTGCTGACTTTAGCAGACGGCCCGAGCAGAGATAATCTAACGCCACCAAGATGTCTGGAGTGGCCTCCTGAGTTTTCCCAGCAGAGCGCCTTCAGGCCCGCGAGGTCCGGCTCACTGGAGAGAATTAAAAGTGATATTCCCCATCAAAGGAGCATTTCTCTCTTCAGGCTATAAACAGCCACAGCCTCCCGACTTTTTTTTTTTTTTTTTTTTTTTCTCATCTCACTCCAAGGTATTGTGCTGGCTCGGACAAGGTACGCGACCTGAGTCAAGTTAGGGGGGGAGAAGTGGAGCGGACGAGAGGGAAAGTGTGACCGCTGAAACAGAGGTTTGGCTTCTCCTCCGCCGAGTTTCCTGGAAGCAGCCGTTTTAACTCCTTTACCACAGAGCGATGCCGCTTTCTTTAGGAGCGCGGTGCTCCTTCTTTTCTGCGTCATCACTCAGCTCACAGTCAGTTCTGTCATTGTTGTCCGTCCCTTCTGCGAACTTAAGTCAGAGCTTATGTTTATGAACTTCGAGCATTAAGGGAACTGTTGTTTCGATCATACACAACAAGGGAGCTAATCCCACGAGCGTCGTCAGCGTTGATGGAGCTACTTTCTGGATTGCAAAAGACACAATTTCGTCCTGCAGTCTCCATGTTTTTTGCATTAACACTGTCACGAATTGTGTGCAAATCACATGCGCAATAATCAAGATGCATTTCAGACGACTCCTGCTGCTCTGGGTGACCGAGTAAACATAAAAGTTTGAATTAAACGGAGGAGCTTATTTATCGGGTTTATTGTTTGTTTCCTTCTGCATTTTTTTCCCACGTGACAACACATGAAACCAAAGAAGCTGCATCAAGGCCGCGAGATGATGTGTCAAGGTTTTTCGTGCGTCGGCCGTCTGGTAATCCGCATTGCCAGATCCGTGTTCTCCAAACACATCTAATGATGCTTTGTTTTGTCAAAACTGTCGATTCCATTCAAACACTTACATCATGTAGCGTTTGTCTGTCCAACATGTGGCCTCGTCCAGACCTTCGGAGTCTGGCGGAGACTGTGGGAGACAGTCCGAGACTGTCTCTGCGGTCTCTGACACTCGTGCAGCCCCAATGGACCGATTACCTTCCACAGAAAGCCTCCTTTTTAAACGGTTCCTTTAAAAGTCGTGTATTTTCAAGTCATTATTGCCATTTTGGGGTTTTTTTGCGATGCGTTTACATGATGCAATGTGTTTTTCTCCGGACCTCTGATTGAAAAAGACGGCAAGGATTGAGTCGTCGCCGTGTCGCTGTGGTACTACTTGTTGTAATGATTACAAGCTGCCCTGATCCCAATGAAACCCGAGCCTCACACTGTCCCACATCTGCAACGCAGTGACAAAGATTGACAGTTTACCTGCCCGTCAGAGCGGATCGAGGGTGAGCACAGTTCACGTCTCTGAACCCTTTAGGACGACCTCGACTCCGGGATTGATCATCGAACAGCAGGAAATGACTCGGCAGGTGGTAGAAATGTAAAAGGTCATTGGAAGGAATTGGCCCACCATCACTCTCGATAATAATCATGTCCACATTTTGGAAGTTTGCGCAGGTGGAAAGTGTCTGGCTGTGTTACCCAACGGATATGGACATGGATCAACAGTGGTCGTCTCAGTGTGTGTAGGGAAACCCTTCACAAATATACGGAGCAAGTCATTTTCAGCTCCCTGCTTACAGGGACGCTGGGCGCGACGGACCTGACTTGCTTTGTCATGCATGTTAGCTACATGCCAGCAGAGATCGGAGAGCTTCCACCCACGCCATCCCAAAGTCCCTGCAAATAAACGAAAGGGAGAGGAGGCCGGAGAGGCACGGGAGAAATCAGGAAAACAACAGAGAGAGAGTTCACCAGCGAGACATGATGAAGAGATGACGGCGGTTTGCAGGCAGAAAAGAAAAGAAAGGATGCAGCTTTTGAGGGAGGAGAAAATGATAAACACATCAACAAACAGAGGCATCTTTGACCTGCCTGTGACTGATTATGATGGGTTTTCTTTTGTTTGTTGATAACCCAAAAAGTAGCACACTGTTTACCCGTCTTACCACATGGCACCACTTATGGCCCATGGCACTTTTTTTTACAAAAATGTGCTGGCTCTGGGCTTCAACTTGGAACAAAAGGTAGCAGAAAGGTCAGGCTGTTGTGATTTCTTGGTTTATTATACGACTAACGAAGGCATATGCAGGGTTATCTGCTGCGTGGCTGACGGTGTTTGTGATGTATTACTGGGTTAGTTTTCACAGGAAGGATGAAGAGTGTTGAGGGTGATGATGGCGAAGGTTTTTTGTTGTTTTGACCAAAATAAGAAACATTTCAACATCACATTTATGTGCCCTAAAAAATCCCTCCAAATGGTTTTCAACAAGATAAATTAGTGAAGTCGTGTTATGATAAACACTTTAAAGAGTGATAGTTCTTTTCAATGTACTTCACTGAAGAATGTGGGTACTTTCTGCCTTTCTGTCCCCCAACAATCACTGTAGTCATTTTCTTCCTCGAACTTAATTTAAGATGTTCCTTTCAACTGGCTGATAGTCGTGTTGGAGCTTCACAGGACCTCAGTGACGTCATATCACCTTTATCACCGTGTCCCTTCGAAGGATGGGGGGCCCCCCGAGCACAGGGCGACTGAATGGGGTCCTTTCTTTGCTCCCGCTAACTCAATATTACCATCGGACCTCCCTCAATGTCGCAGCTGAAGTTTGTCTCGCTTGCTTTGTCTCCTCCGCCCCCCCCCCCATCCCCACCCGTCTCCGTGTGGCGTGTTAGCTCTGCACAGCCACCGCCCCGTCCCGCACACGTTCCCAGTTCCCGTCTCAGGTGGAATAATATTATCTCAACGCAGTGTTCGTGTTCGTGCGATCTTCAGCTTGGGACAGTATTTAACCGTTTCCAGACCGCGCCGCCGCTCAAGAGGCTGTCGCTCCACTGCTCAGACTGTACTGCAGGTCATAATTAACCTGAGACAAAGCTCTGACCTGTGACAAATAGACTGTAACACTAACCCCCCCCCCCCTCCAGCACGGTGCAGCTGGCACGGCGTGGTTGGCCGCAGTGAGGTGGGGATGGAGCGGGCCCGCGGATTAAAAGCTGGCCCGAAGGCACAGAGGAAGAATTCCAGGGGACGCGTAGACGCTACAACGGGGAGAAAGTTTAGGAAATAACTCGCCGGTTGAAATTACTTTCGAGCAACATTAGGCGACGTCGCCCACAGCGAGAATAAAGTGGATGATATCGTCCTGCAGTCACATGTGCGATGGTTATTTATACAGCAGCTGCAGTGGGGAATACTTGGAATGAGCCGTGAGTGAGACGGTTGTGAGAGCGCCTCGTGGACAGCTGGCCGCTCAGCTGGCCGCACGCTGAGAGTTGTGACTCTGAAGTGTGTTTTCTGTTGTCGTGATAAAGTTGATTGTGTTCAGTCGCATGAAGTTAGTCCATCGATGTTTTTTTACCATAGCACCTAATGTTGGTGTGATGTTGGATTATGTTCAGTTACGTTTTTCTTTGCTAGTTTTTGTTCCGTTATTGGACAAAAACTTTGGTTGGAGTTTGGGATCGTCATCGATCATCGATCTGTCTGGATTGCCCCTCTCGGGTCGGGATGCTTGTGGTTTCAGATATAAATCACACTGAACAGGACAAATCCCACTCCATCATTCATCACTTTTATGGGAACATTTTCTGTAGAGATTTTTTTTTTGTGGCAAAGCTATTACAGTTTCAGCACTGTGGAACGAGAAGCCATGTGAGAGTGGGATTAAGTGCAGCCAGGCCTTCTGTTCGAACCAACATCACTTTGGTTTAGCACGGCCAAATTGCACATTCTGTTATCATATTTCTTTAGTAATTCACTGCATTTTTCTTCCATTGACTGGTCATAAAATATCAAATTCTGGCAGAAGACAAAAGATTTGCAGTTTCCTGCTTGCTGTTATCTTATCTATAATATTTTGTCTAAGGGACCAAGAACTCTCATAGGGTCCCTTTAGTCGATCAGTATCAGTGAGACATTTGAACATTGAAATTTATTTGTTTATATATCATAAGA
Organism: Malacoctenus triangulatus; assembly: GCA_032274725.1. NCBI lineage: Eukaryota > Metazoa > Chordata > Actinopteri > Blenniiformes > Labrisomidae > Malacoctenus > Malacoctenus triangulatus. The sequence goes on along the minus strand of JAUESE010000056.1, from coordinate 6,169,088 downwards.
GTTGTTGTTTTCAACGTGCTCTGGATAATATAAAGCAAAACTTGATTCAAAAAGCGGCAGAGGTCATGAGAACTCGGAGACCTCGGAACAGGAGAGCTCAAAGAAATCTGGTTCAGAGTGTTCCTGCAGTTTCAGTCAGATTCGGTTGATCGGTTGTGTCCTCAGTAACTCTCCTACATAATCCTGTCATCCCTTATTCCCGTCCTCGTGTAATTGCAACAGAAAACACGCACAGACGCTCCCTACGGCTTTTAACCATGCCGTTACCGCAGGTATTTTAACTGGGCCTGGCTTTGGTCTCGTTGCATTAGCTGCACATTCCAGTGGCGCGGATAATGGGAAGTTCTATTAGGAGCTATTTGTGGCCGCGCTGTGGCGTGTTTCACCAGATTCCAACATTAGCCGGGGTTTTTAACTCTGCCGGGTGAAGGGTACGAGGGGAGCGAGGGTCCGGCGCTTTGTCTCCGATTGTCGTGTTTGTTTCTGTTGTCGGCTCTCCTCTTTGTATATTTACTCGGCGTTATTAGAAAGTCCCAGGGGAGTGCATGTTTGTTGACTGTCTGTGTGCATGTCGCACACTTACCGACGCTCATTTGGACCTTTTTGTTTTGCACTTTCACTTCTCCGGCAGCCTGTGCAGAGCCGTGCCGTTGGGACATTTACTGTACATGCACATGTGCCCCTGTGACTCCAGTGTGTGCGTGTGACCGTTGGAGACCTCTGGCCACGGCGGCGAGGGGTGGCCTGTTGACACTGAGCGGCAGCAGGGGAGCTTCCTTCTCCCTGGGTTATAGAAAGCAAACAAGCTAATCGGAGCCAGCGCTCCGGCCTCAGTCTCGGCCCTGCATCCATTCAGTCAGCCGGTCCGAGGGGAGAGAGGACGGCGGCCGTCGGGCTGCAGAGTAACAGCTCCAGTGGAAAACGCGAGCGTGCGTGCGTGTGTGTGTGTGTGTGTGTGAGTGGTGCAGGAAAAGGGAGCATGCAGATGTGCACCCAGCAACCTCTTGAAATTGCTGATAGTCAAAACTCTCTCTTAACGCTTCCCTGGCCACATCCTGATTATAAACCCTGACAAGAGGTTTCTCCGTGATTTGCTCTAAAAAGTGCAAACGATTGAACAGCTTCAAGAGATCCTTCACCTGTCGACCCGCTCGCCTCAGTGTCCTTTTATTGGCTGTTTTTTGAGACTCACCAGTCACACTGTCTTCATCTGCAGCTGCACTTTCCAGTGATTTTTTTTTTTTTTTAATCGCACTCAAGGCTTTTTATTGATGGAAGCTTAGAGTCTTTCTTTAAGGTTGACTCATGCGCTTTGATCTTTTAAATGTCTTTATGCATGAAGAAAATCCAAGTTTTTATTTTCATATGTAATATTTGTTTTTCTATGAAATTTGGTGGAGCGCATATAAGCTGTTGGCAGATCAGTTATGAGGATAAATGCTTGCTGTCCTGTACTTTATTCAAGTTTCAAGAGACATCTGCAAAATTCTCTTCTTCTCCCCTTGTTCCAGCCCAGCCTTCGCTTCGCTCCTCTGTGTACTTATCTGTACTTCTTTACAAGTCAACAAGAAGTCATATTCTACGGCACCGTGCCACCTCAGATGTTTGTGCTGGATAAGAGTCGCTTCCTACATCTGCTCCATGTTTACTAGTCCAGTAAGTGTTGCAAACATACAGAAGCCATAGGATTCAAATGTGCTTCATCAAATGTGTGTCCCCTTCCGCGTCTATAAAAAAGTCGGTTTGACCTCTGCGTGTGTTTGGAAACATCAGGTGCAGATTTGAAGTCGTTTGTAAACTTTTGTAAACGCACTTCCTTCGTTTTCCTCACAAACAAATGAATCTCAGACCTCCAATTAGCATGAACGCCTCCCGACCAGATGACCTTTGTCTCACCTGACCGGCCCCAGAGAGCTGTAAAGAAGTTGCTTTTAGACAAGTTCAGGATTACCCATGATCCTCTTCGGTAATCCTTGACCCCCCGGGGCGGGGGGGCAACAAGAATGATCGGAGAGTAATTTATGCGAACCCTCTGTGTGTCCCTTGAACTCTCGGCGCGGTGTCAAGTCGTGTCCATGAATTTTGGCCCCGGCCATATCTTCTACTGTCAACACTCTCACGCTCCACATCCTGGCCGCCCTCCACCGGGGGGGGAGCCAGAGACGGGGACGGCAGGAAAGAGGGATGAGCTCTATGAGGGAGGGATGTAAATGCTATACAGCAGCTTTGTCTCTGCACTTCGTGACAGAGGCCATTTAGCAGCTCTGTTATCTATCGCTGCTCTTCTTCACTCAAGGTCTGGCCGCCGCCCAAGAGCAAACATTGCACGCACGAGAGTACACAAGAACATCCATCACGTGGTTTCTCCCATCGACTTAGATTTCATTGGAGTGGAGTCTGAAGGGTTGGATTTGTCATCAGCGTGCACACTCAAGATGCTGTGGAGATTTTTCTGTGTTTGTCGAGCTTTTAAAAACCAGAGGCAAACAACAGACTCGATCAAGTGTAACGAGGACATTAGTTTGGTTGTTTGCGATTATTCTCGATGTGTTATGAGTAAAGTCATCCATCATTAGATATTTAGAGGATTTATGAGGTTAGCATGCTTTTACTTCAGTTTTTTTATCTCATATAGTTGCTGTTTCCTGATGTCTTAGCTCTGTAGTTTAACATGCGCTGAAGTGTCCTTGAGCTACACATGGAGTCCTGAATTGTTCAGGATAGTGTGCAAACACTTTGAATCGCAGCTGTTGTCATTGGTCTGTGAGTGAATGTGCGAATGGGTGAGTCTGAATTATAGTGTGAAATGTGGTGGAAACAAGTGCTTTGAGGGGGGGATTTCCATTCCCTAATTTAAAGATTAGGACAGAAAAAGACAGGAAAACCAGTTAAAAAGTTCCACAATAAAACATGGTCACAAATTTTCAGACACATGCTTCTTCACCTTGCTACTGAGAGTGCTGCATTCATTCATGAATGTCTATGTGCACACTGAGA
>JAUESE010000056.1:6072223-6094572 GCA_032274725.1 Malacoctenus triangulatus | reverse complement strand
ACTTAGATTCAAATATTCGGCGAACTTATCTAACCTGTCTGTTTAGCTTCGTTGAAACGCCAACCGCGCATGCGTCACTTACAGAAGTCTACTTTTAATGGTTGACTCTGCATAATTACATTGTATTTGATACAGTTTCCATGGCTAATATGTATGACGAGTATGGGGGGAGGGGAAGTGTTGTTGTAGGTAATATATCTTATAAAAGCGTGCACATTTAAATATCTACCACGTTTAGAAATCGAGCTTTCGCTTTATATAGCGTGGTCCAACAGTGGGACTGTCCACTGGACAGAGACACGTAAGAAGCGAACAAAAATGCCTGATGTATTTTAATTTTGAGTATGAACTACGTACACAACTGCATAAGAGCGAATAAAAACAAGTATTTTAGGTAATCCCTTCATGTAGGTGTTTTTGGACTTCTGAAAATAATGAGACAGCATGACGAATACACCTTCATTATGGTCTCGCCCAAATGCTATAAATACGCGGCTAAGCTGCCGTCTATTCGGTTCACTCACTTCGCAGCCTCGGTTGCTAAGGAAACGCTGAATGCAGGTAATACATCAGGACAGCTGTAGCATGCTAGCTTACAAACAGGCTGCGTGACCGAGCTAAAGCTACAACTAAATTAGATGTACACTGTGGTCATTGTCGCCTTCATTATGAAACCACTCCACAATCATTTTGGGATAATGGTCACAGCCTTTCACAACCTTTCACAACCAGCCGGAGACAAGACAGCAAACCATCAGCGTAGTTTTATTTGGTACGCTTGTTATTCTATCAGCTAGCTAATATAACCAGCTAATCACTTGGTGCTTCACGGGCTTGCATCGTGTTGCAGAGCTAGCTTACTATACACTACCTTGCTCGCCAGCTGTATAGTCAGTATCTGATTTCGCCAGAAAATGTAGCCTCGCTTTTGTGAACTCTTGCATCGTCACTGACCAACAGCACAGCTAACGAGGGTGATAACGTTATAGATTTTTTTTTTTTTTTTTTTTTTTTACAAACGATCGCAATCGGGTCTCTGCTTGTGAGGACAATCTGCGCAACAGCGTCTTTAAGCTGGCTGGTTTGGACGGTCAGTGAAGTATAATAATGGCATAACTAGGTAACTACTCAGTAGTCTTGATTCATGCCTTCTGCCTGGCATATGTCTTGCTTTTTTATTGAGAGTAGCATCTTGCCATCTTTGACTATTACCAGTGTCTGCAGGCCAATCTAAAAGTGATGAACTTTTAAAATGAGGTTCTGGTTGACAGCATTGCATTCGGTCATATTGTGGGGCTTCGGGTGGGGGTGGGAGGTAACAGAGGCTCCTGCTGTCGGATGAGTTTTAGCCCGTGCCTGTAAAGTAGCTTGTCTGCTGGCATGTGAAACAAGGCTAGCAATGTAGCACCATGATTGCCACAAGGAAGAAGGCCCTGAAGGCCACTTCTGACTGCCAATAGCAACTCTTGAAACAGTCTCTTTTATGAGTTGGACTCCAGAGACTGTCAGATTGATTCCTTGTCACTGAGAAACACATTTTGCAGATATTACATGTATAGTAATATTTGCTTTGATTTCAGCTTTGAATGTACTTTAGCCTTTGCACTCTTGAACAGCAAGGCAAAGGCTTCAAGGCAATGTTGCATTTCCAAACAGCAGATAGACATTGAACTGTGTTTTCTCATTTAGTTTCAGTTTTAGATGTGTATTCTGCATTGTGCATATGTTTCCTGTGGTTTTGCAGGGTAATCTTCAGAGATATTTGGAGATTCACTAAGATCAACAGTTACTTGGTGCTTGCATACAAAGAAAATATTTCAGGAATGCATCTTACTGAAATTCACACTCAAACTGTTCTGTGACTTTCTGATCAGGCCATTTTTTGCTGTGCCTCAGTAATATAAGTCCTTGAGACCTGGTCTCGTTCTTTTGTCCCTCTTGCAAAGATACTATGGCATGCTTCCAACCCCTGTCCCATTCATTTTTTCACCCACTTCCCCCATCCTTTGCCTTTTAGACTTTCCCTCCCCCTTCTTTCTTCACTACTCTCAACTCCTGTCATTTCAGTTTATTGGGCCTGGCTGACTTGATTGCCTTTGTACTGCCCAAGAGGTTTTTGCATGGGACATAATGCAGCATTTTCTTTTTAAATGACAAAAATAATGTTTTCTAGTTGCATTAAAAGACAGCACAGTTTACTCTAAATGGTGAAATGTGAAGCACTTCTTTGTTCAGTATCCTTGAATCCATGTGTGCTCTCTGCCTTTGTGCACACAAGCGTCTGCCTGCTTTTCATGCATGAGTGAGGCAGCATATAGATACCAAGCTGGGTCACTTATAGAAATATAGTCATCATTCAAACACTGTTTGTTTTTTTTCTTCAGTTAGAGCATGTTGGACAAAGTATTTTCATCAAAGATGGTCCAGTTCAAAGCCATGTGCATTGGTTTGGATGTCAAAGAGAGTGTTTCATTCACATCTGTTTTCATTTGTCCTCTTAGGTCTCATGAAGATGATGGTGGCGTAGCAAGAAGTCTGGTCAGTCTGGCTGGTTGAGGTGTGGAGGGGACACCACAAACCATGCCAGGATTCTGACAGACATCATCACTTCCCTCAGCAACTTCTATCAACGTGCTTCTCCTTGGATCGTAACTACAACTATGGTAACACTCATCACAGAGCAGCTTCGCAAGCAGAGTTTGGAAGAACCTTATCACAAGGCTTTCTCATTTAATGTGAATGCGGTGAGTTTGATACCAAGTTTTGATAATAAAGCTATCTTTTAAACAGTTTTGTTTTTTTCAATTGAAATTATGCTTTTTTTGTTTGTTTTTTTGTTGTTTTTTTTACAGTCATTACCTGCAGTGGGCTCCAGTCCTACGGTTTCATGGAGTGACTGTAGAACAACACAAGGCAAGTCATTTGAATTTAGAACATCAGTTGCATCAAACAAGAAACTCCTGTCTTATGCATTTTGTTTCACACTTTCAGAAACGAGTTCAGCTACACATCCCTCAAGTGTTTTGGACGACTCATCTGGATTGGACCCTTTATGGCCTCCTTCACGTCTTGGAGACCATTGCCAGAATTTAGGGATTTCCTTCACAAATCAAGCTTTCCAGAGTTCACCTCCTCCACCACCATCAAAGCGCCACTGCCGGTCTCTCTCTGTTCCAGAGGATCTGTCTCGATGTCGGTCCACCTGGCATCCGAGTGCATCCAAGGTTTGGACGCCAGTCAAACGCAGCTGCCATAGTGGAGGTGTGTCCAGTTCAGGCTCTGGAGCCAGCTCTTTGCCACTTTGTGGTCCAAGTCGCTCCTTCACTTCTTCCTCCATACATTCATCTTCTAGCCCCACTTTCTTCAGCTTAGCACTGTCATCCGACTCTCCCCTATCATGGAGTTTCCCCTGGGACCCCAGTGACACACTGAAAGGAGCATGTTCTGGCTCATTTGCCACTCCGTCCTCCTGTTCCTCATCACCGGCGCCACTGGTTTCTCACTTGCTGTTGCAGCGCCGGTTCTCTCTCTCTCCTGTGCACATTCAGAATGCCTCTGTGCTGCCCTTGCCCCCTCAGCCCTCCACTGCTTCAGCTTTGACTTATGGCTGTTCTGCCCTTGAGCATCCAGCAGTGTGTCAGTCTCCCACCTCAGCTTGTAGTACACCCTCCTCCTCGAGACGTGACCTGCACCCTGCACTGCCACGATGCCACTCACAGCCCTGTGACATGCGCAAGCCTCGTTTAAAGAGGCGCCATGATCCAGATGTTCTGCCCTGCTCCAGGCCAGGTCTGGACTTCAGTAAAATGACGCAGGTAAATACACACGCCCCTTTTTTTATTTTGATTGAGGGCAACTCTGTCACGAGGGATGGTGTATGCATCAGATGTTTCAGCTCAGTCTTCTGTATGCCAAACTGTTTCCTGCATATGTGGCTTTTTTTCAATTGTGTCTAAAATGTGATTTTTTTTTTCTTCCTTCCCTCTGTGTAGATTGGTAATCCTGAGAGTTCAGTGACTGCAACAAGTGGCTGCATCGTTCCAGTGTCTTCCCAAGCAGAGCAGCGCTTGGCCTTCTCCCCAGCAGAGTTCCTGGGGCGAGCCAGCATAGGGCCACTGAGTGAAAGTGAGGAAGAGGATGATGAGGAGGAAGGAGAAATAAAAAGAACTGTAAAAGATGGAGGACTAAAAATTGTATTTGAAAGAGACTGTACAGAACTGGACTTGAACCTTATAGAAGAAAACTGACCACTCCTCAGTGCTCCCAGTGTGGTTACTGCATTCATAACCTTGTTAAGCACATCTTGTAGGCTTTGTGCACTCTTCTGGCAGAGTCTATAGGAGCCTGTTGCACTCCTAACATGAATGTCTGGAGTCGATAAGAACCAAGCAAGTAGGAGCTACTATCAAATTACATTGCTATGATTGTAACACTTGAGCTAGTTCACAGTTCAGCATTTCACAAAAAAAATCAGTGCCTGCCTGTTCAGCACTCCATTGGGAAATGTGCATGAGCAAATAAGCGAGTTTTCTTTAGCAAAGAGGTGACGTTTGATATTAAAGCAAGTCTCAATTAGCATCGGTTTGCATCTTGATAGGTTTACATATCATCATCAAACACCTCTGTTTATGGAAGAAAGCAGAATGTTCCTAGTATTTCTATTCACATGCACACTGAAGGCCAATAGTTCAACAAGGATTTTATTGATCACTGCTCAGTACCAAATCATAGTTGATTGGGTACTTGTTGAGTACCCTGTGTTTTGTATTAGAGTCTCTAAATTCAGGCATGACTGTGAGCTGTCTATGGCAGAGGAAATGTGGCTCTATATATATATATATATATATATAGACCATGATATTGCAAGAGCCCCAAAAAAATCTTCAAACTTTCTCCTTTGAATTTTATAAGACACATTCCAAGATCTGCTGCACTTCTTACAGTCCTTTTGATTTTAAAGCAGTGCTGTCTAGGCCTGAAAGTGGACACTACTGCCTCGCATGACCTATGATTTCTTGTTCCAACATCATTTTAAATGGAATTACTAAGCATTCGCAGATGCAAAAGTTCAGTTTGAACCCGTGCTGTTGGACTGATAAGATATTAAATGCATGTGGGGTAGTAGCTTCCAGTTCCAGGCTTAGAGAGGAGTTTAGTTTTATTGGTAACTTTAGCTTTTCCTTTTGGAATAAATCTGCATATTTGATGGAAAGCTCCTCTTGAAATGGGACTGGAAAAAAAAAACCTTTGCAATTTTCATAATTGCTTGAACATTAGCACATCTTGTCCACAGTGATACTGATGATACTGTTAACTGACCATGCCTTAAGATGCAGAGTTCTTCATACTCTGGTCTTATTTTCACAGCCAGACATTTTTGCAGTTCCCATTCGCACTGATTCAGATATTTTTGAACATGTGCTTCAACACTATAATAGTCAGTTGAACGAGTAAAAGTCAGTGCTGCAGCTGGATCCCGCAGGGCACAATGTAAACTGGTTAGAGTGAGCACGCACATTCAGCCAATTCCATGAGTGTATGTGACAACAGCGGTGGTCATGTAGATGGTTTGGTGGCCTTCAAGAAATGATTTTTCATGTTTTCAGATGGAAATAAACTTGTTGCACAATTTATGTACAAATAAAATTTAATAGAATTATTTTATTTTTTTCCAAAAAGCATCCAGACATTCTTTTTTTATTGAAGGGTTTTAGACTTTTGAAGGTTTATCCTGTCTTTCTTTTCTTTCCCCCAGACACTCGATTTTGTTTTAAATCTATATGTGATTTATAAAGACTTGAGCATTACCAATGCTGCCCAGGAAGCAGAAGTGGTTGATGACACTTGACACTTTAAAGGGGTTCCAAAGCCAAATTTGGAAGAAAATAATGATATTTTAAAAGGTTCTTTCACTATCCCTAATTTGCATGTACAAGCCTGATGCTTAAGATGCAAATATTCTGTGGTTATATTTGCACTTGGACTGTATGGGGAAATGTGTAGATTAGTGGGTGAAAAAAGCAGAAAATAAAGCATCAGTGTGTGGTATCGAAAAGATATGTGAACGAGGAAAAGGTCAAAATGCTATCTGAATGTACCATATTGAGAAAATCCACACTTGACCAAAAAATCCTAACATTATTGTGGTAGTAAACCAAAAAGTACTTTATGGGTCACATATTTTTCCCCAGAAAGAAAATGTGGATAAAGATGGAGACCATTTTGCGTGCCACAATATTGTTAATTGTGACAAGTGGGTTGTTGTAACAAGCTGGGTTGAGCTGCCACCAGCTTGTTTATTTATTGAGCAAATGAATTTCAATAAGTCCCGAACACCAATCACTGAATATAGGATGAATCTTTTTATTGGACAAAAGCATTTGGAATTTTTGTATTTAACCTCCTGATGAGTTTAAATTTGGAGATTGGATTAATAGGGTGATAAACTAGTTGCAGATAGTGTGTTCATAAAGTGTGTTGATAAACATTGTTGACCAAACTAGTGAACAAAAGGTACAATAAATACATTTTTCGCAGAGGAGAAAGATCCGGAATCCATTCCAGCGATGTACGAGGCTGTTAATGAGATCCAGCTGGTGTATATATAGCTAAGATCTCCACAAGTGTTACCTGATTACTCTGACCAATCTTAGTGATCAGAGGCTCCTGCAGGCAGGGGGAAATCCGACAAGTTGCATACAAAGAGACGAGGAATCACAGACAATGGTTGGTATGATGACAAACGGGACATTAAATAGTTTGTTAATTAGAGTCCAAGTGAAATAGAAACCCATTTTTATTAAAACCTACCACGTGTTAGCTCCCCGGTACTAAATGAAAGTATCCTAACAAGTTTTGTGCGTTCGTGTTTGAGAAACTATTTTACCAGAAGTTTTGGTGGAGCCGTCGACATAGTTTCTGTGTTTGAGGGAGGAATAAAGTTTCGCTATGACTTGTGTGTGACCAAGCTGCGTTTGCAGTCCAAGTGAATTTTTTGCTACCACAGTGCTAAACGGCGAAGCTGGAAAGTTTGGGACTTGTTGCCCCGTGGAGCGTGTCATGTCTCAGTGGATCCGCCGTGGACGATGAGGGCGCTCCTTCTTGTCCACGGATGCTGTTTCACGGACTGTCTGACCCCCTCATCAACCAGCCACTTCCTCTTTTGTCTAATTTCATGGCGATCGGGAGAGAGGGAACACCACGGACGCACGCACACTGTCTCAGCACTCCTCAAAGAGTTTATTCGGGGTAAATAATTGACCTTTCTTGTAATATTTGTGCATTTGGTTTACACGGTAGATGTAACTGAACTCAATAATGTAGTTATTTTCCGTTTTCTAGAAGAATTGGCCATTATTCGAAGCTTGTGGGTCAGATATTTCACATTGTAGCGCCACTCGCTGATAACAAATCGGACGAAATGGGCTCCCCCTCCGCTGCATCTCTCCCACACACTTAGCGGCACGCTACTTAACGGCGCTGGCTAGCTAACGTTAGCGTTGCTGCAAGCGCGTTATATAGTTGTGGAAATAAGCTGAATTGAAACAATTTGCAAATTAAAAGCGGCTAAACCCCACCGAATGTTATGTGCGTTCGAAAGTGGGAGCTATTTTACAGTTTCTATCAAAGTGTTTGCGAATTGTAGCCCTCAAATGTTTGTGTTTGGGTTAGCTAGCCACTCCGGCTAGTTAGCTGTTAGCCGCCGTGCTAAGCGTCCACTTAGCTTTAGCCCGCATCGCGCTTCGAAAGTTAATGTTAGCTACACAAGTTGGAAAGCATTCAACCAAGTAAGATTGAAAGATACTCAAATGAACCCGTTATTTGTATACATTATTGAAACGATACTCTTGATTGCACCTCCTTTGTAAGTTCCTCGGTGTTTATAGATATAGTGAAGCCGAGTTAGCTAGCATCAAAGCTAACTAGTGAGTTAACGGTTACTTGGTTGGCTTTCTTGGCGTCGTATTTTTATTAGTAAATTATCCGTAATGAAGTCGTTTTGACCCCAACGTAAACTATTAACGGTGAAGTATGATTTTATTGCACAGTGTGTGGGAGATGATGTTGCAATCCAAAGCATGGCTCGAGTCTGCCACCGTTCAATGAGCACTTCCACAAAACAAGCCGATTGTTAGTTATTCTTCAGATTATCAACTAATTGGAGTGTTATTTACTGTAAATAAGATTGTAGCTTTTCATTATAATTGTGTGGCTACGATACTGGTTTGTTAATGCATCAGTTTGTAATTCTATTCTGTATAACATTGCATTTCTAAAACTGCAGAAACGGTTGTTTGTTTTTTGTCTGAAGTCACTGTTATTGCTTTGTTTACAGTTTTAACTGACAATCTGAGTGGCACAATAGACATTGTTCAGGTGAGTTTATCACTGGACATTTAAACAATTATTACACTTCCCAACAGCACTTTTTTCAATCACATATTAAATAGCGTTTGGATTTTCTGTCAGGTACTTTTAATGATAATTAAGCTGCACAGGATTGTGACAAGAAAGTTTGATCACTGAACATACAATCCACTCACCTGGCCATCTTTCCCCTCACAAGCTGAATCAGAATACTTGATCAATTTTTATTAACACATATCTTTCCCTTCACATAATTATTGTACTCAACTACAGCTATTCCACATTTTTAACTTACCGTTTTCCATTTCTGTGCAGGTGACACTAAGTGGACACTGTTAAAGGAGCTTCGCTCGCATTTGGATCTGTACTTCTCTGTCCCAGGTTAAGACTAACTGGTCTATGGCTCTGATGGACAAGCACAAACAGGTCAAGAGGCAGAGGCTTGACCGCATTTGTGAGGGTGAGAACTGACACACGCTTACATTTGATGCAAACTCGATATGCACTGATAAATTTCCAAGGAATAGGTTAATAAAAGTAATCTTTGTGATGTGATTGTACCAGTGGCATTGTACATCAAGACATGCTGTCGACAAACTGAATGGAAAATATTGAGAACTAGTATTAAAAGATCAACACAAAGGGTCACAAAATCGAATGACTTGTTTTAAGTTGAGCAGTGTTTCTATGTTGGATAAGTTGGTTATACCCTGCCACAGACATGTTGTAACTTTATGGGGGGGGGGCTGCTTTCACATGATAAAATTTGCATTCTCGGCTGTTTACCTCAAGTGCAATTAATGTGTTGTGAAAATTCACAAAGAATGTGAATGTGAACCTAAACTTGTAAACTTCATGAGGACTGACTCCCTTTCCAGCTCATCAGCATAAGGCTGTGATACATTAGGGTTTTTGTTGGAGGACTTATTACTAATGTCATTTCTTCGGCTTTACACATCCAGAGTAACCTTTTGGCTTTTCATTTAATCATTGGCGAAGTTGTCTTACTTGACTTTAATCTTGTAGTAATTAATGATCTGTAATGATAAGCAGCGAGCACTATGCGAAATTCTTGTGCAAGTTTGTGGATGATGCATATGAATCATAGAAAATAAGTTATCTCGTTTATTGAGGTGTGTTAGTCAATTCTTACGAAAATTGAGGTGTTTATTGGTCAAGTATGTAGAGATCAGGCATAATGAAGTGCTAAAATGGAGGGAACAGTCTGAGTCTCTGGAGACGAGTGAGAGGACAAGGTGAAGGGTCGTGGCCGCGGCTGCAGGGAAACGGGCCAGCTGTCTCTTTAAAAAACGACAACAGCACAAACCGCCTTCGGCCTCCCCGGCTTCGGCTATGCTAATGAGGTTAGTGCTGGTTGGCTGGCTCTCAATGGAGCCGCCTGTGATTGGAAGCTGGCTGTGGGGGAGGGGCTGGGCGTGGATGACAGCTGGGATCCAGTCAGCCAAGAGCAGGCTGGCAGAGAGAGGGAGGAAAAAAAAAAGAACGATAGAGGGAGAGCAAGGCGAGGGAGAGAGAGGAAGACAGGCTGACAGACTTCATAATGCAAGGTTAGGCCCGGTGCTCGTACATTTTCTATTTTGGCATGCGTTTTTGAATTTGAGCTGTGGCTGAGAGAGATCATTGGTTTGGGTGTGGTATGGCTGTGTGCGTGTAGTTTCCCTTTTATGTTCAGCGAGATAGGTGTTGTCGCAGCCGTTAAGAAGGAACTGAATAACCCTGTGTGTCTAGCTGCGTCTGGGTGGAGTACTGCTGCTTGCTGCATTATCATCGTTTGCTGCCCCTCCCCCCTCACCTCTTACTCTGACTCCAGCCAGAGGGAGAGACGGAGGGAGTGAGGGGAAAGAAAGGGAGAGGGAGGGAGAATGAATGAATCACTGAATGAATTGTATTGTGTGTGCGACCATGCTCTCTTCGTAGGCCTTGGGTATGGCGATGTCTTGTGCTCAAGTTACTCGCTGTGTAGGCCTACTTGAATATATGTTTTTTTCAGAGGGGGTCTTTGTGATGAGCCCTCTGGATTTTCTTCATCTTAAAAGACTCTTTGTGCTCTCGGCATGTTGCAGTACGCATGATAGCATTGTTGAGCTAGCTGCAATCATTGTGAATCACATTGTATTTGATTGTTCATTGCACAGGGGCTTTAGATATTTTTTGTTCTTGCTAGTGTGCATTTTACCCTCGTCGGGAAATGCTTAGACGTCAAAGGAAGTGTTCACAAATATTTGCTTTCCACCTTCGTCCACCGGCTCCTTTTCCTCCTTGGCAGTCGCACAATTACGTCCTGCCTACCATGCAATAAATGTTCCAGCTAGACACACTCCCCCGCCACAGGAGACGCATACACACACCTGTCACCCAACAGGGACATGATCGTGTGTACTGGCGCATAAGTGGACAGGAATGGGAAAGGCATGTCAAGTCTTTTACTGATAGAAACCAGTTTCTCATTGGAAAAAAACAGTTTGTTTTCTCCATAAAGAAAAATGCAGGCAAAATCCACAATGTGTGTTTTCTGCCCAAATGTGTTTGTCCTAAGAAAGGGGGCACAAACAGAAAAAGAGGGACTCGTGTCTGAGAATTTAGGTCATGACTCAAACCCCTTCATGAACCCCCACCACCTCCTCCCATATACCCCACACTCTTCTCCACCCCTCCCCCCCAGCCGCCATACTCCATCACCTCTCCCTTTGCCGTCCCAGCCCCCTCCCCACTGCGTGTCCTCTGCTGATACAGTAGGCAGGTCAAGTTCCCAGAATCAACACTTAACCAAACGGCTCTGCCTCATTAATGACCATCTGAGCTTCCCCACGTCTGAGGAGCAGAGCAGCACAGTGATGGATCCATGAAGTCATTGCACAGTGTATTGGTTACATAAATTCCTGAAAGAGCAAGAGTTTAATAACCAAATAGGCCAGAATGCTGGACGCTCTCCATGCACCACCAGGGATTTAGTTACACATTACTTTTGTAACACTCCTCACACACATCATCATGGTTGTTCCCTTAGGCTGCTTTTGGATGTGTTGGAGAAAAGATGGTTATTAAAGTCTGGCTTAATATTGTCTAAGGAGTGAGGCACTAAACCATGATAAGTTTAGCCATGTGTGCAAGGGATTTTTTTGTGTGCGGCTGTGATGACTTGCATCCTGTCTGAGCAGCCAGATGCTTGAAATGCAGACAGTTGAGTCATTAACCTCCCAGCGAATTTTTACTGGACCTGAAATGCTAGTGATCGGTCACTGTTTACCATGTCGTCATTAAAATGTCACCAGCATTCTTCTGATGTGTTTTACACTTGAGTAACCTATGTTCTCCTCCTTGGACTCAGGTATCCGACCCCCCATCCTCAATGGGCCCATGCACCCGCGGCCACTGGTGGCCCTGCTGGACGGGCGTGACTGCACTGTGGAGATGCCCATCCTCAAAGATGTGGCCACAGTGGCTTTCTGTGATGCCCAGTCCACACAAGAAATTCATGAGAAGGTAAGAGAGATACTGGAAAAAAATGTATAATTGTGACTTTTAAAAGGGGCTTTTTTTTCCCAGTTATAGGATATGTTAATGTATCTAAGAATTCAAGAACAAATCTGAAAAAACTACAGCCAAGTTAAACATCAGAATACAATGGATAAAATTCAAATGTGCTAAAAATCTTTTTCAACATGACTGATTACTTTTGTCATTTTTTGTCACTGCTGTTCATGTGAGTACTGTACACTTGTGCTAACCTGCAGGTTGTTGGTCCAAGAAGCAGGCGTTTACTGGAATTTGCCATATGTGAAGATGCAAAGCATCTAATGCTGTTATGCATTCCTTAATTGAGTCCCAAAAGGAGTGGCATCACTTGCCCAGAATATAGTTTTTATGTACCTCTTGATCAGTTTGATTTCAGCATGTTTTAGTTGTTCAAGCCATATTGTAAATTACCATAACACTTTCGGACGATAATGCTGCTCGTGTTTGTTGAATTTGAGAGTTGGGGCATTTAGAACTGCACTAATTGCACAGTTGTATATTACAAAATTGATTTCGTCTTTACATTTGATTTGGGTTACTGGTCAGTGTAGCTTTTGGTAATAGATCAGATTTGATCATAGATGTGGACGTAGAACAGCTTTGTGCATGTGTGATCATTTCAATCAAAAGCTGTCTGCAATACATTTTTAATGGTTTTGTCTTTCTCATTCCTTTCTGCCAAAATGTGCTGCCACAGCGATGGCCTGACTTTATAATTGTCTTTTTGAGGCCCTGCCTTTTCACCTCCTTGAGAAGTTAAAACATTTGTTTGCACTTTTCAATAAAAGTCTAGAATATATCTGTAGATACTGTTTACTATTATGATCGTTAGATTTTCAAAACCCCAGGTTATTATCAGGTGGGTCATAACACTCTGTTGCTTTCAGGTGTTGAATGAGGCCGTGGCTGCTCTGCTGTACCATACCATCACTCTGTCCAGAGATGACCTGGAAAAGTTTAAAGGTCTACGAGTAATTGTCAGGATTGGCTCCGGCTTTGACAATGTGGATGTTAAAGCAGCTGCTGAGCTTGGTAAGTAGAGGCAGTTGTAGGCTTTATTTTCAGAGACTAAAATGAATGTAAGGAGAAAATCTATCGGGTGACAACTCTTCTTCCCTATGTCATTTCAGGCATTGCTGTCTGTAACGTGCCAGCATCTTCTGTGGAGGAGACAGCAGACACTTCCCTGTGTCTGATTCTCAACCTGTACAGGCGAGTCACCTGGATGCACCAAGCCCTGAGGGAGGGAACACGTGCCTCCAGCGTGGAGCAGATCAGGGAGGTGGCTGGAGGTGCTGCTCGTATTCGTGGAGAGACGCTGGGCATCATTGGTTTAGGTAAGTGTGGTTCGTTATACAAAACCAGATTGTTTCAATGGGCAAAAGTTTTCCATTGCACCACAACAGATGTTTCTCACCCTGCCATCTTCTCCCATCCTGCAGGGCGTGTTGGCCAGGCGGTCGCTCTGCGAGCCAAGGCTTTTGGTTTTGGTGTGATCTTCTACGACCCATACCTGCCTGATGGTGTGGAGCGCTCATTGGGCTTGCAGCGGATGGCGACTCTGCAAGATCTGCTCATCCACTCTGACTGCGTCTCCCTGCACTGCAGCCTCAACGAGCACAACCACCACCTCATCAATGACTTCACTATCAAACAGGTCGGTGGATGCAAAGCAAAGTCACATCCCCTTGTTTTCTTTTTGCTCATTTTTTGCTTAAGAGGCAAAAGCAAATGAATGGGTCTTTCAATGAGGTTTTATGAGACTCCATTGAATGTTGGACTTTGATTGTTGTGAAGCAAAAGGCTAATTTCTGTTCAGCTGTCAAGTCAAATTTACGGTAATTTCAGCCATCTGCAAACAATCTGCAAACAATTCAAGTTTTGCACAAAGCCTAAAACTAATCTAGCATGTAAATATCATCAGTCATTTCATTTATTTTATTAAGATATCTTTTCACAAAATTTGTTCTGAGGTTTAGCCCTACATACAAAATGTCTTACAGATAGAAATTTTCTTTTTTTTAACCTCATGTGCTCTGATATATTGGATATTAAGGCCTTGGCCTCCTGACTCCGTCTACTCCTAATTCAACCTTCTTCCTCCTGTGACAGATGCGTCAAGGAGCCTTCCTGGTGAACACATCAAGAGGCGGTCTGGTTGATGAAAAAGCACTGGCTCAGGCCCTGAAGGAAGGTCGGATACGAGGAGCCGCCCTGGATGTCCACGAGACAGAACCTTTCAGGTAAGCGTGCTGGTTAGCAGCAGAATGAGTGCAGCTGGTTTATGTGGAACATCCTCTCAGTTCAGCATGCCTGTAAGCTGCAGATCAGTTGTGAATTTGATGCCTTTTATAGGGTTAAAGCATAGATAACTGTTTCCAATTCGTGTTTGCAACCAACTCTTTGGTCGATCGAGCACTGAAACTGTCCATAGGGACACATGCAGCACCTTTGTATGCCACAGTTGGTGTATACGTCACCATTAGATGTTGCTGGCGAGGATAACAAAATAAATTGAAAATACCATTTGAGAAGCAAATGAGGAGTGCAATTGTGTGGTGGTATTTCTGCCATCTTTCCTCTAAACAAGGTCTGACAATTTTGTTTTGCATAGAGATTTTTATAAACTATTTGGCCCTGACACAAACTGAACTGCAACATTTGATTCAAAGCCACACCAACCCATTTACGCCACAATATGCATGCTGCATTCCCACTGTTTTTCTATTCTTTAATGATTTTGCCTCCTCCTCTAAAGTTTTTCCTCAGGCCCTTTGAAGGATGCCCCCAACCTGATCTGTACTCCGCACACATCTTGGTACAGTGAGCAGGCCTCTGTGGAGGCTCGAGAGGAGGCAGCCAGGGAAGTGCGCAGGGCCATCACTGGTATAACCTTTAATATTTTACAGCAAACCTTTGCAAAAGTGAATCGGTTAACTGCAAATGTTGTATTTTCATTATTGTGTTCGAACCTTGGAGTAACAAAGTCTGTCTTGCACAAGGTCGTATTCCTGATAGTCTGAAGAACTGCGTCAATAAGG
Organism: Malacoctenus triangulatus; assembly: GCA_032274725.1. Lineage (NCBI taxonomy): Eukaryota > Metazoa > Chordata > Actinopteri > Blenniiformes > Labrisomidae > Malacoctenus > Malacoctenus triangulatus. Next base: position 6,079,627 of record JAUESE010000056.1, on the reverse strand, counting down.
AGTATCTGATGGCAGCCTCTCAGTGGCCCAGCATGGAGGCAGCCACTGTTCACCCAGAGCTTAATGGAGCCACCTACAGGTGAGAGGATGAAGATGAGAACAGCCATGTTTGAACATTGATGGTATACAGTACAAGAACGAACATTTTTGGCTAATTTATTTGAACTTTGACTGTGTATTTAAGATGAGTGTCTCAGAGCTGAAGGATGCATTCCCACCAGCACAAGGCTGCTCTCTTTGCAAGGGCCTGTGTGTGTTTCCAAGTAAGGTTGGATTCATTTGGGCCAGTGGGAGCACACCACACAAGGGGGAAAGGGTCAAACAAGCTGTTCTCTTGAAAACATGGGACCTTGGTCCTCTGGTCTGCACTGTGTGCGATGTGTACATGAGCTCGTCTCTGTGGCGGTACAACAAAAGGACAGTGTTCAAAGAGAGGAAGTTGCGTAATACTGTGGCACATAACTTTAGTGTTGCACCGTGTGTGTTGTGAAGGCAGGACTTTTGCGTTTGATCGGTTGTTGGCCAATCGAAGCACAGTTTTCTTTTTTTATTGATGCCATTGTTTGGCGAGTGCTTGCTTCGAGCAGCAGTGCCCCCTACCGGGCTGCTGTGTAGAATGAGTGGTCTGCTTTCAAAAAGAGCAATGTGTTCACAGACCCAACCAAAGGTTGTAACATTTTTGGAATTCCTCACCCACGAGAACAGAGTCCCACAGACGACCTTGTGAGAATGCACCTGACGGCTCCTAATTCTTCTGACACTCCCTTGTCTAGCAAGAAAGTAACTGGTAAATTATCAAGTATTTGTTTTTTGTCTCTCATAGGCATAATGGGCAGTGTAACTTGTGTATAAATGCAGCTGGCCTGTTTGAAATTATGGAGGGTAAAGGTTGCAGTTTTCATTTGCCTCAAAGAACTTGTTAAAACCTGATCAGGCAGCTATTCGACACCTGCATTTTTTCAGTGGAATCGTGCAACCACACCCCGTCTGTAAAATGGACTGCAACTTTACTTGGTATGTTTTTTTTTTTGTTTTTTTTAACCCTCTTATAAATAATGCTTGCTTGCACCTTTTCCCCCAGATTTCCTCCTGGTCTGATCAATGTCGCTGCAGCAGGGGGTCTCCCAGGAGCTGCCACAGGGGTTGAAAGCCTGGTTTCGGGGACCCTGGCGCACGGCATTGCCCCAGTCTCCCACCCCCCTCATGCCCCGTCCCCGGGGCAGCCCACCAAGGCTGAAGCCGACAGAGACATCCCCTCCGACCAATAGCACCCCCTCCCTGCCGCTGCCAGCACATTCCGTCATCTCTGGAAACCCACCCCGCCCCACCTCCCAGGATCAGACGTAACCCGACCCTCCAGTACATCGGCAGCACCAGTTTGACCTGACGTGGATCTACAGTCTTTTTCTCGGATCACACAACCAGCCCAGGAGTGACCTATCCGCAGCTACCCCACCTTACCCTCACCCCCCCCCCCTCAGAACAAACACACAACCTTCCATCCTCATCTCGCCCATCATCCCACCTCCCTCACCTCCACTCCCCCACTACGTCAGCAATAACTGTTCTCAAGGATTCACTGATTGGATTGGTTTATTTCCTTAGTTGGCTGTTTTTAATGAAAAAATTCACATTTTGTGGTTGTAGGTGATGTTTGTTTATAAAAATAGCATTTCTGACGTGAGGCTTTGTGGTCTTCTGCCTCTTGCACTCTGGTTGTCACGGCTCGAGGCACATAGGCAGAATAGTCGGAGCCCCAATTTGTACATTAATGGCTCATGTTACTGCTCTTTTCTTCCTTTCCCCTCTCGCTCTCTCTCAACCCTTATGTTGGTGGGAAAACGTGTACTGAAGTAAACCGGACAAATTCACAACAGTACCTCCTGTCCTCTTCTCCACCAAGCATCCAACTGCCCTCGGCTCACTGTCCCCCCCCCCACCTCTCCCCAGCACTGTCATCAGCTTGCTCAGCAGAGGGATTCGAAAAAACTGTCAGGATGAAGCTCTGACTGTTGCAGTGCATTTGATCTGCTCTGCTCGTATTTAAATGTTAACTTTTACAAAGGTTGGCCCACTCTCCGTTGTCATTGTCTAGTTTTTCTTCGGCCAACCCTGCTTGTACATGAGTTGTGCCCCATGTGGATTATCTTGTGATGAGATAAAGGCTTGTATCAGGTGGCATCTGAGAGCATCGGTATGAATTCCCTTTTTTCAGCAGCCTGAGCTTGTTTTGAGGATCTTGTGCTAACGGTGCCAGCACAGATTCAAATTTAGCAGTTTTTCTAGCACTAGGAAAAGAAACAGGAGCAACATGCCAGATGTCTTTCTGCCAGCAGAGGGCACCATCTGGCCTCTGTGAGCTGAGAGCCACCTCCAGCTCATCTTAGTGAAACGGAGGGAACAGGTTAGCTCTCGGGACGAAGAACACGGACACACACTGCCGAAATCCAAAACCGAAGAGAGGTAAACAGGAATCGACTTCCGCCTTATTGTTTTGAGTTCTTGTCACCCCCCCCACCCCCCACCCACCCAGCACCCACCTACCCACCCTTAGTTCTCCTCCACTGTCATGACCCACCTTTACACACCTGTTCATGAACCAGTATGCACCCACCGATCCCTTCAAGGGTGAGGGAATGGTAGAGATTTGATAACTGTAGGAGCAAGGGGACGGCGTTCTTGCATGCTGGCTTCGACAGAGGTGTGTGTGTAAGTGCGCGTGTGTATGCGTGTGTACGTGTGTTTGTTCCTCACCCTGTTAAGATAACGAGCTGTTGTCGTTCCAAAGGAATAGTCCCTCGGAGTAACTCTTAAACGCTGTTGCCCTGGTGTCAAGGGAACACCTTTCTAGTACCTCAGTAACAGATATTGAATGTACCGTGCATACCCTTTTATTTTTTGTACAGATTTTCTAGATACGTCTTTACTATTCTTTACGAGAAGGGTTGTGAAATTGTAGCAGTAATGAGACAAAATACACCCCGCGAAATTTGACAAAATCTTTGTAGGTTTCGAAAAGGTCACTGAATACTCAGGCTTCAAAACCAATGCGTTTCTCTTTGCCTTTACCTTTTGATTTCCTTGTGGAAAATTCAGCACAATTCAGCTTTTCCCCCTTCTTAGACTTCGGACTGTAGTTGATGTGGTTTGACCTCCAGCTTACTGGCTATCAAAACGTAAAAAAAAAAACAAAAAACATAAAAAAAAACATTTAAAAAAAAACAAAAGGCGGTCGTCGTGGTCTGCTAGTTTTCTTTTTCTAGATTGGTAGTGGTAGATGCCGTTTTTGTTTCTTTTGATCCCTCTTCACTGTCGAGCTGCTCTATCTATAGTGCATGTGAGGTAATTTTACGGGGAAGTACAGTTGCCCCCGTAACCCGAGCGTATCCTTCCCCTGCCGCCTCCTCCAAGTGTTTTCAACCCGAGTTGCCATTTTTGTCGTGGTCAGTTTCCAGTGATGTACAGTTTTCTCCCTCAGAGTCTATGAGAGACATGGAGCATGTCTGTGTCCTGAAAAGTTAGGCTCCTCTGTCATGTGATGAGTATATATTTTTTAAAAAAAATAACCCCAATAGTTCGGATTATGAGCATAATAGTTATCTTAAATTTTGCTGTTGATGATGATTATATATATTTTTCAGTTCAGCAGTGCACTGTCAATGAGAACCATTGTTTTATTGTAGGATTTTCATTTTTATGGATATGCTGTCTGTGTTCTACATGTTGTACTGAAACATTTCAGAAGAAACGAGACCCCCTCCACCTCCTCCCCAGTTTTTTTTTTTTTGTTTGAAGCGTTTCTCCCACCCGCCCCTCCCAGCTGAAATCCTGTGGGCCTTACTTATTCTCCCCCCCTCCCCCCCGTAACAGTAGCTGTTATAGAACGTCGCCATGGAACCACTCACTGCCTTAATACAGTTGACCACAGCAGGTGAAGTCAGGAGACACACCCAGCCGAAAAGAACGGGCCACAATCGAGTCCGCCCTGTCGATAAGCTCCTCCCACCCCGATCAGCCGACACCCACTGTAACTTCGCCTTTTTGTTTTTCAGTGATGAACCACATTTAGCCTCCTGAACAGTTCTCGCCCTTCCTGTGATTACTTAACTCCAGTGTGGATTCTTACTGTGCATTGTCATTTTTGTTCTCTGCAATTGAAATGGTCAAACCGGCAGTGTGTTTGCGTTGGCTTAAAGATAAAGCACAGTGTGTATGCTCACAACGCCGCAGCTGATATTTCACTCTTGGGTGTGAGACTGCTCCACCCCCCCCATCACCCCTCTGGGGCTCCTGAAGCATCTCTTCCAGCGCTGTTTGAGCCCCAGTGGAGGCGGATCCGGAGGAGGAGGAGGAGGGCAGAGCGGACGCTGGTGTGGTCTGTCGACATAAAGCAGAAAAATACGGTGAGAGTTGGTCACTTTTTCTCTCTCAGGGTTCAAATGCACACATATCCTCCAGCAGTCGCCCTCTGTCTCGTGTCCCTCATCCCCAGTTTTCCGCCCTGCGAATGTAGAACAGCCTCCTGTGATTTTAGAAACCGTTCCCAGCCGCTCCATCTTTCCTTTTGTGCACAGGTCTGAACCGTTCTGTTGCTCTTTGCTTTCCTTTTTAGCACTGACATCTAACCATCTAACAAGGAATGAATGAATGAATGTTTGAGAGTGACTGTGTGTAATGTTAAAATTGGGAAATGTATTTTTACAACATGTGAACATTTTTTCCACTCACTCATTGTGAATTGATTTTTTTTTCTTTCACCAGACTGCAAAAACAAAAAATGGAAAAAAATCTCCTGTAACTAGGCTCTTAAGCTTTATTTTTGTTTTGTTTACTTTTTTATTAGAAACAATCATGTTTGTGATGGTAACTTCCAATGGTAAACTCCACACCGTATTTTAATAAAATCTTAAAAAATTAAGAACATGCTTCCTTCTTTCAACTGCTGAAGTCTTTCTCACTCTGTTCTTTAATGCTGCCTTTTGTTGGTTTCTGAGGAAAAGGCATGAATTGTGGTTACAATTAAAGATGCAATTAATGCCAGTTGCTAGTACATCATCTTCTCAGTGATGACACGTGAGCAGTTTGTGGAGCTGTTTACAGGACGTCTGTCATTAACTGAATTGTTTACTACCACAGTTTGGCTGCTCTTTTATACGGCAACAAGGGGCTGTGCCGTGCCAGAATGGCCACAGCTTTACGAGTGGGCAGAGTGGGTGGGGGGGTGGGGGGGAATGCGGGGGAAAAAAGGGGGCTTCTGTGCAGGCCCACAGGGCGAGGGAGGGTGGGGAATTATCGGCCCCAAAATTGCTTCCACATGCACCGAAGCAGGAGCTTTCTCCTGAAAATTGACGTGAGAGATGGATTGTTTTAGTGACTCGGTGACTTTTATTCTGCAGTGCGAGTGTTTGAGGAATTTCCACGCTCGTAAATGTCTGAAGGCTGCTTGTCTGTCTGTGTTGTGACTGTGAAAGATTTGGAGTCTGATTCCTTTGTGTCCTTTTTTCGGACTTGCATAGTCAGGTAAGTAATCGATGTGAAGAAACCTGTCTGTCTCTGATACATCAGTGTCATAGCTATGATCAGCAGGGCCCAACTGGACCTACCGGGGGAAATGCTGCCCTCCGGACCCTCTGGTGCCCTCTAGTGGTTGTAAGCATGATAGGAGTAAAGTATGGAAGCACAGTATTTTCTTTAGCAAAGCAAAATAATTATTTCATATTTATTACCAAAAATGTATTTTTCAGTTTTCTTAAATATGACCAACCGGTGAAAACTACTTCAGCTTCTTCACGCTGACTTGTTGCTGTTGACCAGGTAAGAAATGTTCTGAACTACATGGATTAACTCAGAGGTTGTGATCAGCTAACTGCTTCACACATTTCTAGATAAAGCAGCAATCAACAGCTTGATTATTCTGTTGGAGGCTTCAAAGTTTCATTTCAAGTCAAAATCTTTCAGCAAATTAGCTGATAACCAAGCATTTGGCTGGCTGACAGCTGAACATCCCATGTTTTTTTCGTGTGTTGGAGTCGCAGCTCCTCCTGTGCTATTGCTGCACGTGGCATCATAACATTTTTACTTGCTGGTGGTTTGACATTTTGTCTGGCAGTGTTTTTAGTCCTGAGCTGAAATAGTACACAGATTGACTGTCCCAATATTAAAACAGCTCATCTATTATATTCCCACTATTCAGACCAGGGAGTCTGAAGCTCCTTTTGGTTCAGGGGTCTCATGCAGCCAACTGAAGCACGTGAAATGGACCCTTGCTTGTAAAAATGTGATCGGATCTGAAAAACCTCCCCAGTAAACCAGCTTTATTGACTGCTGGCTTTGAATGACCACAAGCATTCCTGTTTCCTTCTGGTCGGTTCAAGCTCACTGTTGTTTTAAGTCCTCTCGTCAAACTGATAGTGAAACTAGGACCAGCCGTTGGTCCTACTGAAGCTTTGTCATAATGTAGTCTTTATTTTCTTTGTATAAAGTCATCTTTTATGTTTGACACCGCTGATTCAGACAAAACCACGAATGCCAACATGACTGAGATGCTGGAGGGAAGTCAGACTTCTATCTTTCTTTCTGGAGCCATTTCATACAAAAAAGAGTCTCAGTCCAGCAGTTGTTAAGATGGTTTATTCTGTTCCATTCCCACCGTGACCTGATTTATGGATTTGAGCTAAAGTTTAATATCTATTCCTTAATTCTATTGCTCTTCATCGGAACCAGAGGCCAGCATACATTCTGTTTTTGTGTAAGTGAGGGAAGGACATATTACATAACAGTGTGTGCAGACAAGTGTGGCCCAGGAGGCCCAGGATGCAAGCAGTATTTTAACAGACCCGATTCACAGACACTTCAAACACTCCGAAGTCCCACCCAATATTGCAGCATTCAATACTCCTGCCAGTACCCATGCTGTTTCCACCAGATTCTTTTTAAATTTGCTTGTTTAGTTCATCAAGTCTGGAAGCTCGCTGTCAAACGGGGGGGGGGGAGGGAATGTCAGCATTGGTTCCCATAATGCTGCGGGGTCAGTAAACGCGGTTAACTGCCCCGTAAAAAATGAGTCCTTCTGCTTTGGTAACTGCTGTTGGTTTTAGCGAAGAAAGAAACAAAGTTTTTAGAGCTCGTTGAACGTTTGGTAATGTCCTTAAATCAACAACACGAAATCATTTGGGGGGGAGCGAAGGAAGGGCAGCTCGACCTATCAGTGTGCATGGGTGTGTGCTGGCTCATGCTCGTGCACACCTACTCCTGTGATAAATTAGTCTCTAGACGGATGACCTATCCTTCTTGGAGGGATCGTGCTACCAACCCCGAAGCGGTGGAATAAACGTTTGTCTTTGAAATGATTGAATATTTTCACAGCCGCTGAATGACTCCAATATTTTTTCCCCCCTATATTAA
>JAUESE010000056.1:6043788-6055142 GCA_032274725.1 Malacoctenus triangulatus | reverse complement strand
ATCAGGTGTGTGGAAGCAGGGAGACTTCTAAAACCTGCAGGACAGGGGCTCTCCAGGACTGGAGTTGGGCACCCCTGTTTTAAGGTGTCGTAAGTCGTCTGTGATGGATCTCTTTGTCAGCGTAAAATCCTCCCAGTGTTTGTTCTGGTAAAAGTGTCTGTCAGAGGCAATTCTCAGTGAGCCCTGTTAGTAGATCAGTTTCCACATGTTTTTACATGTGCAAACCTTCGGTAGATCAGGGGCTCTCTCTCTGTCTCTCTTCGCTTTGATCCTCTCATCATTTCATCTCCTCACCGTTATCTTCATGTCTGTTTGACGAACAATAGCTTGTTAGACTTTCACTCACCGTTTTATTCCTTCCTCCCTGGATAAATACCTACGTCACACACAGGCATTCAGGCTCCAGGACAGAATACAGGCGAAGCCTTTGAACTAACTGATTACAAGCCTGTGTGCCATCAAAAAGTTTCCAAGGCAGTTATTTTAGGATGAAATAGTTACATATTGTTCCCCTAATGAGTGAGTTTAATAGCTGCTTTTGGCACGCTGTTTACGAAGCCTTCACGCTGATGTCAGGTTGCAGATTGCCGTCTGTTTTTTCTTTGCGTAGAGGAAGACAGCAGGTTTGAATCACATTAGAGGGTAATACTCTAATGCTTGGTTGAACCTTGACAGGATTAACTACTGATGTCACCCTTCTACTTCAGCTACGGGTCCTGGAATGACTTTCAGCGCATATTCTGCCAATATTCACTCTTGAGGGAATCTGCATTGCGAGCCGAAGAAAAACCACCAGTTTGAGTCGTGTTTTTGTTTCGGGGCAGAGACGCTCGCTGCTGCTAAATGGTCCCTAAGTCTGAGAGCAAAGGGTCATGGCTGGACCTCCTCTTTTTTTTTTAGGCTTGGGCTAATCTGGTGGCCGGGGTTCAAACAACTCAACAGAGGCAAAGGATTTGAAATACGGCACTGTGGAAAAAAGTGCCGCGGCAATATGAGAGTTAAACTCGTCGTAAAGCATTCCGTTTATTTGTCAAGTGCAAGGAGCTGATGGATGAGCGGGAGAAAGGTAAAGTGAGAGGGCGCTCATTTGCTGGAGCTTTTAGAAATAGGTGTGTGTCTGCCCGAAAGTCTGGTGACCTACATTTGTTTATTGGTTGTTCCACCGCTTGAACCCGAGGGCCCTCAAAAATCATAAACAACTCTGTCGGAGGGCATCACTCGTGAGCGCTCACCACGGACAGCAGCTTAACAGCTTGTCATCCAGCTGCATGATCTGTGAGACTGCTTTTAAACGGCTTTCTGTTTTTAGACCAGCGGGCACAACGGCAAAAAAACAAAAGCGAGACTATTGCGTGATTGTGCGAACGTGACTGATGGGAGTCTGTTGACAGCTTTGTCTTGTGCTGTGTGTCTCCCAGGGCTTCTCTTCCTCTCTCTCCTTCCCTGACGTGCTTATTTATAAACGCCGCCCTGTTCCTTCTCCACACAAGCACAACATTCATACGCACTGCCGCAAAAATCCCAAATACATATGATTCCCATCTCCCCATTCATGTCATTGTTGTTGAATGTGTAATTCAGAACAGGCACAAAACACCAAATAGTTACCGTCCAGAATTCCAGCTCACGGGGCAGAAAAAGAGACCACAGCCGTGTGTTGGTGTGAGTGGGCTGCATGTTTCCCGGGCTGACTGGTTCTCCTCGGTGCTCAGGAGGAGATTTGCTGTGATGGAGCTAGACTGAGAGGGGATCATGGCAGATTTGGGTAATAGCCTGTGCTCTCGAGATACTTCCTCGCCTGAGCATTGCAAAGCGGTGGCGGGGAGCTCCCCTCGGAAGACATCCTCTCTGAGCGGCCCAATGGATATAGCAGGATGACTTCTTGGAAAAACCTCTATTTGAGGGGAGGATGAAGGGGATGAGAGGAGGGAGGGGAGGTAAAAAAAACAAGGAAGGAAGGAAGGAAGGAGGGGCTCAGACGAGGATATCAAAGAGCAATGCGGTTACTTCTCAGTGAGTTTTTTCGTTCACTGCAGTGCAATAGAGGCATTGAATAGACCCCGGGTGTCTTGAGTCTGTCTTCTCTCCTTGCCTTCTTTGTTTCACCTCTTTTCCATCCATTGCTTCATCCAACTCCAGGCCACCCTTTTCCCTTATCCATCCATAACTGTCCACGCCCCCACCCGGCCCTCCCTGAGACCCAGCAGCTTAGCCCAGATCCTCAAATATCACTGTCTGTAAGTGAAGGGGGGGGGGGCGTTTTCAGATGTGCTGTTTTCTGGTCAACTGCCACCTTGGTGTGTGCTGACCCCCAGGCCACTTCCTGCATGAGGTCACCAGCTTTCAGGAAACATCCATCACTTGAGAGACGTGGTGTAACACAGCACAGGAAACAGAGCTGGTGCATGCATGCACACACATTCTGATTCTTACGTTTATAAGTTGCAGAGTTATAAACCCTGACATGGATTGTGTTCATGTGTGTGATGTCATGCGATCTGCACTTTTTCTTTTGGCAATCTCCCTCTGTAACTCAATTTATTCTATACACACAACATGCAGGCCAAACTGTAAGTATCAGGATCATTACACAACAGGATCAGTTTAGAGAAAAAAAATGAAGGGCGCTCTGGAGTGCCAAGTCTCCACTTTGATTGCAGTGAGTCTTTATCTGCATGGAAAAGAGTTTTTGAGATATAATCGTTGAACATATTGCCCCGAGAGTTTGGAAGTGATTTCATTTTTACTCGAATACAATCGAGCTCGTGTTGAAACCGACAATCACTCTCGTCTTTCACTTTGCCAAAACACTCCCCGTCCCGCGTTGTTGCTCTGCAGCTTTCAACTCCACCGACAAACTGAAGATCGGGTGTTTGTACTCGTCTGTCGAGATTATTCCACGTCTTCCCTCTCAACTGGCTTCGGGACAAATGTTTCCAATAGTTGTGCTGGTAAATGATAAACTTGTTTATACACTTCATTCTTCCATTTTTGAGTGTTCTCAGCTCGACTGTTCTGAATTTGTTTTGGTGCTGATCAAGGTTTAGCTTGTTGCCGCAAATTCTCTGAACTTCTCTTTTGATCACTGATGAGGAAAATGTGAAGCCCTCCACCCACTGCAGCATTCTTGACTCCCTGCGTGCTCATAAAGGATTTTTTTTTTTCTTCCTCGGGCAAATGATTTTCCACTCTTCCATATGACTTCTTGGTCATTAGGTCATTCACCAGGTCATACTTTTCCTCTGTGCACCTGCTTTTTATACATGGTATCCGAATGTAGGACGCAGCAAAGCAGCTTTTGATGTTTTTTGGTCTTTGTTCTTGACTTGTTTATTATTTCACAGAACTTCACAGTTAAACTGTTAATTGAATGATGCCAAGACGACATAAAACACATGTAAAAGTCCATTCAAGGGAATATACTGACAGACGACCCAACACGGATTGAACTGGTGGTCACTCAGTGGAGCGCATACCTCCGACACGCCACTCATTAGTAACGTAGGGCTACTTGCTCGCTCTTGTTGCGACTGTTCTCTGTTCGCTTTCTCCATACATAGACCATTTTACTTATTACACCATCTTACGCTTCACTCTTACCATTGAAGTGGCAAAGTGAATCTCTGAAACCTATTTTTCACAACTCTTGCTTTTCGGAAGTTTTACATTTTTTTCAGCATGAGCAGCAATGTTTTCTGGGTTAGCTGTGTGTTTTGTTAGAGTCACTTCAGGACATTAATTCAGCCACTTGTAAAATTCATACAATATAAGACACAATTTCTCACTGAATGAAAATATCCCTTTATGTTTTCAGAATTCAAAAAGTTTGCCTGTTAAAACACGTTTGCATGTTTTTGGGCTACAAGAGGAAGTCAGATTAGTTGCAGAAAAAAACGTGCTGAAGGTGCTAAAACATGAATAAGTATAAACTAGATACAAGACAGAGTTTTCAGTCAGTCGTCTCTGTGGTCTCTACAGGTGTCCCTGATGGTGAAGATGATCCCCAGCCCTGATTGGTTCGTCGGAGTGGATAGCCTGAGTCTCTGTGAGGGCAACCAGTGGAAACAGGAAGTGACTGTTGACCTCCAGCCTTACGACGCAGGAACAGACAGTGGATTTACTTTCTCATCTCCCAACTTTCCCACCAGCCCGCCAGAAAACATCACGAAAGTATGAGCTTTGTGTTATATTTTTACAAGCACAATAAATGTCATTTATTCATACTCAGACAGCTCAATTTAGTCGTTTTTCGTTCTGTGGAGAAACAAAGGGAGGTGGAAGGTGCCTCATTTTATTCTTAGAGTAAGTTAGCAGCGTGAGAATGGGACGTCATTCTTAGCTGTCTCCACCTAAATGATTGCTTGGCAGCCCTCGTGCCTGACCCGAAGTGATTTGACTAAAAAGGGCCCCGCTTACATAATGCACCATCTATCCTTTCCCGGCATATGTTTTAAAGTGGGCTATTGTGTATTTGAAGTTCTTTTGAGAATCTGCTGGCTCTGGTGATGAATTATGTCTGTCTGTTCTCCGCTGACCTGTTCAGATCACGTCTCAGATGCCAAACCACCCGGCCAACTCCTTCTACTATCCACGCCTGAAGGAGCTTCCACCCATCGCCAGCATAAAGTTCACTCAACAGAGCCGCTCACCAGACCGTCAGACCCCGATGTCTAATCACATTCTGCCAAACTCCATCAGTCCTCAACGCTTCTCAGGTAAAGACTTGTCAGTTTCAGACCTCAAATCAAACATAATGACAAAACTGAAGTTTCAAGAAGCCCAAATTCCCATGAATGAATGTGATGATGATCACATTAATGAGACGTAAGGACGGACGTTACCTTTGACAGATGTTCTCACTGAGTGGACTTCAAAGCAGAATCGTTAGTTTGTTTTTAACACTTTTGCATCATTCTCAGTGTTTCTCCACCTGTTCAGTGGTGGTTGCCAGAGATCCTGGGGGGTGGGGGTCAGTGTTTGGTTGGGATCGACTGCTGTAACACTCAAAACGTTGTCCTTCCTCTCTGCCTCATCCCGTGATACAGCGACTCCTCTGGACTGTGAAGTGTCCCTCTGGTCATCCTGGGGCTTGTGTTTGGGACCTTGTTCCAGAGGCGGCGTCCGCCACCGCACGCGGTACATCCTCTTGCGGCCGGCCAACGCTGGCACCCCCTGCCCCGAGTTGGAGGAACAGGCTGAATGTGTACCGCACAGCTGCATGAAGCGCCAGTAATGCCACAGAGCGTTCCAGCACAAACGGTGCCGGTAAACGCAACTCTGGGACTTTCATGTTAAAACTGCTGGACTGAGAAAAACATTGCTGCATCACGGGCGTCTCTTCGACAGGTTGTGGAAGTCGGAGATGCTCTGCATCACCCGCGAGGGCCTTTAGGTTTAGAGTAAAATACTCCTCTGGGTGTATTTAGCAGCAGTCATAAGAAGACCGATTGTGTTGGACGAGGTTTGAGGCCACAGCAACAAAATAAAAAGAAAAAAGTTTGTGGTAAAAAGCAAATTTCATAAAGTTTTGTAGATACTGAAAAGCAAAAACAGGGAGCAAGAAGCTTGACAAATGTGTGTGACTTTTTTGTGTTTTGTTCGTTTTCAGACGTGTGTTGAGGTTGTTGTGAGTCACCAAAGTAACAACTGTACACCTTCAACACACCACCACTCACACGAGAATGCACACATGTGTGCACACAAAAATCTCTACACAAAGGTCCTTGCACATTCTGCATGCCTTCACAGACGTGGAGGCATTAGTTTACATAGATAACCTATACATGCTTGGCACATGAAGTTCTTTCAGAATAACCCTTCACCCTCATTTATAAATATCACCTAATAGCTGGTTGGGAGCTTTCGACCTGTTCAAAGAAGATGGGCAATTTATAACGAGATGCAGGTTTTTGTCACAGATGAAAGATGACTATTTGTATTGACTCTTTTGATAGTTGACTGTTGGAATTTTGTACATACTGTATGTTGTATTGTATCTTGTATTACTCATGAATAAATATGGAGGTGTGTTTTTCAAATATGAAAAATCGGGGTTAGTTTGTTGCCCTTGAGTATTTTTTCAGCTGTACTAAAAGAGTAAAATCCTCTTTCAAAACTCCTGTGACAACAGAGCATACACTGCATTTGCACAGTTCTTGAAATATATGACATTAACGTGTTTATGAAGCACAGCTTTTGCCCGTACTGACACTGCTTAATTTATAACCTAAGAATTCACAGCCTCCAAGCAAAAATACTTTCCCATAAATATCACAGTATGAAAAGGTTGTGGTGTGTTTCGTTGGCCAAACCGAAAGTCACGAATCTGTGTAAGTATAGATGAGCATTGTTTGTATTACACTCTGTCTCCCCGACGTTGATAGCTTCATTGTTCTCGGGCAACTTGAGACGTGGTGTTCGCTCTGGCAGGGCATTTGGATGAAAACTTGGCTCCCCACTGCAGTCCAAGAGGAAATGGCTTGCAGCAAAGTAACGCCCTCTGGTGGTCAAAGTTAAGAAAGACACTGCCGTCACAGCTTTTGCATGTCTTCAGAGCCAACAGGCTGCAGATCAAGGACCCTCTTTTTTTACCCACAGTGCCATCTCGTGGAAACTCTGACCCCCAAAAGTTTTTGTGAAAAAAGGGGTCTGGGAGGTCGTTCAAGCAGACAACAGGCCAATGCTGAAACATTGGTTTGCCCGTCAAACAGGAACCAAAGAGGGTCTGCTCGGAGGTCAATTCTGGCAAACATGATGACCTTACAAGACACGAAAATGACAAGACAACCTGTACAATTGATTTCCAGTTCGGTTTAGGAGAGTAAATTTATGGCACACTTTGTGCAAGGCTTGTATTTAGTAGTTGGAATTGAATACTATGTTGTAAACAGCATGAACAGCAAAATCAAAATTTAAAGCTTTGCCTTGCAGCTGTTTGATGAGGCGGTGATTGGTGCTCAGTTTTTTTTATTAATTGATTTTGGTGGGTTTTATGATGCGTTTGTGCTGGAAACAATCAGTTTGATCTGGCAAGGCTGCGTGTTTTATATCCCCAACCAGCAGGTGGCAGTAATACACTTCCAACCTGCTGAGACAAGGTTGCAGAAGGAGAAGTACGGAGAAGGCGGTGCAGCTCCGGTTAACACTGCGGAAAGGTGGGTGCGCAGTCGAGTCGCTGGGAGTCGCTATTTCCTCGCACTTTACCTCCGTCTCCGCAGTGCTGCCCATCTACGAGGAGTGCGTTTGATTGTTGCAGGGCTCAATGGCGGACAGAGCAGGATAGTCGCGTTAACACCGAGGACAATAACGTTTCGACTGGGTGAACTCCTGGCGTGACTCGGTCCTCTGCAGCGCGTCCTCCGCTGCAGCGGTCGAAACAAGCTCGGTCGTGAACTGACATCACACGGAAGATTGCCGCTTCTTTTCTGCCCGTCTTCTCACGTATCTTTCTCGAGTTTGTAGCCCGAGCAGCGGAGAAGTTACAGTGTTCATGGTGGCTCGTTAGAGGCTGCTAGCTTGTGAGCGAACCATGGGGGAACCTCTTGAACTGATTGGGAAACGGCTGCTGCTGCTTCTCGACGACGGCAGGTCTGCAAATGGATCCGAACAGGCAGCCTGGGCCCGGGACTGGCTCCGGGGGACGGTGCGGGCGGTCAGCGTCATCGGCCTGCCTGCCCCGGAGGTTAGCGGAGGGGAGGCGACAACAACAAGCACCGCTTCGGGGCTAACGGTCAGTGTTTACATACAACTGCTGCCGTCCTTCGTGGATAAGTGACCACCGTGCAATGCTTTTAATGACAGCGAAAGCTGTTTCTTATCTTCTCCACCACTTTGAACCTGTTTTTAACCGTCGACGTTTGTTTATTTCGTGGTAGTTGCCGTTAGCAGGAGCACATACTCGCTAGCTTCAAGTCGCAGGCAGAGAGGCGAAGCCAAACTCGAGGCCGGGGATTTATGGCCTTTGCTTTGTTCGCCCTTTGGCTCACCAACAACAAGCTCCACCATTATTTCCTCCTAACATTGTAGCACAAAGTTGTGAAGCAAACACTCTAGAAAGCTCAGTGTGCCTTCGCTTACTTGCAACAGCTCGCAGGAACGTGCTTAATAACGGTAATAGCCAATCATCGCGAGCTGACGGTAGTGGAGTTAAAGGCCTCACGAGTACGAGGGGGGCAAACCTGGTGTCACTTTTACCGATGTTTGCACCTGAGTTAATGTTCATCTGGCTCTGGAATAAGTTATGACTGAAAACTCAAAAGTGGCGTAAACAACTGATTGAAATTAACAGAAAGAAAATGGTGGGAGCTGACCTGGCTTCCAAATGCACTCATCACCCAAACTGTAAATAAATATTAGAGCGTAACCATTCACATTGTCATTGGTAGATACATTTTTTAAAAGATTTTGCGCCACACCTGCAGTTTCAAAGTCGCTGTATCTATACTTCACTTACCTGTCTAACATTGACCACTTTTAATAAATGAAATTGATTGTATTTATA
This sequence comes from Malacoctenus triangulatus, assembly GCA_032274725.1. Taxonomy (NCBI): domain Eukaryota; kingdom Metazoa; phylum Chordata; class Actinopteri; order Blenniiformes; family Labrisomidae; genus Malacoctenus; species Malacoctenus triangulatus. Next base: position 6,046,642 of record JAUESE010000056.1, on the reverse strand, counting down.
TTAAATGGCTACCCCATTGTTTTATTAATACAAAGGGTGAATGACGATATTTATTTGAACATTTTAGTTCAAATAACTGAACAACTTTGCTAAGAATTTGAGCCTGTTTTATATCTGTTTTTGATCCCTTCTCTTTCCTAATAAAAACATAAACAAGCTAAAGTGTTCTTTCATACTGGAATTGCAGATAAAACATGTTGCCTAAAAAACAGATGTTACAAATATTTTTTTATGGCACTCAAACAGTGACTCGTCTGTTATGATTCAAATACAAACCAACAAGCAAAGTAGTAGCATAAAACTGAGAGGTGTTTTTGAGAATTTTAGCGAGATAAAAATGACTTTTCAGATTCACATTTTTCACCAAAGTTTTTCAACCCAATAAATGCCTTTGCAGCACAAGTTCAACATTAACCCAACGTAAACATGAGTTTTCATGCCTAATGAGTTATTTGACATCTCTCATCTTAATTCTGTGTTGCAGCCTGATTAACTGCAGTGGAGAGAGAAAAACAAAAAATGTCTGGTTCTCAGACATATATACAAGATGTACAACTATGTGGGTTCGAAAATGTTCTTAACTTGTTGCTGTTAACATCCTCTGACACCCTCAGGTTTTCAGGGTGCATTTTACTTTGCTGGCCCTTACTATTCTGCTTACATTTGGACTCGATTCCTAAACCACACAGCTAAAACAGGTCGCTCACGAACAAACTTTCAGGGTTTTTTTGCTAATCTTTTAAAGGTGATTTACTTGACATACTTGGTCACTAATATGTGAGTAATGTTTCAGTTTAAATTTGGGGCAAGGTTTTTTTTGTGGGTCAAAACTGACATTGTATTTTATTAAAGAAAAGTAAAACTAAACCAAAGATGATGAAACGGATGCGATAGTGACTTAAATGCATTCAGACTAAAACTCATTCTGACTCACCTTAGCTATCCACATTGAACACTGAAACAGTTTGAAATTAGGTTTAGCAGTTCATAATATCAATGTTTGATGGGTATGTGAGAGGTATTCTATTGCTGATTTCTGTACAAAAGGCAAATTAAAAAATGAAGAAAGATTTTGGTGATATCGGAGTACCTGTCAGGTTCAAAGGAAACTTTATGCAATGGTCACAAAGAGCTGATGCATCAAATCTGAACACACAATGGTGATAGGGTGGTCAGTCATCAGGGATCAGAAAAAAAACATCTGCAAAATGTACAGAACATACATGTATTCTTTATACACTCCACATGATAACCTTTTTTGGAACCAGTGCTGTTTTGAATACATAAAAAGCAAAAAAAAAAAAATCAATGAATCTCTTGTGTCAAACCCTTAGAGCCAAGAGAATCATTGCATATATTTGCATTACACAAGCATTGCTGAGATCTAGGGATGACTGTTTCATAGATTATTTCTGCTCATGTGATCCAGCAGAGTAATTATCATTTTTATGTTTGCCTAAGTACCCACAATAGCTCTGAAGCTAAGAAATGATGTTTGGTTGATCAATTTCAAGGATCGTGTTAATAAATAGCGTTCTATTAAGTTTTAAATTAGAATTATTTAATCCAGCAATGGATGGAACAGCAAGACTACTGGTAACAATTAGTTGATAGATTGAAGTCCAACACTGAGTCTCTTATTGATGAGTGTGTAGGTAAGTCATGCATATCCAACCTTTGTGCTAAGTTTTCCAAACACTGTTCCTGTGTAGAGTTTGAGTGAGTTATTAGAAAAAATGTAAAATGTTTTATTACTTACTTTTAATCTTTTGTGATATCATCTAATTGGAAATGTCCTGCCTCTCTCTGTTCTTCTTTGGCAGATATGTGTGGAGTTTGAAAATGCTTCGCAGCGGTCCTCCTGGGTGCAGGTGTATGATGAGGGGGTTAAAGCCTTGCTGGTAGAAGACTCCATTGTTTGGGCCACTCGTAGTGAGGTCACTGGAACAGCTGGAGCTCCAGCATCAGCCACAGCCTGGCCGGCACTGGTGAGTTCAACAGTCAGTGTTTGAAAAACCTCTCTGGGTAATGGTGAAACTTTAAACTAGTGTAATACTCGCCCCTCTGTCTCTCACTTGTTCTCCCAGAAAAACTGAGTCAATATAGAGTTGGCCAAGATTAAATTATACTTAGACACACACCTGCTACATTCACAGAGGGCGGCATAGCTTTGAGCTAAGCTGAACCTTGAGGACAACAAGGCCTCCCCTGGCAGTGTTACTTTTATATCATCTGAGGAAGTCTTAAAAAAGAGACAAACAAGCTTGTTGTCAAATACAGTGACACAGAGGAGAATGAAATCAGGCCCAGGAAGTACAGTGTTATCAGTACAACACACGAACATGTCTATCAGTCTCAAAGCTTTCGTAAGAATGACAAAACCATGACTGAACTGTGCCAAGATTCCTGGGTGAGAGTACGAGTAAATTCAAGACTGAAATAACTATTTCAACTACTAAAATTGCCATGTTTCATGATGCCAGACTTGTTTCTCAGAACTCAGTGAGAAATCCTACATTCTCAGTGGGAACTTCCTTGTCTGGCTGTGTTCAGATGTAGTTTTTGCTTTTATCACCTTCCAATAAGCATGAACATGGTCCAGGAAAATGTGACAACTCAACTTTACTGTCACTGACAGTAGTGCTAGTGTTCCCTTTCTTTTCTTGCTTTGTATGTGTTGCACACATTGCTGTACTTGGCCCTCTACAGTGAGCTGAACAAAGGAGAGACAGATGAAGTGGTCGGTGAAGCTGTCAGAAGATTTGAAACACTTGAGCGGCAGCAGGACAATAACACTAAACACCTAAATTTCTTTCACCCCGATAGTTGCGCATGTAATGTGAGAATGGGTCAT
>JAUESE010000056.1:5998235-6012170 GCA_032274725.1 Malacoctenus triangulatus | reverse complement strand
TAAAACCGGGTGTGTGATCTATCTAGGAGTGACAGATTACAGATTAGACTATGACACCAGACCAGACAGTGAAAACACGTGACAGGTGGTGACAGAACGTGACACCATGTGATTCAGAGTAATCAGTTCATTGCTTTCATAATTGTATATTTAGAAACATAACAATAATAGTTGTACAATCAATATACAATACATTAATAAATGATGATCATTGTAATCATGGCTTTTATTGTTATTCAACCATATTCGAGTTATTAAATGAATAACATCCCTATGATATTACAAGCTTAATTCTGATGAGTTCTGATGATTATTTGACAACATTTCTCTCAGTTGTCTCTAATTCATGACAATGAGTACTAGCATAATAGAAACAATACGATGTTGTTTTTTTTGCATTATCAACTGTATTGCACAGAATGACATTTTATGAGTCACATCATAGAAAATTGTGTAAAAATATAGTGTGTTTACTATTTCCTGAGCAGAAAATAACTAAGTTCAACATTTTTTGACACTTGTAAACCCTGTTTTGTCTTTGAGCCCAATGTGAACGTCCTCCACTACACACACCAATTCTGCCATTAGGAGGTGCTACAGTGGGGTCTTACTGTGGGTTGTTCCCAGTGATGGTTTTATACGTTAGCCAAGCTGTGCTGTATTGATTTGAAAGTTTCTGGGTGGGTGTTTATGACAATCTGTTCATTACTTTGTCATGAGAACTTATGCGTGACAGATCTCCAACCTTTCTACTGTGCCCTCAGCCCATACTGAAGTGGTTGCCAATGAGACGAGTAGAAGCAGTTGCTCCATAGCCTCTCAGGACACAGTAATTTTGTCTTCACCTGAGCATGGCCATCGCTCCCAGCGCTGGCCAATTGAATTCCAAATCCCAAAGTTTTCATATTACACAGAACTTGTCCTTGCCGCAGGAAATGACGAGCACATCAAGGATGGAACTCCTTTCAGCGTCACCACAATCCTTCCCGACATCCTTGAAAGTATCTTCCACTATGTTGCCTACCCCACAAATGCACAGTTTTCTGATCCTAGGAGCCAGGATCCTACAATGGTTCTTATGGATGGCTTCAACGACTGAAGTATAAAATGGGTAACTATAGGTCAAAGCTAAGGGGTCTTGGATACCCTAAACTCGACATGAATTCTGCTGCAAAAAAACATCTACATGATTGAGCACCTGCTAAAAACATTAAAAAGCTAAGGAGGGCAGAGATGAACTATTTACCTCCTTTCCCAAAAGGGGAAACGAAGGAAAGTTTGGAAAATGAAAGAGTAGAGCTTCTTACAGAAATCCAGAAGAGGAACAACGTGGTCATCGCCGAAAAAATGGCGAAAACTTTCTCCATTCGGAGAGATGAAATTGTCAATCACACACCACGAATCAGCAAAGTAAAAGATCAATGGCCTGCTCTTTTCGATGCCACACAGGTAAATCCAGTTCCATATAGCCTCTGAAGTATTGAATGCTCATGTTTTCAGCAGTGACAAATGTTCGTTTTAATTTGTGTAGTGTGTTGATTATAGATAAATGAAGAATTTAGAAGACTCACCATGGTTAACCTGGAGCCGCCTTTTATGGAAAAACTGGACCAGCACACCCGAAAGATTCTTTCTTTGATGGCTTCAAAAGGGGGAGCTGCAAAACCAAAGATCCATCGCATACAGAACATGCTTCTACAGGTAAGTATTTGGCATTTATTTTTTCTCTTAAGTTTTTAGAACACTTTGTCCTATCCTACAAGGTGAGACAGGGCAAGTAAGTTGTCATTTATACATTGTCCTGCGATTTGGCTTACTCAGTGTGTGTGTGTGTGTGCATGCGTGCGTGCGTGCACGCGCACAACAGGTTTGTCACCCTCAGGAGGAGTCATCTTCAATTGAAAAAAAGAGAGAGGCTGCAATCCGGGGCTTAATCTTGTACCTTGGCGAAAAGGATGATGATCTCCTTAAAGATGACTTGGCCAGTAAAGCTCTCCAACTTGCACCCACTCTTACAAGCATAAACATACTGCAAATACTTGTACATTCTCACTTACACTCAAGTACTTACATAGACACACATACATTACAGCAGGGGTTCCCAAACTTTACCATGACAAGGCTCCCATACACTTGCATATTCTAGCCAAGCCCCCCCCACCCCCCACCCCCGTGCCACACTATTTTTTTCTATGCACCCCATTTCACAACCATAGTCGAGGGTTGCGTTCCAATTTTCTTCCTTAATCCTCAATCATCAACCTTAGTCCTTAGACTTCTTCCTTTACCTTCTTCCTTAACCTTAACCCTCAAAAGAAATGGGACACTCCTTAATGCAGATACTTTCTCAATACTGTACGGGGCAGCATTAAGCCAAAGCAGCGTTCAGTCTGTCAAGTCAGAAGAAGAAGAAACTGTAGCAACAGCAGCAAAAGATGGTAAAAGAATATAAAAAAAAAAAAGTTCCGCAACAGCGAGGTAATTAATCCCTAACATGGGCTTAAACTAAGAGAATACGATGTTTTTCGTAATATTTATATTTCCATTAACAAAGAAACGTACATTTGTAGCTCGCTGTCTTCGCCATCATGTTCATTAACTGAAAAAAAGGGCAACCCTGCCGGAGGCCAACGTGCACCGGAAACAGGTCTGACTTACTGCCAGCAATGCAAACCAGGCTCCAACTCCGGTTGTGCAGAGGCTGCACGGCCCTTAGCAGAGGGCCGCAGACCCCAAACTCCCGGAGCACTCCCCACAGAGCGCCACGAGGGACACGATCGAATGCCTTTTCCAGATCCACAAAACACATGTGGACTGGTTGGGCAAACTCCCATGATCCCTCGAGCCCCCTTCGAAGACCGTAGAGCTGGTCCAGTGTTCCACGACCAGGACGGAACCCACATTGTTCTTCCTGAATCCGAAGTTCGACTACCGGCCGAATCCTCCTCTCTAGTACCTTGGAATAGACTTTCCCAGGCAGGCTGAGGAGTGTGATCCCCCTGTAGTTGGAGCACATCCTCCGGTCCCCCTTCTTGAAAAGCGGTACCACCACCCCGGTCTGCCAGTCCAGTGGTACTGTCCCCGACCGCCACGCGATGTGACAGAGGCGTGTCAACCAAGACAGCACGGTCACATCCAGAGATCTCATCCACCCCCGGAGCTTTGCCACCGAGGAGCTTACAAACCACCTCAGTGACCTCAGCCCGGGTGATGACTGAGTCAACCTCTGAGTCCACAGTCTCTGCTTCCTCTACAGAAGACATGTCGGCGGGATTGAGGAGATCCTCAAAGTATTCCTTCCACCTCCCTGACAAAATCCCCAGTCGAGGTCAACAGCTCCCCACTTCCACTGTAAACAGTGTTGGCAGGGTGCTGCTTCCCCCTCCTGAGGTGCCAGATGGTTTGCCAGAACCTCTTTAAGGCTGACCTCCATGGCCTTCCCGAACTGCTCCCAGGCCCGAGTTATTGCTTCCACAGCAGCCTGGGCTGCCATACGCTTGGCCTGCCGGTACCCGTCAGCTGCCTCAGGAGTCCCACAGGCCAGAAAAGGCCAATAAGACTCCTTCTTCAGCTTGACAACAGTCCTGACTTCCAGTGTCCACCACTGGGTTCAGGGATCGTCGCCACGACAGGCACCCGAGACCTTGCGGCCGCAGCTCCATGCGGCCGCATTGACAATGGAGGTGGAGAACATGGTCCACTCCGACTCAATGTCTCCGGCCTCCCTCGGAAGCTGGTCAAAGCTCTGCTGGAGGTGGGAGTTGAAGATCTCCCTGACAGAAGGTTCTGCCAGACGTTCCCAGCAGACCCTCACAGTGCGTTTGGGCCTGCCCAGTCGGTCAAGCTTCCTCCCCCGCCAGCGGATCCAACTCACCACCAGGTGGTGATCAGTTGACAGCTCAGTCCCTCTTTACCCGAGTGTCAGAGATGTTCAGAGATGCAATAGATTATTGTAATGCAGTTAGGTCATTTAAAATGAAATCAGACACTTTGGGACCTGATGACACAAATATATGCTTTTCTGACTCATTTTGATGGCACACCAACATCCATTAAGTACATTTTTCCAGCCATCACTACCCAGCGGCGTCCCCAGGCTCAGTCACTGCACTATGCAACTTTGGCCTCTGGGACGGCACCTTACATTGCATTTGCATTTCGCTTTACGGCTCTTACATCACATACTAATAACCCTATATAAACACACCTGGCTGCGGCCAGAACTGGATGCTGTGCACAATGGCTGATCCAGCAAAGAAACCTAAGAAAACATTGTCGGAGCAAGCAAGAAAAAGGAAGCGAGAAAGCGATAGAGCGAGAGACAAGACGAGAGTCAGCATTGGTTTGGCGTTCACTCGCTGGAGAGAACTGAGAGTTGTGTTGTGGTCAAAAGGGCTCTTGGCATGGGTTGGCCGATACGTCCATGTTATTGTGGCTCAATGCAGCGGTGGCTATACGCGTAGCTTAGCTTGTGCTATGTGTGATGCGAAGCAAATGAATAAGCTAACATGTGGTTTGTTTTGTACAAAAGGTTTACACCGATCTTATTGTTGTGAACAATACTACAGTAAAACCGCATTGGCGTCTGGTAATATACGAACGACCAAACTGCAACTGTTTCACCAGTATTTAGACATATCGTGGCCAGATACGTGGCTAAATAGCAGTTATGGGCTACATGCACAACGCCACTACTTCCAGAACTTTTTTTTCTAAAGCTGTTGCGGCAAAAAAAGATTCACGTTTATAAATAAGAGTGTAATGTATAACATAACACTTGAGCACGTATTCGGTTAAGTTTATTAGCATGTGTCTTGATCAACAAAATCAAAGTACAGGAAGTTGTGTAATCTTGTTTTTAGGTCTTGTGAATAAACTGTGCCATGTCGCTGGACATTGCACCTTTTTATGTGCTCATCAGGTGTTAAGTTTCAGGTTGTTGTGGTTAATTTTTGACGTTTTTTTTTTTTCAAACTGGTATTCCTCAAAAGTGTAAAAGTTAGGCATCTTGTTAAAAATGTCAGAAACAGTGTCATATTGTAACTAAAAAGTATTTTACTAATCAACTTATAAGAAGCTGATATATTTGCTACTAATTTATTGGTCAATGACTTACAAAAATCATGCTTAAAAGAGTTCAGATTTGTACAAATGCGCAGCTATAAGATTGATATTTAATCCTGATCACTTGTTGCATTGGTGACTTTGGTTTTGAGGTAGTTCCACTCTGGTAAACAACCATTATAATTTTGCTTGCAGCAGTTTAAATCACAACAATTATAAGAATAATAATAATGTTAACAAGACATGTGGTCAGCTTAACAGATGGATGTGCACACTGGTTGCTGAAGTCCACTTCATGAAGCGAACAATAGCGTGCAGTCTTGGTCAATGTGACTGGCTTACCATTCTTTGCAAGACCTCAGATGTCAGACAAAGTTGGACGCTGTCTCCATCTCCATCTGTAACGTTGCTGCGCGACATGTTTTTTCCAAGAAAAAAACTAACTTGTGATTCTGCTCCAAAACAATAGATTTTTCCTCAGGTATCCTTTTTATCGCCACTGGTACGCTGCTTCCTTTGTGACATTTTGTCTTCTTGGCAGTCTTTGTGTCCCACTACATGATTGGAAAAAAAAATTGTATTGTGGTTGTTTAGGTCAAGATGCTGAAATAATCAGTATCAAAGGCAGTTATGTGAGGTACCTGAGGGGAGGGCGTGTGGACTGTGTTTGTGCAGTATTGAGTCATTCAGAGTCACGAGGCTGAAGTCAAAGTGAAGCCTTGAGTCATGCCAGTCACGGCCAATGTTGGAGCTTGTCATTTGGTCGAGCGGAGGCTGAGGTTGTTAAATTTATGGCTGGAGTCGAACGTGGGTCCGAGTCATCCGACCAGAGTCCACACACCCTGTTGAGCGGTCGGGCTGACACAATCCAGTCTTATCAGGTCCTCCCCAACATTAGTCATGCACTCTCTGCTGAGATGCAGGGCTCTCCGCGGCTGCCTCGGAGTGCCCCTGACCTCAGATCTAACCCTTCACCAAGAGCCAGGAAAGAGAGAGAGAGAGAGTACCAAGGGATAAACCAAAGGGCTCTTAAATCCCTTTATTCAAACTGTCTTTGTGAATTTGTATTGTATGAGTTTGAATTGCAGAAATACAATGATTTTCAGTCACAGGGAAGAGGAGATACGTCAGGGCATTTTTAAATTCAGCTGGGGGCCATTTCAAAAGGGACTGTGATTGGACATCATTCAAAGGACTGAATTTGAATTAGCCAATAAAACCCACGTCACAGAGTCCGCAATGGTCATTCTGCACTCAACTCTGGTTCCTACTTGATTCTTTTATAACCACAATGAACACAGCCGCCTTAATTACGCAAAAAGTTTACGATGAGATTGTCAGATCTTGGCACACAGATCTTGATTAGATTTCACTTCTCCCATTTAATTGTGTGCGGACAAAATGTTTTATGCTTTTGCAACTCAAGAATGGAACTTGGGCGTCATTCTGAATGCTTCAATAAAGAAAATCCAATGACGACATTCAGTTCAGAAACACCAGCTTCTTTAAAGTCTCCTGACCATTTCATTTAGAGTTTCCTTAAAAGCTTTTCACATCGATGGGTCTTAATTCAAACGAGCAAGTTACTCTGTGCTGCCCTTCAGTGTCTCTTGATGTACGAATCGATACCAAAGTATCTCACAATTCTTAAAAGTTGTATTTAGGAATCGAACCCTGTGGAAAGACTGAGGCATTTAAATAAGTACAGAAAACACTTTGTACAATACAGGATAATATTCAGTTTTAGACAACGTATTTCAGATGATTCAAAACAGCAGAGTTTTAGTCAGCCTTAGCTCAAGAATGCCACCTGGAACTGCCCCCTACCCCCCTTCCAGCTGCTTTAAATGGAGAATGTGGTGTAAAAGATGTGTGTGCGTGCATGCGTGCATGTGTGCGTGTCAGTCTGGGGCAACATGGTGTTGCGGCGCACTCATCTCAGAGTGAGACGGCCTCTGGTTCACACTGGTTTCCCTGCAAGCTTCTGTTCCCAGAAGCATGCATACCTCCGACTGCGAAGTGTGAATGTGTGTGTCTCAACTGTGTGATGGACTGAGGACCTGTAACCTGATTTTACCCATTGTGTGCTGGGACAGGACCCCACGCTGGGTCAAAGTGGCGTAGAAGAGGGATGGAATGGCCAGTGAAGGGTACGTAGTGGTCACGTGACCATCTCACCACCCTGCGTCCGCCACCAAAGAAGAAGGTATACTGACCTCCACAACATCTCTGCCAGGTCTTTTTTTTGCTTGACCTCTCCCATAATTATTTACCTGCCCATGCCCTACTGTTGTGTTGAAGAGGCCATGTTTGTCTGACTCTACAAAATCATTGACAGCCACCATTTGACTCCTCTTCATATGGCCCATCCTGAAACGGGAAAGTTTGCAGTTATATAACAATATGAGAGTTTTTATCTCTTTTTCAGGAAAGTGATGCAGAAAAAACAGGGCATGTCATCACAGTTATAAACCTTTTTTTTTATTTAGTTTTTTAATTTTGTTTTAATTGTCTTATGCCGTAAAACTCCAGTAGGTGTAGAGCAGAGACTCACGACCTTTGATCTGTCAAGTGCTGGAGGCTCCTTTCCTTTTTCCTGCTGTCGTTGAAGCTTGCTGATGAGTTGTTTTTCTGTGCTGTATTTAGAGTAAAGTTACATAAGGAGTTTATGTAACTGTTTCAGTGTGCAGTAGGGAAATTTGTTGAATGAGATAATTTGAGTGAGAGGGTGAATGATTGTCTGTAGTCAGGGAAGTAAAAGGAAAAAGTAAGCACTAATCTGTTGATCTAGTTTCTGTCCATTCCATCTATGAAAATATAACATGTTCGACGAGCAGGTTCAGTCTGAAGCAGTGCCGGTGTGTTGTCACTACATGTTCCTAGGGTACTAATACAGTACTTCATCCTTTAGTTCTTAAATGGGGGTACAATTACTCCTACTTTAAGAAATTCCACGCGCTACTTAAAAAAGTCTTGAAAAATAGATTCCACGTATGAATACTGCAAAATGATGTAAACTTAGTAAAATTATTTTAGGATTATTGTTGTTTAGGAGGCATTTATTTTATTTGTCACATTTCAAGATTTAATTTGACAGATTTGAAGTCCCCCCAACAAGAAAACTTGGGTTGATATTTGACAAAGGTTTTCTCGATAGAATGAAATAGGTCACTAAGAGATGCACAGCAATGTTTTTAGCAACTTATTTCAAAGCAAATATTGCATGTTGTGGGGGAAACAACATTCAAAGGGGGGGAGGACCCAGTGGAATAAATAGTGGCCCACCTTGCCCACAGTAAAGCTCTCGACTGAGATGTCTCTACACAAACAAAGTGATAGTGCGGTGATAAAGTGGCAGTAAAATCTTCTGGGAAGTGCTCAAAGGTGGTGTTTATGGCCGCTCTGCCAGAGGGGTAAACAGTACTGTCACAGAGGCACTTCCTCCAGATGACACTGGTGAGATCTGCTCAGGTGAGCCTTTCACCCGATTTCATGGCTGCTTCGCTCCCTCCCACTGTTTGAAGGCTGGTCAATCGGGGGGAGGGGTTCAGCCTGATGCAGCTCACCTGGGCGTCCTGCATGCGAGCTGATCCCTTCTGACCATAGCCTTTGTTCATGTAGTGTATTGTTTGTGCCTCCCAGTGCAATGACAGCTGCATCTTTGTAAAGGTCAAGTTACTTTAAAAATGCGAGAACCACTTGAATACAAATGCTCACAGGGATAGTAAGTGATATTGTTCGTGGAAGTATCATCTTTTACCATATATTACCCCCAAGGTTCCAACTGATGTTGAAGAAATGCCTCATGAAGTCAAATATGCCAAATACACAGTGTGTCATTTTACAGTTTGGGATCCAACAAATTATTGATCATCTGCACTTGTTTGACTGGTGTGTTATTGCTTGTTTTTGTATCGCATTTGTGTAAATGTGCCCTTTATTCATCCTCTTACTGGCTATAATGTTCATAAAAAATACTTTTATGAGACTAACGAACACTTTGACTTGCCAGCAGCACAGTAATCAGGTGACAATACCAAAGGTTAAAAAAAAACACACAACCTGGAAGAAGTGGCAGCTTACAGGAAACACGGCCACTTTTGCTCGTCACAATACGGAGCCTCTGAGGCAGTGGTGTGTTGCTGGGCAGCTTAGAGAGGTGCCTCATCAGGATTATCATCCTGAATTGAAACTAACGCCAAAATAAAAGGTATCATTGGAAAAAATATATAAATAAATAAATAAAACTACTGAAATCAAAACACAATTGAATGTTTGAAGGCAAAAGAAAACTAAAATTGCATTGTGTGTTTCTAAAATAACCAAAATGACAGAGAATGTCCTTCTGTTTTAACACTTAAAAGGATAGTTCACCCAAAAAATGATGTGCCTTCATTTTCTACTCACCCCCATGCTGAACAACACTCTGAAGCACTTTTTTGACATCACAAATGCAGCTGGAGATCTGGGAGGTTTCTTGATATCTGCCCACATTCAAATAATGGAAGTCCCTGGTGCCTGAGCCTAAAATGTCCATAAAAGTCCGCAAAAACTTGGCAATATTCCTCCAGACTGCTCATCCAATGTAATCCAAGTGTCCTGAGTGGGTAGCGTCCATAATTTACTTGAAACGAAATCATTTAGAATGTTTTTAGAGCCTAAACAGTAGTAGATAGGACTTACCCTGAGAGACGCTAACCTCGTGCTAGTCTGGCTCACAGCAGAATGTCAACAGAAACAGCGGAAGTTCTTCTTCCACGCTTGCATTATCGGTCTGCTGTGCCAATAATTCAGTGCTCAGACTGTAGCAGATGTTTCAACTGCTACTTTTGCACCTGGCCTCTGTGTGATTGGATTGCTGTCAGGTAGTGCTTGACCACATGAAAGTGCAGGTGTTCAGTCCAATCTAAAGCCTGACTTTTCTGGCCTTCTTTGATGCAAAATCATCAATTACATCATCATACGAAATCTGTTGTGCAAGTGTATGATTGATGCTGATGATGGCAAGTCCAGAGAGACGCTCCTGTGACATAGTGAACCTCAAGTATGTTTTTTTTAGCTTCAGCTTGGAAAACCTTCTCTCTGCTTCAGCTACTGTCACCGGAAGGGTCAGACCAATTCTGAGTTCAGTCCACAGATTAGGGTAGATTTCTGCAAACTGTTTCTCGTTGATGAAAGTAAGCAGCTCAAGCAGAGTCATGGACTTTGGTGGGAGGTCAGGCAGATTCTTCAGCTCTTGCACAAGCTCTCTGCCATCCACATCTGAGTGTCCCTTAAAGTGCAGTGTAGTTTGCAGGGTCTCCCATTGTTTTTGCAGCTCACTGTCTGAGAGGTTTTGGAGATCAGAGAGCACCCCAAACTTCTCTCTCACATTCTCCAATGCAGAAAATCGTTATTGAATGGCTGTACTTGCAGCATCAACGACAACATTGAAAAATGTGACCTCCAGCTTCTTCGGATTGTCACTCAAAGGTTCATCAGTTCCCTCATAGGAGAAGTGACGCTTTGTGGATCTCAGTCTCTTCTGTTGCAAAACAGCCTCAACATTCATGTCTTCACAAATATCCTTGGCTGATATTTGTGCTGTCACAAAGCCTGTTGCCCTGTATATCTGAAGACCTGTTTTAATATTTTTGAGAAGACTGACTGCCACATCAACTTGCATGCTGGGAGACTGCATTAACTTGCTCGCGTGGTGTGTCTGGTTCAAGATATCATACCACACCACTGTTCAGATGCTAAAGCTGTATGATCCCACCTCCTCCGACAAGGACTGGGCCTCAACCTTATGATGGGGTCTTTTAGCATGATTTCTCACCTCAATCAGTGCCTCTCTCACAGCAGATGCCTGGTGTCTCAGGTGCTCCACGCTCTTCACTTTACTCTCCCACCTTGTGTCAGTCCACATCTTCAAAGTGATGCCCACATGTTTTTTTCAGAATAGCCCATCTTTGAGTGGAGGCTGAAAACAGGGTGAAAAGCTTGTGAAGGATGCCGAAGTAACTCATGGCATCAGTGGAAGCCTTAGCAGCATCGGCCACAACCAGATTCAGAGCATGAGCCCCACATGGCACAAAAAAACCTCTTGGATTAATTTGAAGAAGCCTGGCTTGAACACCTTTGTTTTTTCCCCTTCATGTTTGCCCCAAAGTCATAGGCTTGTCTTCTGCAGTCCTCAAAAGCAACTTTTAGGTGCTCTAGTCTCTTTAGAATAAGAGATGCCAAATGTCAGCCCGTTGTTTCCTCTGCATCCAAAAACCCCAAGACATGCTCTTTTTTGCAGGGGTCTGTCAGTGACACCCCACGAATTAATAAAAACTGCTCAGTGTGGCTGATGTCTGGTGTTTGTCCAGAAAAATGGAGCCTGCTTGATGTCTTTCACCATTTCAGATATTATTTTGCTGCTCAACAAATCAACTATTTCATTTTGTATGCGGTGACTGAGATAGCTGGTTTGACCAGAAGGGCTTTTTTGTACCCGGTTAAGGTGCTCTTTAATATTTGGGTCAAATTTTGCCATCAGTTCAATCTCTTTAAGGAAATTGCCATTAGATGGTGTGTACAATGTTTCTGTACGCCCCCTAAATGCCAAATTTCTCATCGCCAGAAACTGCACAATAGCAGTCAAATGTGCCAACACTGCTCTCCATCTCATCTTCTCAGCCTTGAGAAGGGCCATCTCCTGATTATCAATTGTTTCCCTATTTTTTATCCTGACTGCCAGTTCTTTCCATACTGGAGTTGAGGTGTTCTTTACTGTTGTCATGAGAGGTGAGCAAACGACTTGCATGTTTCCAGTCTGTCAGGCCTGAGCTTGTTAAGTTGATTGTCTTCTTAGAAAACAGAAGCAGAAAAGGCTGTTGTTATTCTCTGAATACACTAACCAACTTCTGGGAATCTTTTCACCATTGACTAATGTCTTCTTGAAATACTGGTGATGGCAACTTCTTTCATCCACCTCATTCCTGGAGAAAACAAAGTCAGATGGTACGTCACTTGGTCCTCTGCAAACTAGCTGTGTACAAATTCTGTCAGTCAGAGCTGTAGGCCAATTAGTAGGGTCAGTAGACAGAGGCTCATCCTCAGGCATAGGAATTGGTGGGGATTCTGGTTGTAGCATTTCTAATCAAGAGCACATGGTATTGTCATTAGTATACATTTGTTATTGACAGCATTTATAGTGTAAAAGATAAAAGTAAAACAATAAGCAAGAATGCACACATACACACTCCTTCACGCACACACACACACACACACACACACACACACACACACACACATCTGACAATTCCTGCAAAGATGTGGCTGCAGAGGTACATGGCTCTCCCTCATCAGACTCTGTGAGTATTTCAGATGCCTGGGCTGCAGAGGTAGATGGCCCCTCATTTTGGCCAGTGGGAGCTGCTCCAAAATACTTCAGAAGTGCCCCTGAATTCACAATTATGATACAATATGTAAGTTAGATCATACTTAAGATGCACCAGTTAACAAATTAAAATAAAGTGTAATCATGCACAAATTATTATCGTTTAAGATCCCATTACCTAAGCATTACACAATACAAATTATTTTAAAAGCTATACAAAATATAGCTTACAAAATGTCATGTCATATGAATGTTATACAAGTTATTTAAATTAGCATAGGTCCACAAAAAGCATTAAAAATTCCACATTCATGTAGTACTGGCTGCCAAACTCCAACACTAATAGGCCCATGTGGACATGCACAAACTTAACTGATTGGTGGAATTAATTGCATGTTTTCATGCCTCTATTTTTAATAGTTGCTAGTTCAGCAAAGTTAAAACCCAAATATAGCAATCGTCTATGGCTAATAAGCAACATGTTAGCAACAGGATAATAGACACCGTATAGGCTGTTGTTTCATTACATGCACAATTAACATCGCTTGTAGAGATCAGCATACCTTTATCTTTTCAGCGTTTCTCCTCTTCTTCTTTCCTTCTTTTTCTAAACTGGGCACCTGATAGTTTCTTTGGCCTTTTGTCCATGATACACCACCGACTCACCATATCACACAGTCAAGATAGACGTGATGTAAACAAATTCACATTGGTGCATGACGCACAGATTAGCGATTTATTTTTTTTTAAATTCCACATCACCTAATAAATTAATTTTATGTATGTATTGTATTTTATGAATAGGATGCAATTTATTGGAAGCACTAGTTTGTGCTGTGTGGCCTGGAGTCAATCCCTCGCTGTCGCCCCCTCCCTCCTTGCTTTTCACTGAAACTGCGAACAACCTCTGCAGATTCCAGGTGATCCCCCTCCGTCTACCGCTCCCCCTCCCCCACCCCCTCCTTTACTTTTCAGGAGCAAATTGACATCATAGTGGGGGCGCTCCCGCTCCTACTGCACTAACTTGACGTGGAAATGAGCGGCCTGTGTGTTGAAAACTGCCAATTTTTTTTTTTTTTGAGGTGCTCGTGCACCCCCAAACAGATTGCGCCCTGGGCGGTCACCCACATTGCCCATAGCTAGGACCACCTCTGCCTTTCATTATTGTAAGGATGTTAATGAACCCACTTCATTATATTCCTACAGCCTCTTTAAATCACCAAAAACCACACTATCCAGTTTGCTGACAATAAGCAACACATTTAAAAAGAAATGCACTCTAAGCCTTACACAATGACAGACATCCATCACTTGCTATGTCGTTGCTAACCTGTGTGTCCTGGAATGTTCATCGCCTTCGCTCGCAGGCAAAAAAAACAGAAAATGATGGAATATATCAAAAGGATTGAAAGCAGATATTTTACTCTGACAAGAAACTCACTTATTAAAAACTGAAGAAAAGTCTTTGACAGATCACACATTTAATCAAGTGTTCTCGGCAAGTT
>JAUESE010000056.1:5962476-5975838 GCA_032274725.1 Malacoctenus triangulatus | reverse complement strand
CTTTGTGTCACTGCGCTGCGTCCTTGAGCAGGTTGACGAACACTTCAACAGATTAAAGGTTCCAACAAAAGGGCACACATGTGGCCAGAGAAGTCTGTAGTTCAAAGGAAAAGAAAGGTGGAATATAACGTCACTGCCGTTCTGTTCAAAGGACTAGAAACAGGAAGATCTTCCTCGGATTTAGTTTTTATTTCATCACTTTTATTTTTTCTCTCTGCAACAAGTTCCTTGCAGCAGCAGTAAGTTGTATAGGCTACTTGGTCAGATTGTTCTCAACGGTGAAAAGCTGTTGAATAAATTGAAGTGTTGGAGAGCTCAGCACTTTCCCTGCGTCGTGTCACCCACCCGTTCACACTCGTTATGATCACCTTGCTGACATGCTAGTTTGAGCAGTCTAATGTTTTCCAGCAGATAATCTTTGCAGCAACCTGGGTACACCAACTCTGCAATGTCACACTGGCATTTATTAGTACTTTTGGTTTCAGTTTCAATGACAACAGTTAAATTTGAAGAGATGTCGTAACTGCAGGTTTTTGCGATCAGGGGTGCAGGAGTCAGTGACGGACGTATCAACGCCCGCTGTTCATGCGGGCGTTGATAGGAACACCCTGAATTTCTCTTTTGCACGGAAAAGCCAAATCATGTTCTGAGCCTAATTAAAACCAGGACGAGATTCATTATAAATCCATGTAAATACAGAGATCGGCTCGATGATTCTCAGAGCAACTTAACTTCATGAGTGGAGAGCCTCTTGTGCTAATAATGTGTACGATGAGGCAGGTTTATTTGTGCAGCAGCTTTCAGTTGAGCATCGAGTAATGTTAAAAGAGAGCAAAAAACGAGCTGAAGAGTAAAACAGTAATCGAGCAGTTTCACACAAAAAAGCATGTTAAAGCGTTTACACATTAAAAATGAAAGAATTCAGATCCAAAACGACTCAAAACCCTCAGTTTGTTGAAAGTAGAGGAGAAAAGAACATCGTCGGTTGTGTTTTATAGGAGAAGAGAGGAAAAAAATGTTCCAGATGCTTTGTCTCCATTTTTATCACTTCAGTTTGTGGACAGACTGAGAGAAATTCTGAAAAATCAGGAATATCACAGCGAAATACAAACATGATTTGAAGATAAAATCTGATGAGATGTGCTGCTGATTTTCAGGCTCAACCTCAGCGAGCCACTTTTCTCTCTTCTTGGTGAATGTTCAGAAGATGTTGCAGCGCTGACCAGTCAGTAATCAAACACATACAGTGACCATGACAGGACGTGTAGTGGGGTAGTGGTGTCGCGGTGTGTGTGGGAGCTTCCCATTGGTTTAACCCACAGCATGCCATCACCCATTCTGTCAGCGCTTGTTCTTGACAAAGACTTCCATGTCCTTCATACATACACACACACACACACACACACACACACACACAAAAAGTGCACATGCGCTGCAACATGCACTGGCATGTGCACGAACCCACAAACACTCAGAAACACACACTTCGAAGCAGCCCTAATGAATTAATTACAATCGCGGCCAGTGTGTTTGTGTGTATGTGCCGCTAATAGGAAGTGACAGGGGCTGTGGCGATGTACTCATCACTCCAGGCTTCCTGCCTTTCCCCGCGCTGCCCCTCCACCTCCCAATCACCCAGTTCAGCTTGACATCTCTATCTTTGTAGTGGGTGACCTGTCATTCTTTGAGCTGCCTGTTAGCTCATCACTTGTACTGACATAACGGCATGTACACACATGAACGCACGCACACGCCAGTGTATGTTGACAGCATGCACACACGTACGCTTCATGCATGTCTGCTCTCACCTAGTAATTACCCTCACACACTATGACCAAAAAACAAAGGCGCAACTGGGCGAGTGTGAATCTTTGCGATGTGTTCATTATGTTCCTTCCAAAGCAGGAAAGAGGAGGAAAAATGGTGAAATTTGGGAATAAAATATCTGCAAGGCAGGAATATTCATTGTTGAATTGTCATTTTCTGCAGTTGTTTTGTTGAGTTTCATTGTTTTTATTGTAATTTTTGCTCTTCGGCAGCAGTATTGCCTTGATTAGCCTTGTTTTGCTGTGACGCTGCCTTCACATGCTTCTACGCTGTTCTGATACTCAGAAACAAAATGCAATCAAAGGCAAGCTGCCAGTACCAGATGTGGCCATATGAAACCTTTTTATTATTATTTTTAAAACATGAGGACCAGTTTAAAAAGGGGAAAAGGCCACATTTGGCCCCCAGGCTGTAGTTTGATCACCGCTGCTGTAGACCTGCAGAGAATGAGAGTGAGGGTGAGAGTGTTGGGACAAGTCAGGACGGACGATGGTGCTTTTCAGGAGCTTCTGCTCCAAGCAGAGTACAACGAATGAAGCTTTCACTGCGACGATGAGGCTTCTCACCTCATTCATTATGTAATGAGAGTAACAGCCCCCCTCCCCTCCCCTCCCCTCCCCTCCCCTCCTGTCCCCTCTCCTCTCCTCTCTGCTCGCCTGCCTCTCTCCACCCCGTCCTCCCCTCAGCCTTCACCTTCTGTTCACCACCTGTACGGGAACAGATTCTCTCCTCTCTCCGCGTGACACTTCAATCTGTTCTCCAGCAGATAGCAGGGAAGAGTGTTGGCATTTTAATTTTTATTTTCATGTCTTATTTTTCTTCCGTCTCCTCTCCTGCACGTGATGACTGACGTGCCCGGACGCCACCTCGGGTCAAATTCGAAAGGTTAGAGGTCTGACATTTGAACACGAAGCCACAGGGGCTGATCTTCACATACACGTGATGCCGTACACACACGCGCACTCACATACTCACGCACGAACTCACACACACACACACACGCGCACGCACACGCGCACACACAGACATTTTTGTGGGGTCTTCCCTTTGATGAATGCATTCTCAACCCATTACCTTAAACTCGATCATCAGAGCCAGATGGCTGCCTGCTGTTGACAATACCTCTTGTCCTTTTATCACATTAAAAGTTGTACAGTTTTTTTGTTTTTAACCAACATTTTTGTGTGTTTTTTGCCCTTACAAAGTTAGAATTTAAAGAAAGACACACACATGTGAAGAGGCTGCATGTGAATACGCGCTTGTGAGTTTCTGTGACCTCACATAAAAGTCTCACCCTGCATTTGTTGCTCTTTTTTTGGTGTTGCAGCTTAACAAAAAGAGTGGCTTTAATTTATTCAATTTTTTTATTGACCGTTAGCCGAGCAAATTCAGCAAGGATTGAAAATCTAAATATCCTCTTGTTTGGTCATTTTAATGCGATACAGAAAGAGGGGGGGAGGGGTGACAGGCAGCAGGTGAAGTCATTTGGATACCTGGGCTGGAACACATGCAGGTTATGGAGAGGTGTCAACAGAGGGCCGCCGGCTCCTTCCTGCTGAAGTTAACTGATGACAATTCAATTAATACTGTCAGTCCTCTCCCTCCGTCTCTCTCAATCCCCCTCTTTTTCCCAGTCCGTTTATAGATGAAAGGCTTCCAATTTTTCTGTCAATGGCCTGCAGTCATCTGAATTAAACATTGATTTTATCGGAAGTTTAGTCACTGCGTCCGTGACGACTCGCTGCCTCCTCAAAAACCACGTGCGAGCGTCTCATTGCAGAGGAGCGCCGAGCCGAGGATAGAAGGACGAGGGAGATGCGAGATGGAGTGGAGGGAGGTAGAACGGAGGAGACGAGGACGAGGGCTGGGGGGGGTGTTGGAAGAGGACGACGTTAAAATGAGAGGAAGAAGACAGATGGGGACAGAGGGAGCTGTGGAGGGAGACAAGGAGAACACAGGGGGGATGAGAAGAAAGAACAAGGGATTCAGCAAGCAGCAATTAAGAGAGAAAGGAGGGAGAGGAAGAAAGACTCAGCGGTGGATGAGGCAGGGCTCCCACAGAATAGAAAGGGGAAAGAGTTTTTTGAAGTACGATGTTCAAATCTCTCTTTTGTTCCCGTCATTGTCCAACACCTGCCACAACTCATCTCCGTTAAACCTCCTCCCCTTTCCTCCCATTCCCATCCTCCCTGTCTCCCACCATCAACAAAGAGACATCACAGCTAATCAGCTGGGCAACCACCTCCGTGCAGCCCGCTCCCTTCTCCTTCTGCTGCAATATTAAATACAGTTTCAACATTCTCGTCCCTCCGTTTGCTGTTGCTTGCAGCAAAAAAAAGCTCAGCAGTTAAAAAAGAGACAACCGCGCTTCGGCTCGAACCGAAAGCTTCCTCTGTTCCACGTACACAACCTCTGGTGAGAGAGGGTCAGCGGGGGGTTGTGTTGACGCCCAGTTCCTGAGCACGCCGTGATACGGCAAACAGAGCCGGTTGACCTCTCCATGTTCAGGCGTTGCTGTTGTCCCACCTCCAGCCAAAACTTTGCGTCGTCTTCTTCCTAAGCCCTCCTCCCTCCCCCTCCGTCGCCCGCTTGTTGTTGGGCACCCCGAGGAGACAGCGAGATGAAAGCGAGCTGGTCTCAGGGGAGCGCCGGCAATGATCAGGGAGGCCCTGCTCTCTCTCAGTGCTCGTCCCCGCAGCGGCACCACGACTCCGGGACGACGGTATCTCCTGGGTAGGACGACAGAATTTGGGCACTCTGGTTCACATTCACCCCTCTATATAAGTGCATTGTATGCACACGCGCTGAGACACCCCCCCCACACACACACACGCACGCCGTGGAGGATACGGTCCCAAGTGAACATTAAAAACTTCCACTCTGTCTGCTGCAGTCGTGCTCATCGGGTGTGGTGGACTCGGGGGAAAGTTGAAAGCGAATCCAACGCAGATAACAGCGAAAGTGCGTTAAGAAGGCAGAATGAAACTAATGGGCTGGTTTTCATAGATTTCATGAATATTGCCCCTCTCCCCGTTGATTTTCCGGGGTCTTGTGGCAGCTCGTGGTGGAGTTCCCTCACACCCATGGCCCCGGGGTGGCACCGCACAAGCTCCCAGAGTGCACTTGTGCACTAGGAATACCTCCCCATTTGGGTCAATCGCTCTCACTTTATCGCTCCCTCTATCCGTCTTCCCCCCCTGGTGTCTCTCTCCCTCGCTCCCTCTCTTTTTGCTGCAGTAGGTATGAATAATTAAACCTGCGTTTCCTCTCCTCTCATGTCATGTCTCTGTCTGCCACCCCTCCTCCCGCCCTCTTCGCTGTGTCTCTCACTCAGGCTGAAGTGTTATAACAGAAGTGAGTCATTTAGAAGAGGGAAAAGGCTGCAGATCAAGGAGAGTTGAGTTCAGTTTGGAACTTGGCATGTTACGTAAGCCGGCACTGTGTATTATTGACTGATGGAGAGAGTGAGATAGAGGGGAGAACACAGAAGCTGAAAAAGAGTGAGAGACTAAAGGTGAGACTGATAATGGTGCACGTAACAAGAGAGTGAGAGAAAGATGGCGTGCGGAGCATTAGGAATGATGGTGCAACAGAGGTGATAAAGTTGCATTTTTTCGTAGTGCGCTGTAAGCTGCCTCTTGTAGACAAAGCACTTGTCACACTTTGTAAAGAGGACTTCACATCCTGAAGGATCCATTGTTGCCTCGATGACAAATGTGTAGACGGTTTTGTAGCAGATTAAAAGTTTCCGCCATTAGACAGAATCAACGCCATCCTGTAGATCTTTCAACTCTGCGTAATGCATCTTAGTGTGAGAGTATTTTCCCCTCATGATAGTTACTATAACCTGCTTTAGTGTCCACCTGCAGACCACCAAACTCCAGATACACACACGAGAAGAAGATTAGATATTTGATTTTCACACGAAATTCAAATACAAGCTGCTAATCACTGTTTATTTTCTGCAGCAGGAGTTAAACAAATACCAGTTGGTCTCTGTTGCACTGAAATTTATTGCATTTAAAAACATGTTATAGCGTGTTTGCATATTGAATAAGTTTATTTTCATCACTATTCATGCAAGCAAATATCTAATGTAGGGTTTCAGTTCCAGTAACTACACCAGTCATCGCCAACCGTTTGACCACCTCTGATTGCCTCTAAGGAGGCAGTGGACCCCCTGTCCAACCTCTGATTGGCCTAAACATTGCAGTGAATCAAAATTGTGTCTGGCACACCCACTATCATCAACACGCGGGAGTGGGAGCCTTTTAATAAAAGCACCGGGTCGTTTTTCCAGATGTGCTCTCGGTTCAAGACAATAAGCTTGATTGTGCCTGAATTAGCTCAATTTTCCTAAAGAGGTCTGGGACCCCACAGTGAGAACCATGAAACTCGATCAACAACCCCTGGAAGTCTGGAAGACTCCAAGTTACAATACATCAACAAAAAACTGTTTGCAGCTTCGCTGCAAGAATGTGTTACTTTGGCGTAAAAAGTGTGTTATAACTAGAAAGTTAATGAATTTTATATGTTTACATGGAGATGAGAAAAAACAGTGTCAAAGCTGCTAAAATCAGCTGTCAAGTAGAAGTATTATCCAACAATAGACCAAGCAAGAAGCATTAAAAAAATATGGAATGCATTATCTCTTAGAATAAATTATGCACATGGATCTATGTTATTGACATTATGAGCTTGGGGCCCACAGCTGCCTTTAACAGAGCGGCTGTTGCAAACACCGGTGTGGCTTTCAAATAAGCAGAATAAAAGCGGGAAGAGAGTGAGCGATGCTCTGATGGCTTAAGAACAGAGCCATGATCAAACAGCTGAGGTGAATTTGTGTCATCGGCAGGAATCTGAAAGCAGGCTTGAGTTACGGTTCTGAATAATGTAATAAGATAATAAAACAGCTGAAACTGGAAGGGCACTCAGGAGAGCGCATACCTCCGCCAAGACGCCTGCCAGTTTGCTGCTTCAACCTCTTGCTTCCCACTTTGTCTTGAGGAGCCACACACACCTAAAATGGGCAACGGAAATGACGTTTTTTTATCATTCTGGATCACTGGTTGACCGTTTAAAGTTCCTTGTACCATCTCTCATGCATCCTGCAAATTTAATCCAAATCCAATGAGAACTTTATCGAGTTATTCTGTCCACAGACAGACAAACTACCAAATGAGACCAACAGTAAATATAATTACGTCCTTAGTATACGTAATTGAATTTTCCTATTGAATGGTTGTGCGTATTTTTATCTTTATTAGTCCTTATGGTGTTAGCTTGTCCTTATTATAACATTTAGTTTAAAAAGAACATATGTATGCACTCAAAGTACCAAACTCCTGTTCTTTTTTTCTGATGGCCTGGTTTATTAAAGTTGTGCTGTAAATCTGGTCCATAAACTTTAATTCTATCAAATTTACACCTCAGCATCACAATCGCCTTTCATGTCACCTTTAAGTAACGGCGCTCAATAGCTGCACGGCTATAAAGTGGCAAGAAAATGACAGTGAAGATGATGGCATGTAGGTTTATGTTACTTGGAAGAATTTGTGTCCAGGGAAAGCTGACAGCTGACATCTTCATTGTACTCGAGGATGACAGCTTGAAGCCTGATTTGGTCGTCGTCTGTACTTTGTCCACAGACTGAAATATTCACTGTTGCTGTGGCGAGTAGCCAAGGAAAAGTCCACCCGTCAGAGCCCGAGAAGAAATGTAACGGCGAAATCCAGCTTCCAAATTAAAGTTTGAAGGCACCCAGGGATGCAGTTATTGTTTGTCTGTGAATAAATGTTGCTCCACGGACTGTAAATTGGCATCTAAACATCACATGGCCTTGTTCTTGCACACCAGTTTCACCAGTGAGCCCCCATTAACCCCTCAGCACATATCTGCCTCTTCCTCTCTTCCATCTTTCGCCTTCCCCGCGACTCTCTGACAGCTCCTTCCCTCTTTCCATCTCTCTTCCCCCAGGTACTGTATTACCATAATGGCTTCTTGTGACGGTGATGTACTAAGCAGCAGTATGGAAATGCTACATGCCATGGCGCACATTATCAGAGCTGAATGCATTAGATGTCATTTGTGTGAGTGTACGGCTCTGCGGTCATTATGTGTTAAACTGTTCTGTGGGAAACAGGAGGAGAGGAAGGGGACAGAGGGAGGGAGAGTGATGGTTAACTATATTCCGTTAAGGTATTCTGCAGCTCGCGTGCAAAGAGGAGCGAGGATTAACAGGGAGATGAAAATAGGGAATGAAAATGGGCCTCTTGTCGTTGCTTTTTGCATAGATATTCACCGCTGCCCGATTCTGCCGTGTTCAACCGACTGGATGGGCCTGCGTGCGATGGCAAGACCCCCATGTACCGCAAAGCTGCTCATGAAAGTGACAGATGTAAATGATCGCAGAAGGACTGTAGATGGCATGATGTGATTGTCTCCTTCCCAAACTGGCTGCTCTAATGTGTGTGTTCAGTCGAGCTGCGGGAGCGCCAGCACGGTCGGACTGTCGACACCTTCATCCAAACCAAAAGTTCGTCATGTGTTCGGATGGACTGTCTTGTAACTGTAAACAAATAGATTAGTAAATGGTCTGAAGGCATTTGTTCAGGAGATTCTCATTTTCATTCTTGAGTAATGCCTCTCGAAGACGTGATTCTAGTAAACTATAGCTGATAGCAAACTACACTGTACCATGTGAATCTCAGAAACTTCAGGTTTACATCAGGTCTGACTGCCTCTGCTGAACTGTAGATATTGACACTTGTGACGTGTCAATAACGGGGGCGGATACAAACATGAAGGGTGGTAAGAGTTTGAATCAGGGCCCCACTTTAAAGTGATGAAAACAAAGGCTGTCGCTGATGTCTCTCTCTTTATTCTTTGGACTACTACCCGCCGGCACACTCTGTCTTGGGTCGTTATTAAAAAAGTTTTGTATCTTAGATAAAGCAATTCATTACACTACTTGTTACATTATATTGGCTCTCTTCTGCTTCATCTCCTGGGGTGTACAGTTGTGTAATTGCCACTTAACGGTTAACATAAAACTCCACATATCAGCATAAATCCCTTTCCTAATGAGAGGACATACACGGGATCTTTCTTTAAGGCCCTTTAATAGAGTCGGAGGCTGTGAAGCAGGCAACGGCTGAGCTGCTGCAAATGAAAAAAAAAGAGCAACAAACAAAAAAATGTTACATGAGATTAAAAAACCTAAATGAATATTTAAAAAAAACAATGTCAGAGTATTCAGGAAAATATACACAATGTCCTTTCTGTTGGAGGACTTCAGTGGGACTTTGTTAATGTCTTCATACTAACAGCAGTGGATTTTATGTGTGTGTGTGTGTGTGTGTATATATATATATATATATGTGTGTGTGTGTGTGTGTGTGTGTATATATATATATATATATGTGTGTGTGTGTGTGTGTGTATATGTATATATATATGTATATGTATATATGTATATGTACACACACACATAGTGTATACTTCATGGTGTATTTATTCATTTATTTATTTATTTACTTACTTACTTACTTGCTTACTCTTTTTTTACCAAGAGGCATATTCGGCTGAGCTCTCTTTCCATTAGCTGATTGTGTTCAATTTCCACTCTCCTCCAGTTTTCCGTCTCTTGAAAGGATTCAGACACATTTATTATTACTTGTATGGACGCCAGGCTAATCAGCCTTTATTTTCTATCACAGAAACATTTGACACCTTGAATGTAACTGAGGGGGAATTATTTGTCTTTCTAAGAACACTGACCTCTCCAACAGTGTGTGTGTGTGTGTGTGTGTGTGTGTGTGTGTGTGTGTGTGTGTGTGTGTGTGTGGTCTGAGGCTCGTCTCTTATCTGCCGCAGGACCCTGGGATGAGTCACTGTGTTGCCGTGGGGACACTTCCTGCGCTCCTCATAAATATAGCAAAACCTAAAGTGCAGAAAAATGTTCTTTTTCGAAGCTGCGCAAAAAAACGAAGAGAGAAACTATGTATGTACATGAATTTTTCAGTATTTATATAAGCTTCCAGAGAGTGAGGGTTTGTTGTTGGAGATCACACGGCAATTAGGAAGGTTTATCCCGACATACAGTTTTGGAAGGTGTAAACACACAAGAATTTGTTTGTGCAGGTGAGAAAAGTTTTTAAGAGTGAGCTCAAAGTTCGTGCGAGTCATGGAGATGGTGTGTTTTTGTTAAATAAAGGAAAAGAGGTTGTGGAGGGGGGGGGTGAGGAGAGTGTATCCGTGGGCTTTGCCTCAGGGCGTCACACTCGGAGCGCCAGAGAGAGAGAAACGGCATCCTGTCACCTATCAATCTTTCCTCTTAAAGTTTTATTTGCTTTACTGTTTTTTCAATCTCCTGTTTACACAAATTGTTTTTCCTTCAACTTCCCTGCTTTTCAATTTTTGTGTGTGTGAAAGGGTGTTATTGTTGTGTATACTCAAGAGAGGGGACATTCACTCTCCCAAGCTGCAAATCTCGCTTTCTGTCTTCAGGCTGTCAAAGTTATCGCTGTCAGTTTTCATTAACGGCACAATAACAGTGTAGTTTAGGTCGGTTTTAGTACAACGGATTGTGTGTTTATACGGTATGAGCTCTTTTCAGGTGCCTGCGTGCTTCTGCTTCCTCCTTTTCCTCAGTGTTTGAAACGATTTTTCTCGTATCCCAGTAGAACAGATGATAGAAGAAAAAAAAAACAACAGGTTTTGCTGTTCAAAATCACGATGATTCGCGCCAACCAAAGCCTCAGAAATGCTCTTGCACAATCACATTTCCGCTGAATGCGGTGAGAAAGTCAAAAAATCATTTATAGTCTCTACCCACTCAATCTTTTTCGCAGGCACCGGGGACTCTGAAAAGATCACCAGTCAGTCAGTCAGTCGCGGGGCCGTCACAGCGAGACAAACGCTCCGTCACCGTCATATTCAGGTTCTCGCCTAATGATGTTTCCTGGAGAGTGGGAGGGAAGCATCATGAGGAAAACCCGTGTAAAGTCCTTACAGACCTGGAATGAGGCACTGCGATTCAGCAGAGCCATCACGTCGCCTCTGAGAGTGTATGCAATATTTATTTAGATGCGTTAATTAATGCATGTTTAGTTTTCTGTTTAGTTTTCATTTATTCCGCGTTGATATTTCAGGCAGCATGTTGGCCAGTCTGTGACACCTTCATTAAACTGCTGATTTGTTTGCTGCATCACAGCAGGACTTGTTGGAGAACCGGAGCAGAGAAATGAGATGGCTGTACTTGGAAAAGCACATTATTCATAATTGTGTTTTTGTACATGTATAATCAGCGTAACAAAGTATTAGTAACCTCAGAATTAAATTAATTCATCGTATCCACTTGAAATCAGCCGTCAATAGATACATTGCCCTGTTTGGTTTTTCAGTCTTTTGATCTGCATGTTTGTGGCCATTTAGTTTCACTCCTGTGTGGTTTACTTCTATAGTCCAAAAACACATATAAGGTCATTTGGTGAACTGTCCATACGTGAACATGTGTGTGTGCTGGTGTGTTGGTCTCTGTTCAGCCTGCGATGGACTGGTCACCTCTTTAGGGCGTGTCCTGTTGTTACCCAGTGACAGCTTGGATCCGCTCCATCACCCCACCACCCTTAAATTTCACAAGTGGACTGATGGACTTGGTACAGACATGACAGACAACAGTGTATAAATTACATCATGAGAAGCTTCAAGCTAAATTGAATGAGGTGTGTAGTTTTGTCGATGCCTTGATACATTCGATCGGTAAAACAGGAGTGAACGGTTCGTGACTTCTGTGGCGAAAAAGGTTCTGGACTGACTGCAAGCAAGCATTTTTTTGTTCTTCTTGTATCATCATTTATTTTACTTCAGGAACCTTTTTGTACCAAAACACAAACGAAACTATCGAGTTTAAAAACACATCAGAAGAAGAACTCCACCCTCCAGGTTTTGATTGTGTTTTTTTTCATCTGTTGACGCTGAACTGCAGTTTGTTAA
The DNA here is from genome assembly GCA_032274725.1 of Malacoctenus triangulatus. Taxonomy (NCBI): domain Eukaryota; kingdom Metazoa; phylum Chordata; class Actinopteri; order Blenniiformes; family Labrisomidae; genus Malacoctenus; species Malacoctenus triangulatus. The sequence goes on along the minus strand of JAUESE010000056.1, from coordinate 5,964,015 downwards.
TTGTTGCTCTGCACTTGTCTGACCTCAGAGCAGTGGTATGTTTCTGTGACATGGTGCATTCATGTCCGTTGTCACCTCAGTTTTTATCCATTTATTGTGAGAACAGTGAACTTGCTTGTTTGAGAGTGACTTGAAAACGCTGTTGGATCCTTAAAGCACTGCTGCCTCTGCTATGTATTTACAGTGTCAGCTCCAATGGCGTCACCGGGATAATTTCAGCCCCCCCTCCCCTGGTTGCCGAGGAGCCACTGGTGTCTCCTTCCTCCAGTTTGTGGGACCGAGGTGGACAGATGGAGGAATCCCTCTCTCATTGCCCACTCCTGCTTCAGTTTTCATCCCTCGGGGGGTCTCGCATCTCCCTCAACACAGAGGTACTTTCAAATTAAATACTATCTAATGAACTGGAAAACCTGCCCCCATCCTGCTGTTTGTGTGTTTGTGGAGTTTCTGTTGTGGAAGTGCTGGAAAGCAGACTGAGAAAATGAAAGGAAAACTGTGAGAGATAAAAAGAGAGAGGTATTTGCATTGCAATCTAGTGCTTGCACAGCCCGTGTGTGGCGTCATGAAGCGTGTGTTCGTTAATTGTATATCTCAGCAGTTCTAATTGCTTTAATTCCCTGTAATTAATCAGTAATTGCAGTGAGGATCCACGCACAGCTTCGCTCTGAACGCAAAAGAACTTTTCAATATGGAGAACATAAATATAGATGAGAGAAAAGAAGGCAACGGAGATGGTTTGGAAACAGAGGTGAAGAAAGAGAAAGAAAGAAGGGAGAGAAAGACGGAAAGAAAAGATCGACTATATTTAGTATTCTCTGAAAGGCCTGAACCATGAAGTATATGGCACGGGCTCATTTCTCATTAATGTATTCTGATGCGAATGAAAATGAGAGATTATGGGTGAAAGTGGAGCAGTCCCTACAGACTTGCAGCCGTGCTGCAAATAAATCCTCGTGACTTGTGGGGAAAAAATAAAAATTAAAGTTGGTCCTCAATACAGAAACGCTGTTCAGGCAACAAATTTACTGCGCCCGCCTGTTTGGGATCTCTGGATTTATGAGTGTTTCTTTCTGACCTGTTCAAAAGTGTTGATCATGAGGGAGCAGTTTGGTATGTTGTGGAGGCAGGAAGGGTGCGGCAGCTGTTTCCAGGGAGATCCCTGTCCCATCAGTCCAGCAGAGAGCAGGACTGACAGGAGAATCCCTCCCACTCACCATGCTGTTGCAAGGTAATCCCCTCCTCCGTCTCTGCCTCTCTCTCTCTCTCTCTCTCTCTCTCTCTCTGCCTCCATCCAGCCCCCACTTTCTACCTTACCCTATCCCCCTCATTAATTCCAAATTAAGACAGCAGCCCACCCACCCACACACCTCCTTATTGCACATATTGCACATAAATGCTTTTTCTGGTCAGACTTTTAATTTACTGAGGTTTGAGCTGAGGATAGCAGACTCACTGAACTGTGCGGATGTGTGTGTGTGTGTGTGTGTGTGTGTGTGTGTGTGTGTGTGTGTGTGTGTGTGTGTGTGTGTGTGTGTGTGT
>JAUESE010000056.1:5873304-5886011 GCA_032274725.1 Malacoctenus triangulatus | reverse complement strand
TGTGTGTGTGTGTGTGTGTGTGTGTGTGTGTGTGTGTGTGTGTGTGTGTGTGTGTGTGTGTGTGTGTGTGTTTAGACCTCCCGTGGCCTCAAATACACCACTGATGAAAATAGAAAGTCTGCTTCTCTGAGGGGCCGGTGGACTCTCCAGTGCTGCTTAGACTGCTGAGTAAACATTTAGGTCGACTGGATGTTTAGTAACCCCGCAAAGGACTTCCTCTGACCGACCCCGTGAAAACAGATGGCCAGTGTGATACGTTTATTTACCCCCAAAATAGTTTGCTGATATTTAACTGGAGACAAATTTTAAAAAAATCCTTCCTATTTTTCGTCATTTCACTTTAATCATCCTTCATCTTACGAAAGAAAAGCTTGACTTGTATATATTTAGAGGATAAATGTACCTTCACAACTTTTACTCCTTGCCTGATATAAATAAAAGCTGATTATTTTTCTTCAGTCAATCATTAAAGTAGATCTGAGTCTGATGAAGGAGTTAAAGTTGCTTTAACGCAATAATTCAAATCCAAGTATGTGATTTTTTTTTGATAAGCGGGACCGTTTGTGAAAAGATTTACCGCATCACATCAGCAGAAACAACACGGAGGAGGTTTGTAAAGTGGCAACGTTTATTTTGTTCATGCAGAAAAACGTTCAGACTTTCCACTCAACAGCAAACGAATCCTGGACAAACTGTCAAATTATTCAGAGACAAAACACACGAAGCGACGCGTTAATATTTACAGAGAAAAATCTTTGCCAGCGTTCAAACACAATCACAAATCTATACAGATAAATGTAAACGCACAAGTACAATAAATAAACTTGTCAAACTAGAAGGTCGTATCACATTAGTTGCTCGGCCAAGCGAATAAAGGTCGAATTGAGGAGTCAAACTTATTTCCAGTGGGATCGATTTTCATGACAAATCCACCTGAATGTGTCACAAACGCTGTTCTATTCAGTTTTATTGATTGTGTTTTTCTCCTACTCGTTATTTTTCCACAGTGTGTCTTCATGCACTATTTCTCCCGCATCACTCAGCAAACTGGCATTTCCCAATGAAGGATGATCTTGGTGACAGTCTTCAGTTTGTCCAGTAGGGGGCGATGTTGTCCCGGGTATCAAACATCAACAGACTTCTCAGGGAAGACGCGAAAAGACAGAAAAGCACAAAAAAAAAACAACCTCGGAAACATTTACGTTCACATTCAATCTCTGCAGTAACTGAGCATAACTTTAAGCTGATTTTCTGAGGAAATGGGTCATTTGATGTTACTTTGTTCGAAGTAAATTCAGTGAGATGAGGCGTCCATCATCGGACAGGCAGCCATATCTTCAGGCAGAGGGTCTCGATCTGGGGCCCCATTTGTTCTCATGTATCTCATCATAAATGTTCTCAGCGGCGGAGGTGTCGACACGTTCAAAAGTCCCGCGCCGTGCGAGCGTCCTCCCTGGGTCGAAGGGAAAGCAAACAGTCAGCTCCACATCTCAGCCCGAACCAGGAGAGACCCTCCACCGCGCTCAGAAAAAGGAAGCCCGCTTCTAATGTGAAATTAATCTGAACGGTCGATGAGTCACGCACGGTAATCCATCCCAGTACTCACGGAAAATAATGACGAGGATTAAGATTATGATGGCGAGAGAAGTGGCTGCCATCCTCGCAATGTTCTCCGCCGTCAGGAAGCCTTTGAAATATTCCTGCGAGGAAAAACAGCGTTATCAGGCGTCAGCGTGAGAGTTATTGTTCGCATGTAGGAATATTTATACACATGTGTGTCAGAAACTCACCATAAAATATCACAAACCACATTTGGACAGTTTGTTAGTCTCAATCTATGTATTTGGAAATGAATACAGTTCAAAGACATTATCCAGTTCAACTCAGAGCTGATGGAAACTGTTTTAGTTTGAATGTTTAAGACATAAAATTCTATTAACTTGTATTAAATAAAAAGCTGTTTTTTGAAGAAAATAAAGAAAATAGTTACATCATAGCAATTTGTTTTGTGAATAGATATATATCAAGAAGGAATTGTCAGTTTGTCGACAAATATCCAAGTAAAAGGATTTAAATTATAACACAAACTTGGCACATTTTGTAGTGACTCAAAATTTAATCAGCATAAATAGTAAATTCAACATTTGTGTGTGTGGAGTACCTGTAAATACATCTTGGAGTCATGTGATTTATTGTTTGTGACACTAAAACCTGTTCAGTCCAGACAGTGATCGTTTTTTTTTAACACCATTTTGGAGCCAGAATAATAAGTCTTATTAGTTTAATTTATCTACTTCTGAATTTTTTTTTCTGTGATTTCAGTGTGAAGTGACTGAATGGTTCTGCGGCGCCTCTTTCCTGTAATTTACCTCCGTTACGGCGTGAATTTCAGCCACTCTTGGATCATGAACGTCCTCGGCTGTGGGTGCAGGTGTTGTTCCTGCAACGAGTTGGGTCACGTTTAGGTTTTGTGGTTCCAGACTTGGATGCATCAAAAGAAAATCTTATTTTAACTGGATTCATTGAGTAATTTGTAAGTAATTAAAACGTCCCTTTAATCTCACCAGTGGAAACCTGCTGCACTGCTGGAGCTGCTGGAAACAAGACACTTTAGTCAGTTCGACAGGAAAAAACCTCACAGCCTCGGCGACGGTTTACGCGAGCATCACCTTCCTCCATGACCAGCCGCGTGTCGACCTTGAGGTCGTTGAACCAGCCGGGGATCTCCACCCTGCAGCCGTACACCCCAGCGTCGCCCCTCTGAGCCCCCAGGATGGTCAGGGACGCCTCCCCGTCCGGCAGCCGGCCCAGCAGCTGGTACCTGGGGGACTCTCTGAAGAGCACCCCCCCATCCTGGGACTGGAGGACGGCGCGGGAGCATCCGAAGGTGGGCACCGCCTCGCGCCCCCAACAGACGCTCAGGACGCCGAGGGCCTGGGCGTCGTACTCGCAGGGCAGCGTGACATTGTCCCCGATGAAACCGACGACGGTGCCTGAAGACACTGCAAAGGGACACCGACATCTTTGTTCCCCGTGAAGATGCAGAGCACACATCACATCTGTGATTCGAAGCTGCACCCACACGCCTCCACACGGAGCCCTCCACCAACAAGCGCCCCGCAAATAGCAGGAAAACAGAGGAGCAGAATGTATCGACGTACCTTGGACCAGGATCGAAAGGAAAAAATAAGAAAGACCACGCAGCATGTGTGTTGCCTCTTGTATAACCACGTCCAGAAGTGGGAATACAACCACTGTCTCCCCCCACACACACACTGGAGGGCACGGAGCATCATCCAGCAGTGGATTACCTTCCCCTTTTCAAAAATCAGGAAGGAAATCAAGACGCGTTTTGTAATGAGGACTGGGTTTCTTATGATGTGCTGCTACAGATCACAAACCCCTTTTCAGATGCGGATATTAAACCGAAGCTTTAATCTGTGAGTGAAAATATTGTTCTCTGCGAAACACGATCATAACATCCACTCCTTCACTGACCTTTTTTTTTTTTTTTTTGTCTTTTCGACTTGGAAAGTTGAACGAGCCAGAGGAAGATGACACACATTTAAACAGGAAGCGTGCTGACTGACTAAGTACCTGACACAAGCCGCTCTCCATAACCTGCCTTCCTCCAAGTATTTATGGCTTGTTTGGACTCATAAAATTTAGTAAAGTGGTTTCATGAAGTTTTGCTGTTCAGACGAAAAAAAATACTTCATTGTTCACTCGTAGATCCTTCAGTTTGATCGGTGGAGAAAAAGAACGACACGTTTTATTTCTCGTGTCCTCGCAGTTTAGGAGCTCAATAAACAGCAGAAACGTGTCGAGCAGATTGCAGGTTAAAGATGATTTAGGAGATCATTTGATACGTCGCAGCAGTGTAAATAACTGAAGTCGCTGCGTCGATGGTGGAAGCACAGTTTGGATTGTTGTTGTGATCCGAGTGGGATGAATTTCCCCCGAGTGGCCCAGCAAGTGACATTTTTTAAAGTCCTCAGTCTGAACTTTGGAGGACTTTCACAAATAAGCTTCTGTATGATTTATTTTATTTCCTCGGTGCATCAACAGTAACATCACCAAAACATCTGTCTTGGTACTTCAAGTCTTTCTACACACATTCATCACACTTTTAAACATCATCGCTTCTCTCCGTGTTTGGAGTAGCTGTACAACGCCACAACACGACTCCAGGAAGGTTGGAAATGAAACTCAGAAGACTGATGAATTTCAATCCACTTTTCTGTGCACATTTTTTACATTTTTATTTAACCCGACTGTCAAAAATCCCTTTTTATTATCCGGGATAAAGACAACAAATGAGATTTAAAAAGAAAGAAAGATGAAGAAATGTGACGATTCAAGTCACAACACTGAATTTTGCTTAAAAACAACAATCAATTAAATAAAGGCCATTTTTCATCAGCTCCACAGTCTTTTTTTCTTTATTGAGTTCCAGTTTGAGGGTGCGAAAAATCCTGAAGTTCTTTTCCCAAATTATTGTGGAAGCGTTCCCAGACTGATCTTACCCATAAATATAACAGTATACTTCTGTGAGAGCCTGCAGGTCACCAGCCAAGGTCGTCCGACCCGCCAGGAGTCCGGCTCAGATTGATGAGTCAGCTGGAAACTGAGAGGCTGAAGCCGCTGGGTGAAGACGGTGTGCAGACGTGTCTGGATACGAGATGGTCGAACTGTGACAGAGCTCAAACAGCTGCTGAGTGAGGCTGCAAAGTTTATTGTTTTTTTTGGTGTCTCGGAGGAGAAGAACCACTTAATTTTCAGTCACCGTGTTTTCAATCAGATAAGAAGGTTTTTACACCTTTAAGTCGTCCCGTTAGTGTGTGTGACTGTGTGAATGCCAGTGCAGGAGGGCCTCAGCCATACGTGTGTGTGTGTGTGTGTGTGTGTGTGTGTGCAAGTTAAAAGCTCATTGTTCTGCCACCATTACTCATAGGAAGGAAGTGTCATTGTGTGTGAATGATGACAGCAGACCAAGAAAAATATTTTGTCTTTGCCAGTCTTTATCTGCCCCCCGCTCACCTCTGACGGGGCCTGTCTGCACCTCCACTTGTCAGCACTGTCAGCCACAACTGAAATACCCGAGCGCTCCATAAATCACTGTCCTCCCACCACGGAGGCCGCCGTGTCGTGTCGTTCGGTCGCTCCTCAGTGACTAACAAGAAGCCTAATGAAACCAAACCTTTTTTCATTAACACAAATGTCGGCAGACGATAGAAAAGAGACACCACCTCCGAGACGGGAGGTTTCTTAGCAACCGCATCGCGCTTCATATCCTCAAAACACCACAACACGATAGGTCGTAATTCACCGACTCCAAAAGTCACAGACGTGAGTCATTAAGAAGCGTCTCCAGGACGCACACGTCTCTGCATCCAAACAGGACCGGGAGAGAGAAACCCGTCCTGGTGTAGCAGATGAACATCATGTTTGCAACAACACAGATAAAGTGTGGAAATTTTGTGTGGTGCGTTTTAATTAGGTGTCAGAAAAGGCTGAACAGTTTAACCGAGGTGGACTGCAAGAAACATTTAACCAAGTCGCAGCGAACACGCAGCGAAATTAGACAAAATCACCTGAAAAGGAAATGTTTTCCTCCTTTATACGAGGTGTATTTGTCACAAGTCTGGTGAGTTTTCACTTGTTTTGTTGGCAGATTATTACTCATTTTTTTTGCTTTTTTCAAGCCCCAAAAAATCTGAACAAGCTGTTTTTTTTTATTTTTGTTTTTGACTTGAAAGGAATAAAATTCTACCTGGTAAGATTTAGTTTATCGCAGCGAGGACGGAGAAGCAAACAGCCTGACCTGGAAAAACAAACCAAACAGCGACACGAGAATACTAAAATCATTTCTTTAATCACGGTCCTCGGATTATTGCGGATATTGTGACTTTACACAAACTGGTTTTTTATAGATTACACACCAAGTATGAAGTGACATAAACACGATCACAGCAAAGTCATTTTAATTCACCTCACCGTTATTTTAACTGTCACAATAGTGTCAGTTTGAATATAAATGTTTTGAGGTGAAAACAGTCACAACTGGATTAAGTTTCTAACTCCTCGATTGAGACGTTTCATTGATGCTGAAGATGCAATTAAAACAGTAAAAGTTTCCTATGTTGTGACTCGGTTTCCGCTCGCGGCGCGCTGCTCAGCTCACGCTGCGTGTGGTCAGCGTGTCACAACGCCAACACGGTGACTGTTCGCACTGTGACCATGACGCTCAGCAGGAAGAAGGAGAACCAGCTTCTCGTTGAAACAGGAACACGTTTGAAAACATCCGAACGACCACAGGTTTTTTCAGCGAGACTCTTGGACCTTCTCGTTCAGGCATTTTTCTGAATTTCTTTGCCTGAGTGAGCGTAAACTGCAGACCTCAGTGTGAAGGCGAGTACTTAGTATGCACTCACCTCTTTCACCGGTTCTCCTGCAGTTCTTACTGAAGCTTTGAAACAACTTATTAAATCAATTTACTCTGCATGACTTTTCAAGTGTCCGATTCTTTCCTAAAACACCCACACTAACGGGGGTGAAGGCACCGCTGCTCGCTCCCTGAGAAACTTTGCCGTGCCGTGGGAGGAATATCCGCCGTGTCGTCTCCTGTGCACTTTGATTTTATGTTTGCTATTGAAACTGGAGCCGCTGTCAGTCCGCAGTGCAGATAAAGGTCTAAGAATGACTCTCGGTGCAGGAGGAGAAAAAAGAAGACTGGACGAGGGCCAGAATGTCAGTATTAGCAAATATACGGCTGGCTGACTTTTGCTGATGTCTGATAACGAGGAGCAAACAGAAAAGCAGAAGTGAGACCACAGCGGTCAGAGTCTGTGACATTTTTAGAATCGGCAGCCAACGGCTGCAGCGGTGATTACAGAAACGTTGAAGCACGGAGAGGCCGAACCGCACTCAGAGGGCCGATGATGTGTATACAAACACAAAGCATAAATCATGTTCATTCTTTGTCACTTTGAGGTTTCCTGAGGCCATCCATCACAGAAAGAGGACGAGAGAACGCATCGATTTGCGATATTGCTGACGCCGCAGGATCACCTGTTTCCTCCCCAGCAAACGTGCTGATGTGCCAAACCGCTCCCGGGTCCTTCAGGCGACCTCGACTCACAAAAAATGCTTTTTTTATGAGAAAAGGAAACTGGACCTAATATGTGATGTGTCAGTGATGCTTGTGACCCCCAAAAAAGTACTGATGTGGAAGATTGTTACTGCAAAGATCTTTGAAAACAAAAGATTCGTGTAATCTGGCTGAATGGAGGCATTTCTACTTTGGGTCGTCCTCTTTCTCCTTTGGAGGAGGGGATTAATGATATATTAATAATTATTGTGACTCAAGATGTGTCACGAAGGCATCAGATGAAAAAAATATTTTAAAAATATCAAAATGCAAAACTTCTGACCTTATAAACATCAATAAAATGTTTAAAAATCACTTTACAAGTGAAATTAACTCTAAACTCATATGACAGCCATCAGCAAATCCTTCATTTTGGTTGTTTTACACTAAAAATCCAGTAACTGCTCTCGTATTTATTCCAGTTTGAGGGTTTTTCACGTAAGTCAGATTGCACATCTGTGACATTTATGGTTCTATGTGACAACTTGCTTCATATTGTAACTCAATCTTCATTCTTTAATCTTCACATTTTATCATCAGTTTAGTTTTTTTTTTACTTGCTGCTGTTTTAAGTCACTGAAACTTCAAGTATGAATCATCTTTCTTCAGTTTTTGAAGATAGTGATACCATGAAAGGCTGAACAGATTGGAAGAACGTAACCTTGTCAATCATTCTGTGCTCACTGCTGCCCTCTACAGGCAGCTGGTCCTCGGCTGCACGCGTCGCAGCAGTCGGTGAGATAAAGAAAGCAGGTCCCGAAAGTTTGCTGATACAAAGCAGAGACCTTTCAGCCCCTTTGAAGTGGACCTCCAGCGCTGCCAGCTCTGAAGTAACAAAGAGTCTGCAGGAATGTGGGAAGAGACGAAGAGAAGTCAGGTGACAAAGTCCCAACATCAGCGCAAAGACGAAAAGAGTCCGGAGTCAACACATGACCTGAGTCAGTATGAAAGACCTCGATGAACTTCTGGTTTCAGACGACGCGGTGAAACTTAGACAGAATCCGTCAGCAGCACAAAAACCCAACACATGGCTGCCATCAGCATCTGCTGCTGTTTATCCTGCTCGCTGCTCCTGCTGCTACACACTGTTAGTTGTAAATATTTACATCAAAGTCGTTTTAGTTCTGGTGACACTGCAAACTAGTTGCAGCTGCTTTCATTGTAAAACGTGGATTCGTAAACAAACTGAAATCTTTGTCTGTTCTTTCGGTTTCTTTAAGCTTTGAACTGAGAAATCAAACAGGAAAAAATTGAAAGAAAAACGCTCGTGTTGTTTTCTCCATCACATATTTTCCTCCAACCTCCCCCTCTGTTGATTGTTTTTATATTTCCTCCACTCTAATCTCGTGCTTGTGTGTACAACTCATGCATGATGGATTTACGGCTGCCGCTGCCGGCAACCGAGGGGGGGCGGGGGGGTCCGGCCCCTTCCCCACTTCTTACTTCCCACCCTCGCCCCTCCTGGGAGTGCGTCTCAATGTTCCACTCCTCTCTCCTATTAATATCCCACCAGGGAGAGCCGAGCTCATGGTGAGTTTGGGAGCGGAAACGCCTCCAGGCGCTCCTGGAAGACGCAGAGCTGGCCGAGGGAGAGGAAGAGGAGGAGGAGGAGGAGGAGGAGGAGGAGGAGGTGAGGGAGAGAGAGAGAGGGGAGATTAAGACAAACGAGGAGAGAATTTCAGCGAGTGTGTGTGAAAGAGGATTAGGAGGGGAAACAAAAAAAGGGTGGAGTGACAATGAGTTAGTCGGAGGAAGGAGGTTGACGAAGATCCGACAGGCGAGAGACCACCACCAGCAGCACAGGTGCAGGGGGGTCCCGAGGACGAGCTGTGGTCCCATCGCTGCTTTTCGAGCAACTCTGAACTTTCCACCGTCCGTCCTCCTCCCACCGCCAGCGCGTTGTGGAAGCTCCACGACGAAGCTTGTTCCCACAAACTCACGGTTCAAGGACTCAACACTTCACGATCTGCAAGGTGGCCTTTTACAGCAGCGTGTGACCTTAAACAGGGGGGGGGGCAGTGAAAAAGGTAGCATGTCAGGACAAGGACGTCCGCGCAGCGCGAGGAAGCCAGGCCGCGCTGGACGCGGCGATCCTTCACTCGGGGAATTCTCATGGGTTCACTCTCCTTCGGCACAATCGAGGGGGGAAAAATGTGCAAACATAAACATACTCTTAAAGGAGCGATGATTAGGGATGTACAGAGAAGAAGACGCTCCCCTGACCCGAGCCTGATCCACATCCAACTCTTCCTCTCCTCTGGGAAAAAAAAGCCCTCTCTTCATTTCTCACATGGCCTAGCCACCCCTGCTACTAACACAGGACGGAGCGACGCTGAGAAAACCACGCGAGGACATGAGCGGGGGACCAGTATGGGAAAGATTATCCTGAGCAGCCGGCCCCTCAGAGCTGTGATGTGAAACCAGGTCTTGTTTGTTAACTATTCAGTCTGTGGGACGCTCCGCTTTGTTTTTATCGCTTTTTTCTGAGTTGATTGTTTTTTTAATCATGGATATTATCACGGCTCGTCTTCATCCCGTCGTCATTTCAAAATTCAAAATGGTATCACCAGAAACAAACACAGAAAAAAATAAAGATAGAAACGAGTGCAGGTCAGAAGTTGAAGTCGTCTCTCTGGCTCAACTTCCCGCGGCTTCTATCTGTGTTTTTTCCTGTCGGTGCATCTGAGCACATCACCGACACAACGTCTGAGGCAGCACAATACTGTGAATCAACCCGGGGACGCGAGCCCCGAACGCAGCGGGGGTCGGAGGTCATGAGAAAATTTGCGGTGCACACATTCACACGCACACAGCGGGCCTTCCTCCTTACACCGAAGCCACGCCGGCCGCCCGTTCAAGGCCGCGAGCGCAGCCCGTGGTGGACGTCCGTCGTCACCTCCAGCGGGGGACAGTGACTGCGACGGCAGCGAAGTGGCCGCGTCCAAGGGATGACAGATTGCCGTGGCTTTAACGTTTCCCGTGCATTGTCCCCGCGGCTTCGAGCCCGGTTCGTGTTTTGTTGTGGGATATATATTTCCAGCGCTTTCCGGTTTAATGCTCACACACATACGGCGACAAACATCCAGCCATTGTTCGGGCGCAGAGGCTGAAAACAACAGTCGATAGCTGCTTAACTGAGAAAAATAGTCGCGGCTGCTCGTGCCGCGCCGGCTCTCCGTCACCGAGGAGCAGATGAACAGGAGTAACACCCATTCACCGGCCTCTGACGGAGTCATTGTTCAAGACGGAGGGTGGTCTGATTTAATACAACTCAGTGCAAATCAGACATGCGGGTAGAAAGTCACTGCAAATACCCTGCCGGGGCGTAAATCAGCAGCCTGAACGCACAAGCAGGACCACAAATCACCATTTACAGCCGCGGCCTGTCAGAGGTTAAGTAAAGACTCAATAGAAAAAGCTGTTTGAAGCTAAAGTGAGATTTTTCTTGTAGTTTCGTTTTAGTGGGGGAAGCGACGTCTCGCTGTAAATTCGATCAGGCCTGTTTAATGTTGTGTCACTTCTCACATCACAGCTGGTGTTTCTTGCTGCTTTCGGGCTCGAGGTCACAGAAGGAATCTGTACTTGGACCGTTCTACCTACTTGCGGCATTTCAGGAATTTTCACACACACACGCGCGCACACACACACACACGTGTCTCTCCGTGACTTCAGGAGACATGACCAAGAGTTACGTTCGTTTCCTGGAGACCGGCGCTGACCCCACACACCCCTCGCCCTCACCTCATAAGACCAGTTCACCTTTAAACTCGGTGATTTACGTCCGACGGCTCTGCTTCTCGTCTCTTAAAGCAAAAATCATCCCCATAACGCCGCAGTTAAAAACAGACGCGGGTCCCCACAACTGTAGCAATACCTGGATGCCCCCCCCACCCCTCCACAAACAGAGACATTTTGTCTACCTCCAGCCATCCTGTCTGCAGAGTACATAATCCATCTTCGGCCAGTGATCGCTGTTTATTGGATTCATATGGGAAGTCTAAACAAAGGCGGGAAGGAAACACACTATCTGCCTGAGCGAACACAATTGGGAGCTGCGGAGGGTGAACAGAGTCAAGGGGAAAAAACAAAAAAGCTCACCTGAGAGGGCAGATGTGACATTCCACTCATCAAAAAGAATATAACTCTTTTTTAAAGACGCTGCTCTAAAGGGACGAATGTTCATTCACAAGTTTTGTGTCGTTTTCCAGCCGCACTCGACGTTCTCGTTTCCTGTAAACGACTTCTGAATTTTTCTATTTTTTTTTGAAGCGGAGTCGAGAAACGTGGGCAATCCCCTAATCAGAGGGAGCGCAGGAAAACAAACGCGGTTATGTAAGCGACTTGTTTGCACGTTTGAGCAGACGTGCACGTTTCCAGACTGTCTGGTGAAAACATTAATTGAGCGGTGGAGGTGAGCAGTCCTAAAACGCAGCGCGGCTTCACGCTCGACGTCGTTCCTTTTCAGCCTCGAAGTTTGAGCTTCGAGCTCGCGTCACATGATCCCCGTCAGCTGATGGAGGTTTGTCCCGCTGTCATGGAAACCTACAATGTTGGCAACGAGGGACGAAAAGTTTTGAGAGTAAAATTAACAAATTGAAAACAATGGCATCGCTTTTTTCCCCGAGAGCTGCACTGTTTTTGTTTTGTTTTTTTTAATCTACGAGTTTGAGGATCCAAAGCAACACTTAAAAGGGTGCGACAGATAAAACCTGCTTCCTGATCGAGCTGACTGCAAATCAATATGACCTTCAGAGTCGATCCAAGAGAGAAAGTTTGTGAAAATGTTCAGAGAAGCTCAGCAGGACGTTGGATTGCATTTTTTTTGTTTCACAGCACCTTAGTTGTGCAAATAAAAATGCTGTTACCTTTGCTTTTCCCTGCCTCACTTAAAGGGAGCGTCTGAGCTGAAATAAATTTGACATCTCAGCATGTTTTAGTCTCTCCACAGGTGACGGTGCAGGTTGGTCCACTGTACATTTTCCTGGAATTAAACACTGCTCTGGTCTGACAGCACCTAAAACTCGACTTGGCAGCCGACTGTTTTTAGCTTCTGCCTGTTTGTTTTAGCAAGAAAATCCCAATTTGGACAAACTATATCAATTCAAGCCATAAATCTAACTGAAAGTACGCTCCAAGTTGTTGAGAGAAGTGCTTCCGTTTGAGTGCAAAACAAACCAAAGTTGCATTCAGTCATTAAAAACCGTGTTTTATTTTGTTGAGCAGCGTCAGGTCGACGGTTGAGCCGCAGCGTCTGGCGGCTGGTGGTGTTGTTTGCAGCAGAGCGGAGGCTCTCAGACTCAGCCGTGAATCACGAAATAAGGGCCGTCATATATGACTAACAGTGAAAATCACTTTATATGGTAGTGTTTTTTGTTTACAACGAAAATAGCGAGAAACGGCTATTTTGAATTTTTGCAGACATCTCTATATCTCCGTGCAAATCTCAAAATAGTTGAGTGATACAAGATGATTTAAAACTTGCCTCCCAGCCAAGAGGAAAAGGATACTTTGATGAGAGTTACTAACAAACCATCTGTGGGCCTCCTTCCACCCCCCA
>JAUESE010000056.1:5784508-5794760 GCA_032274725.1 Malacoctenus triangulatus | reverse complement strand
TTATTTTTACACCAGTTTTCAAAGCAGGTGTATTTAAATTTCATGAACTGCTCTGTCTCGATGTGATTTCTACAGCAGCTGTTTTCTCATCTCTATCCAACAACGGCAGACTCACCTTCAGAGCAGACGAAGCACCAGCTGACGTTGATGTGCTCGTGGTTCTTGCAGCCCTTGCGGGGAGTGAAGTGGTTCGGACAGAGGAAGCCATTGTTGGCCAGCACCAAGCTGCCTGCTGCCATGCAGTTATCGTTGGCGTGATAGGCCACAGGGCAGCGGACGCATCGAGCAAGCCGACCTGAGACACAGACGTTACAGAGTCAAGTCTCCAAGGCAGTCACAGTCATTCATAAAACAGTGCATGCACAGTCTGTGGCTCAGGCAAGCAAGAGAGACATGAAGAACTCTTCAGACTCCGTGTCCACCTTGGGGCTCACCTTTAGTGCTGCAGGCGTTGAACGGGTTGGAGATGTGGCAGGACAGACACACGTGCAGAGGGCAGCGGAAGCCTTTGTTATGCAGTTGGGTGGCCGAGTAGGCCGTAATACAATCAGAGTGGTAAAATTTGCCACACAGTGGTATCATACAGCGCTTCACCCCACTGCCAGACTTCTTACACACAAAGCACGTGTGAGCACCTGTGAGGAAGATGACAACAGGAGGTGCACGTCAGAAGTGTGTCTGAAAACCTGATCGGTCAAACATTACGTCCAGAACTACAGACGAATGAGAGAAAACCCACCGGTGGTACATTCTTGACAGAAAAACTTTCCCTTGCGTGTTGCGGACACGCCGATGCACTGCGGGTGGAAGGCGCCATAACAGTGGCCATCGCACAACAACAGGTCTCCGGTCCTTTCACACACCTGCACAAACACACAAAGAAAGAGACAAGGTGATGGTTCTCTGGTCACAAAGACAAAACGTGAGACGAGGAAACAGAGAAGTAAAATATATAAAACACAAAATGATTTCCTCACCTGACAAACGTTCTCTTTTAAGGACGCAGCTCCTATTTTTCCTTTCACATCTACTTGGGAAGAGAGGGCTTCATTCAAAGCAGCTGACAGGACCTGCAGAGAGAAATTCATCTGTTATCCCAGCACAGCACATGTGGACCCATGGATACTGAGGACAGACCCTCACCCCCACCCCACCCCACCCCCACCTACCCAGGCCTGACTAAGGATGACCAACCACAACATGCACACCCACCTCCTGTTTTGGAGCTGGTGTTCCAGTGTGTACAGTTTGTTCTTTCTCAGTGCTGCAGACCTCCATCTCTGCCTCCTTCTTGGGGGTCTTCGGTCCTTTGGGGCTGGGGGGCCTGTCGTCTGAGTGCTTGGATGCAGCAGCAGTGGTTGACAACGTACTGGATACAGGCTTCACCTTCATCAGAGACGAAATCTATTGAGGTGGGTGAGCAAAATATCAGCAAGAGGCCGTTTGCTGTGCCGCAAACGTGTTTGAGCTGTGTCGTACCTGAGTCTTCTTGACCAACACCTTCACCTCTGATGTGATTCCACTGTATCGCTTTAGTTCCTGGAGAACAAATTGTAAGATTACGTCCGACATCTTTGAACTACTTGGCACAGAAAACTTTATTAGCTTCTGTGCTTTAGAGAAAATACAAAGGATGCAAGTCAGAAGAATAAAACCCATTCGCTGTCTTAATCTAAAGAATACCTTTGTAGGAGAAACAGAAACTTCTTCTATGGTACATTCCAGCACCTTGTGTGACAGCTTTCTCGGCCTCTTTCTTTCCGGCATCAACATTTCTTGATCTACAATAAGAAAAAAAAAGAAAAATAAGTTAAAATAAGCAGTGTTTCTCAAACGTTTTTTGACCACTGAATATTGGGTATAAACCAACTCTTCTCCCTGCATACCAGACACGGGAGGTAGATCGGTTTCTTCTCTGGTCCCTGAATCCAGGCAGAGCTGCGTGGGGTCTGGAGATGCTGAGGTTGCTGCAGGAGAAAGCTGGTTGTGAAGCGGACTCTGGCTGAGTTCTGCTGGCACCTCGGGGGGCTCCACAGACGGCGGGGTTGAGGTATCAATGTCTGTGGCGCTGAGATCATGAAGTGCTGCCATCCCTGAAGTTTGCTGCACACAGACAGGTCAACACAACTGTCTTTGAGTACAACAAATCATGCGATTTGAGCTGAACAGAGAAAAATTGAGATTTGATTGGATTTTCCAACTAATCAAAAAATTCTGAAGTAGAACCGTGGACAAGTTAGATATACACAGAAAATCTTACTTTATATGTATTGTAGCAACATGCAAGTATATGCAGGCAGTTTTTCAGTTGAGGAAATCAGTGTCTGAATATACTAAAAGGGAGAAAACTTCAACAAGTTTTGTACCGATTTGGAAGACTCGGAGGTGTGTTTTTTGGACCTCCTTTTCGGTGCAAATATTTGTTCATACTCCTCGGTTGATTCCAGGAGCCTCTTTGTTGGTTTCCGTAAACGCTTGTTCTCCGAGTGTCCTGAACGAAAGCAAACAGCACACATCATCGTCAGAGTCGTAAAAAAATGTCACCATCACACACAAACAAAAAAACGGATCAGCATCTGTTTAAATCTTACCGGCTGAGCTGCTTGCGTCTGAAAAATGCGAGTCACTCTCCGAGTGCTTCTCCACTGCCAGCTCCAGATCCAGTGATGCACTCACAGTACAAGACCCCTTCAACTCACTCGTGACATCATCCTTGGGCTTGGCGGCCTCCTCAACCACCTGCCAGCGCTTCTTTGGAGCCACTGTGAATCCTGCGCTCTTATCGAGGTAGCTGGCAGAAGGACTGGCTGCAACGAGAGAGTCTGATCCAGCGTCAGCCAAGTCAGCGTGGCCACTGACGAACTCCCTGCCGTAAGCCATGTCAGCCAAGTCTGAAGAAAGGCCCGGTATGTTAGGTTTCAGTTTGGCAGGCAGCCTTTGTTTCCTCCGTTGCTTGTCTGCGCTCCCCATCTCAGAATAACCTGAGAAGGCCTCAAATTTGTAGGTGCCAGCTGCCATGAGAGGTTTGGGCCTACATTTGTTTTTTGCTGATGTGTTTTGAGACATTTTGGATTTCCCCGATTGACCGTTTTCTAGTTTGATTTCGCGAGTGAAACCCACGCACGCGCCTTTGAGTGGATTCGCTCCCGCAGAAGTGGGGATGACGAGTGGTTCTTCTTTGATCAGGACAGGCGTTGGTGGGAGCTTCAGTGGTTTGCCGTCCTTCTCTCTGGTATCATGCATGTCTTTTAGGAGCATGAGGAAAGTACTGAACTTGTAGTTGGAGTCGGGCTGAAAGGAGGTCGACTCAGAGTCACTGCTCTCCTCTTTCACCAGAGATTTAAACGTTATTTCCTTAACGTTCTGGAAAGCATCCATTGGAGAAAGAGACGAGGATGGAGGGGAACTCAACAGATCTGGAACAATGTTTTCCGTTTTGATCTTAACCGGCAGCACATCGAGTTCACTTGAGCCCGCACACTTGGAATTAAACAACGAGCCGTTACGAATAAGTTTCTTATCGAGCTTCCTCGCACGTCTTTTTGGAGAGCCGTGATTCAGGGAGGATGAGCCACTGCTGGGTGAGTCCCAAGCCGGGGACGTTTCAGTTTTGATGGGAGTATTAGTCGGAGTAGTTGAAGAACCAGAGCAATCATCAGTGGGTGTCTCTGTTGACATCTGGCTCGTGGTCAGTGCATCTCTGAGCTCAGTCTCTTCTTCTGCCTTCAGAGCCCTCGTCATCAGTCGACTGCTGGCCGGAAGATCCTGAGAGTGCTTTTCGCTTGAACTGTACGACAGTTCAGCACAGCTGCCCAAACTCTGTTCAGGATTTGTTTTCTTGGTTGTCAAAATATTTCTGGAGACACTGGCAGGTTTGTTTGAATCTGGATGCCGGGTCACTTTTTCAGTGCTCTTTTTAGCTTTTGTTGAACCCTTTTCCTCCCTGGCCAGTGGGTCTGTGTCCTGTACCGGGGACACCACAGTCCGCTTGGGACGATGCAGCATCGGAACCGATTCCAAATCTGCATACGGCGAGTCCTTTGGCTCTACTTTCAGTGCACATGTAGTTGTTGTTGTTGTCGTTTGAGGTTGGATGCCAATGTCTGAGACGGCAGACAAACTCTTTGATCCGCCAACTATATGACCAAAAATGTCCGACAAACATTTCTTTTTCTTCTTGCAGATTCTGCCCACATTCGTTTGAGCTGTTGGACTCCTGATGAGAAGTTGCTCCTTTCTGGTCGGGGACAACCGGGGTGACGGAGATTGAGTTGCATTCACAGGAACAGACGGGGGCTCTGGGGACGTTTCAGGGTGCAATGGGCTGGGTAAATGTTCCTCCCCGTTGATGGATGTTGAAAGTCGACTGTCACTTTTCCTCTGGCGACCAGGGAGCAGATACTCAGCTTCTGCCACGCTGATTTTCCATGCAGTCAGCAAACTTTTGGGAATCTGTCAACAACAGAATCTACAATGAAAACAATGTTCCTAGTGAGTGGACATGTAGATGTATGGCGTCTGTTTCCCACATCTTACCGTGTACTTGTAGTTCTTCTCTTTCTGCTTTCCTCTGCGTCGCAGCAAAGGAAGGTCATTGAACTGATGGCCTCCTTCAAACGGGACCACGGCATTCCCGGGCACCCAGGCCTGCTCCATTATTTCACCAATCGTCTCCAGGTAGTATACCCGGCAAGGACGAGCACTTGGATCTATATCGAAATCACCCAAAAAAAAAAAAACGAATGAGAAACTTCTCCCAAACACCCCTCACGTAATTTTCGTTTTAAAAATGAATTTTTCAGGCAAGCGTTTGAAACGGTTTGATTATGAAAGTCAACATGTATCATCAAACGTCACCCTTCATTTTCGTGTGAAGCCCCCGGTCTGGATCGCAGATGATCTTGCAGGGCCACCACGGCCGTCGGTTGAATTTGGCCCAAACTAAGTCACCGTCCAGGTGCTTCACAGCAGGAATGGGCTTTTTCTTTGGGCTGTTGGACTAAAGCAGAACAATGACAATAGTTAAATGACAAATGCAGCAGCAGCATATCAGACAAGATCATTTTTTGGACAATCAGTGAAGCTGATTTGAACCTGCAGAGTCGATTTGGTTAATAAGTTCGAATCACACTCTGATGTTTAAGACAACAGTGTCTTTTTTAACTGTTATTACACTTGTACTGATGGTGGCTTCGGAGTGTGTATGTTCAACACAGCATCATTTAAACATAAACACACATGAAACAATCTAAAACAAAAACTTATCTTGGCAGCGAAGAAGTTGCATTCAAAACATACGAGGCGTTTCGGACTCACGTTGGAGTTGGTGCCCACAGGTGAAAGCAGTCCAGGCTCGACAGGCGAGGCAAGTTCACAATCACTGTCCGACTCCTCGCCCAAGCTCCACTCGTCTCTCATGGTGATTTCAGGCAGAGCGCTGGGACTTAGTGTTGGGTTGAGCTCAGAGATAGTTTTGGACATCAGGTTAAAGACGGTAGGTTTGTACGTCCGTACGTCCTTCCTATCCACGCCCGGGTTGCACGCGCTCTTTAACTCAGTAGCAGTTCGGTTCAGGGGGAGACTTTGGGAGTGGTGAAAAGTGACACTGTCTTCCCTTACAGCACGCCCCCCCTCATCGTCATTGTCCTCGTCGTCCTCCTCCTTAATGTCGCTGCTGTCGAACAGGGTGGACTCAAAATGGAGGTAACCGTTGGGGATGGGGGAGCAGTGCTCGAAACTGTCAGAACTGTGGCAGGAGAAGCCGTTCCTGCTCACGTCCTGCAGACTGTCAAAAGGCTCCATGTCCTCGTTGCCCGGGGAAGGCGGCAGCCGGACGGTCGGCGCCTCGAACCCATCGTCGTCACTGATGGGGCTCGCGCAGTGCAAGTTGCTCCGGGGACGGGCGTCCCTGTCGAGCTTGTTGACGGCATCGCTGGGGTCCAGGGGCCTCCTCGGCAGGTAGCAGTGGGCTCTGTCGGCCGGACCGAAGCCCAGGAAAGCGGGCTGCCTGAGGCTGGAGGTTGGCGGTGGCACGGCGGGCGCCTGGCTGGACCCTCGCTTTGTACCGCCGCATTGGTTTCCAATGGAAGTGCTCACTAGGCCATTGCGGGGCCTCAGCTCCGGCTGGCTTGAGTCGAACACTGAGCCTACCCTAGGACCCGGTCTGTAAGACTGATTCATGTTGTCATGCCTCTATCCTGTCAAATGAATCAGAGGGGGAGGTTAAACGAGGGAAATGGGACACTCAAGTTTACACTCAACACACTCCTGTTGTAAACAAAACAACACACAAAAAACAACGTGCTGACTGATGCTCGGACGCAAATCGTAAATAACACCTCGGCAATCTCATCCAGTCCTGTTAAAAAACCTACAAACACGAGCCAGCCGTGGACTGCGCGCACACGTACACACGCACACACACTCACTCACACTAATAAGCCGACATTGCATGGCCTCCATTCTAGAGGCCAGTCGGACAAGCAGGAGACAAAACACCTAGCCGGCGCTGCGCTGCGATCGCACGTTTCATTCACAAACTATTAAAAATTACCGCCGCTTTGTTTGACGACTGCGGGGTCGCCGACGAGTGTGAACGGCGGTGCGCCGGAGCCGTGGTGGAGGTGCTGACACTGAGCCATCACACAAACAGGCTACAGCAGCACACCGACAGAGGAAGCTACTATTAACTCTCACACACACACACACAAAAAAAAAGGATTGATCGGCTCTAAGTTCACCGCACTATCAACACGTGGAGAAAGGCGAAAAACTCACCATGAGGGGCTCCGTCACCGTGAAACCGACAGCAGATCTCGGATCATGTGGCGCGGAGCGAGTGTTTTTCTCGGTTTGTGAGAGCAGAGCTGCACAATCCCAGCTGCAGCAGCACTAGTAGTAGGCCAAGGCACGGCTCTCATTCTCGGCACTTCATCGCCTCATCAACGGCGGCCCTCTGGAAGAAAAAAAACACTGTCACCTTAAATACAAAATCAGGAAATCTCCGCTCCGCTGCAACATCTTAGATTCAGCGTGCCACCAGCCGGTCCCCGAACAGCCACAGCGGCTTATTTACTACATGGTTTTTGCCTGCTGTCGAAGTGCCCCTGGTTATGTTAAAACAAGCCCAGACCGACTGTGTTGGTGAGCTGCAACCAATCGGCACTGCTACCCAACCCCCCGTCTGCAGAGGGCCGTGACACTCACCCTAACACACACACACACACACACACGTACACACACATACACACTCAGAAGCGCGCACGCACGCAGACAAGCATATATACAGGCGCCTGTATAGTCAGGTGAAGTTTTTCCACGTCGGTGAATATGAATGATAATAAAAAGCAATTAACAGATAATGTCACTGCGAGGACTAGTTTATGTCTGGAGCCTCATTGTTTAACTTTACCACCAGGGCCTGTGTGTGTCGGAGTTACAGGAGAGGATCGACGCAACACAACGACTGCGTTTCGCAGATAACCACACGGCCTCTCCGGTCAAACCAAACTCCGTGCGCCATGTTGCCTCTCCACAGAGCGCGCTGACATGAGGAAACAGGCCGCCAGGCGCTCAGGAAAACCAACATGAAGACGGAGTGGCTCGGTGCGGCCGCGCGCGTCCTTACAGCCGAGCCGTGCCGCGGTCCGAACCCCCGCCAACGGATCGTCCTTCCACCGTGTCCTCAAATAGCACTGATGTTTTGTCCCGTGCGCTCGTCCGAAATGACGCAGCGAGGCAGCTCTCACACGCGCAAAAAAAAAAAAACTTAAAGGAAGCACAATAGACTGACTGCAGCGGGCCAGTCCTGAAAGATCAGACAAAGACCAGGCACCTACACGCCGACATGACGGCAGAGGAACTTAATTACATGAGCTGTTTCGTTTTCTCCAATCACCCAGTGGCTGTTTTTTGTAGATCTCTTGGTGGTACTGTTTTTTTTCAGTCGCGGTGGTGAATAATTTGAATAGGAAACCTCAAATCGAGAGGAGTCTAAAAGATCAATCCTTTAATATCCTGCTCATTTCTCTTTGAAACCACTCAATTTTCACACCGTTTACTACACGACATGTTCTCAAAACTAAAGTCTTATAAATTGGTACACAAAAGTGTAATAAATGTATGAAGACAATGTGATTTTACTCCTGTGCGGGGACACAAGCCCTCTGGAGTCTTCAGGGAGAACTACAAGCCGCTGACAGGATGTGAAAAAGAGTCTTTTATTTTGGTTTCACATACAGCACATGAGCATTTTATTACATAATCCACCAAGCTTTTTTTTTCAGTTTTATGAAGTCATCAGTGTACCAACATACATATAAATCTGTTAGTGCTCATTAGGTGATGTGGATGAGAACAGGCTGTTACAATACTTCATGAAAAGGATATTTACAAAGTGCAGCAATAGGTAAATACTGTGTTATTGGAAAAAGATATCACAGATTTGTTTTAAATGAGGCTAATGAAGTCTTCTGCAGTGAGCTCATTCTGGACTACAGCACAAAAGAAAACACAATCAGGACGACACACAGACAAAGACATAAGGGACGACTACACACTGACACTTTCCATTAAGAAAAAAGTTGCTTTGACAGCTTTTTGTACCAAAATGTTTAGGAATGTAGAAAATATAACAAGAAGTCATAGAAATGTCCGACAACTCTTTGAAACGAAACACTTTGAGTAAATAAAAAGAAATTTCTTTTAAGGTTTGAACCACAAACTGATAAATACATTTTTTTTTTTGCTTATACTGATTAGTTTATAAGCATGCACATCTCAGCCAGACATACTCTGTATTCAGTCGTTAAATATGATTGGATTATGAGAAAGTCAAACACAGTACAGCAAGAGTCAGACTGAGCCAAAACAAATGAAAAAACAGTTCCTTCTGCCGTTATTTGAGAATCGTTTCAGTGGGTGTCCGCTCGCTCATGCTACTAAATGCTTCTCGAGTGCAGTGGAGACAGCTGCTGAACTGCTGGCTTCGTCCACCTTGCCACTGGGCTCACAGAGGTCTCTTTTCTCCATCATGTCGTATGGATACGGTGGGACATCACAGCTGGTGAAGTCTAGTTTCTTAGGGACACTGCAGTTGGCAAAGTCAAATTTCTTGGGGGGCTCACAACCGAACTCGAGCCTCTTGAGCCGGGCGAGACTCTTGATGCTGCCGGGCGGCCTGCCGGGGCTGACTTTATATCCGGCAGCTTTGGTGGTACCGAGGGGCCTCCCTGGACTGGTTTTGAACCCGGCCGCTCGAGTCGTCCCGAGTGGGCGCCCGGTGCTTGTACGGTAGCCGGCCGACTTTGTGGTCCCCGACGGCCTCCCGCGCCGGCCCGATTTCACGATGCCCTTCTTCTTCTTGGAGCCCTCGGGCCCCTGGGCCTCGCCGCCCCTCATCCTCGCCGTCTGAGGAGAGAAGTCACTCTGGGTGTCTAGCAGTTGGCACGCCGCAGCTTTGTGCATTCCCTGTGGCAGAGGGGCAAGGCCGGCGAGGGACAGCTGCAGGCCGGGGTTAGTGGGAGAGGGGTAGAATTTGCTGGATTGTGTGCTACATAAATCAAAGTGGCTGGCTGGGTGACAGTCCTCTGCCAGGCCACCCATGCAAAAGTCACTGCTGCTGGTGGTCACTTGGTGCATCATTTTCTGTAGGTGTGCAGAGGAGAAGAACAACATCCATCAAGCAAACAGCAGAGGTGTACGTGAGCCACGAATGGCATCTGTGGTGGTGGCATACTTTCAGTGGGAGCGAAAAAAAAAGGCCTGTTAGCGTTGCAACATCAAACATTTGCAATGACAACATCAAAGTACGCCCAAATACACGTTAAGCTTGCAAACAGCACGGTATGCATGAAAACGAGCGTACACGGTTCCTTCCGGGCGAGGTGAAAGTAAGAGGAGAGCGTTAAATGAACAGTTAGTACCTCATTTGTTGTTGGATGTTGGACCGGAAAGGGTTAATGTCGAACCGCATACATTTCCCTCTTCTGACAGCCACAACATGTTTGAGAAGGCGCCGCACAAGCCGCTCTCTGCCCTCACACACTATTGTCTTGGAGCGCGACAGTGACTTCTGCCGCCTATTTCATGCTCGGCTAATCCCTAACGCAGAGCTTTGGATGAGAGTGGCAGCCATTTTCGGCCGGAGGAGGGAAAAAAATTAATAAAACAGTACGCGCTGACCGCGCATGCGCAGATCGAAGACCCTTACAGGAAACGGTTCGGAGCGACGTCGCGAGCATCTGCTAAATAA
>JAUESE010000056.1:5752379-5771540 GCA_032274725.1 Malacoctenus triangulatus | reverse complement strand
TCTTTCAGCCTGGTGTTTGCCACCCCGCTGTGCTGTGCATTGTTCCCACAGAAGAGGTGAGTTACAGCCGACGATGTACCTCCGGACATCACAGTCACTCTCCATTTTTCCCTCTTTGGTTAAATCTCCTGCTCTGGATGTGTTAACAAGCGTTTTAAATCCTAATCTGCTTTATTTCCCCTCAGTGTGCACAGAAAAATCTCCATTCAGTCTTCTTAACGACGTGTTAGTGCCGAATTGGCTGAAAGTAGATTTAGTTTGATGTTTGAAAGTGAAAATAGTAACTGCCAGATATTTGTTTTAGAATGTAACCATGAGATGAGAATCTGCAGAAACCTGAGAGCAGAGCGGCGAGGCGTCGGCCCTCCCTGTCTGTACAACGGGGAGACGTCCCGTTCAGAGCGACTGAGCGCTGTTGTTCCTCGGTCGGATAGCTGCCGAGTTCGCTGGACTCTCTGCGGCCTGAGAAGTTGCGTAACGTGTGAACGTCCAGTGTCGGTGCTTGACCAGCTAACCCAGGCTGCCTCTCTGCCTCTGATCCAGCTCCATGTCAGTCAGCCGCCTGGAGCCCGAGCTGCAGGAGAAAATCCGGGCCAGCCACCCCGGAGTGGAGAGGGTCTTCTTCAACAAAGGGCTATGAGTGTGTTCAACCCCCCCACCCCGCCCCCCCCAGACCCTCCCCTAGCCTCCCCTCATCCAAACACTGCCATAACACAGCTGCAGGCTGGATCCTCGCCTCTCTGCCAGCTCTCCTCATTCACTGTGCCAAAGT
The DNA here is from genome assembly GCA_032274725.1 of Malacoctenus triangulatus. Taxonomy (NCBI): domain Eukaryota; kingdom Metazoa; phylum Chordata; class Actinopteri; order Blenniiformes; family Labrisomidae; genus Malacoctenus; species Malacoctenus triangulatus. The sequence continues at coordinate 5,770,768 of JAUESE010000056.1, read as the reverse complement.
TAAGTTTTGTCTCCTCGTTTCCACCATTCAGACGGATCTCCGAGGACTCCCTCTCTCAGCCAGTCACTTCGTGATGACACGCTCGCTTCAGTCAGTGTGATTGTTGATTTTCGCCGACTCTGCTCCAGAGCGGCGTCTCCGATCGGGCCGGGCAGAAAAAGGTTTTGATGTTGATCATGACAGACGTATCGTGGCCTGTGTAAGATTGTTTGACGTGAACTTTCTTTTCCTGTGCAGTATTTTTCTGTTGGTGACGTGCTGATCGCCACAAGTCCCTCGACATGATCTTCTACCTAACGTTGGCAGACGGTTCACTTTTTACCGGGTTAAGGCCGGATTTGATCATCACACGTCTTCTCGTGCAGTTTTGTGCGACCTGCCAAAACTTTGGAAACCATCAACGATCACAACTTGCACCTTTTTTCTCTCGCGTATCAGAAAACGGCTCCCCAGGGATCTTACCCTATCAAATGTGATAGAACGATGGTGGCAACTACTGATGGGCCAACATGGTGCTACTTGATGTCTTATAATCAATAATTATCATCCTATTTATTGAACAAACCACTCCTCATTTGAGCATCCTACCGAGTTGAACCCAGGGCTCTCTGAGAAGTTCTTTTTCTTGTGTTTACTATATTGAAGCGTTCCTCTTCACCTTTGAATCTGGAGACGCTGGTTCGAATCCCAGTTGCATCAGGAGGGGCGTTCGGTGTATAAACGAACCAAGTCTTCACAGCAAGTTGAACTGTGTTGCTATAGCGACCCCTGTAATAAGGGAGTAGCCCCACAGACGCACATTTATTAGGAGAAGGCAGCATTTAGAGAATCTGAGGGTGTCACTACTGGTCGTAAACACTTGTAAAACAACCCACTCCTGCCTCACACAGGTTGACATGCACAAAAGAACATGCTTTGATGTTATATCATGAGGTATTGCGTCTGAGCTTTTAACTCTCAATGTGAGTGACAGTATTCATTTTTTAGTTCTAAAAGCACCTTCTCTTGGACGCCAATGCAAGAAGGATAAACAATACTAAAGTGACTCGTGCCATCACGATTTCAATCAGCTTTTCAAAGTAATTAAGCACTTAAACTTTGACACATTTCAGCTCAGCAGTGCAGCACTGCCCTTGCTTATTGTCAGCGTGTTTCATTGTTTAAGTGAGCGTTGTGTGCCTCATAGTGACACGATGCCACAAGGATCTCAGGCCCGGCCAGCTGTTAAAGCGCATTCAGGTAAACTTCTGGACCTGGTTCTCAGGCGACGTGTCGGGTACATCAGGTCGCAGGGAGAGTAAACATCCATCCAAAAGTCTGCCATCTTGTCCTGTTGGTCTTTGAACGCCACATTAGCAGTGACTGAAACTTCACGCCCGACAGGCCACACAGCGACGGTTCAGATCCAACACTGGATGTTTCTCCAAGGAGTGAGGAAGACTCGCCTGAAGCCACAACTGTCACAAGCAGTGTTCAAATATTGGACCAACTCTTTTCCTTTTTCTTTTTTAAAAAACAAACAAAAGTTTGAATGATTTGAATGAAATTCTTAAAGAACCCAGTGTAAGATCATTCCCTGCAAATGTTTACATCTTAAATTAAATTGCATTAAATGCTTGTGAACATTTTATTGCATCCTTTCGTCATCACGGTGTGTAATTTTCGATAAGGTGTTTTAATGTTTAACATGCTGTAATCTCCTTGCATATATTGTTGTATAAGGAACTTTATTTTAGACTGTGTTTCCAGGGCGACGCGTCGGGTGCCGATATGAAGTGAAGTCTGTTATTCTCGTGTTCAAGGTAAACTGAATGTAGCATTTTCCAGTTCCAGCTGTTGACGATGTGTTAGTCTAGAAAAAAAAGCACAATGTTGTAACGGGTTTTCAAATGCTGCACACTTTTAAAACTTGTCAAACGCCGTTCAGTTTCCTGTCTGCGATGATTTTTAGTGCGTCCATGATTTGATGGGAGCCAGAAAAGATGATACACTTGTCCTTTGATAGATATATTTATGAGTGACCCTTAATGTTTCCAATCATATCATGATAACTTATTCTTGAATATGTTGATATATAAGAACATGAATGATTCCCTACCAATAACATTCATAAGCTTCAATCAACCAAATCAAACATCGCAGCCAAAGTGATACAAATGGACTCAAGAGGAATTAACCAATTGACAGCCTGCATTGTTTTGGGAAAATTTTGAACTACTGTGAAAAAAAAGGTACCTGATTGTTTTGCAGTACACTGGGGTGATGTAAAATGTTTAGACTCAAACTGGATGAAATAAAAGAGGACAAAATCTTGCATATGGTGTGTGTCGTTCATGGCTCCACAGCGCCATCCTCTGGTTGAAAGGCGGACACAGCAGAGGGAGACTGTTACAAAAGGGCTTTTATTCTAAGGCACACGACGTTCAGAGAGACCACGACAGACAGCAGACACATCCGAAGCCTCACCGACGTCTTCACAAAGCATTGCACAGTAAAAACAAATGATTGGCAGAATCACGTCTCATCAGGCCGGGACGCAGCGAAGGTTCGTCCCGTCGTCAGTCACAAACTGAGTGATTACCATAAATAGGATGAAGGAATAAGTGGACTGCAGGAATTTTCTGCTGATTTGACAAACATTTTGCAAACAATGATTTCACAGAAGGAACAAACCAGCTTAACAATTGCAAAATAACAGGAGTGATTTAAATGCTACAAGAATTGCACAGCATGAATTTGAGAAACAGTCTACCAAAGTCGATGTCAGTAACCTGTTTGGCGGCACTGCTGCTGACACTGTTGCGTTTCGTGCTCCCCTGGGATGAAACGCGTGTCCGCGACGCGACACATCCGCATCACTAAAAGTAACTGTTCGGAACAACACCACCAGCCGCAGCGACACACGGTACGGAAACGGTTCGGCCCTTTGTCAAAGCGAAACCTTTTTGCAACAGTAATCCAAGCACCGCAGTGCCGTCCATGTAACAACCTTAAATACGACAGCGAATAACATTCACATTGGCCGACTGGCTTCCTGGATCATTGACAGAATTGAAAGCAGACCCCAGTTGACCTTCAGCAGAACTCTGCTCTGAATCATTGACCTTATCTCTGCTCACACTCTGTGCACAGTCTCCAAGATAACGTGCCGGCGCTGCTATCTTTGGAATGTGATGGACTCTGCCACGGTGGCATCTAAGTTGGCACTTGGGTAACACTGAAATTCACGACTTACTTCATTAGTGTTTCGCACAGCAATCGGTGTGCGGCTCTTTACGAGACCTCTTAGATTTCCTGCCTTCCTTTGCTCGGTAATTGCACATTTTGAGAGATTGAATGAAAACTGGTATTTGGATTCAACAACTTCATTTTTTTCCCCACATATTATAATGAAAAAAAGATAAATAATAAGAATATAAATAGTCTGGAATATAATTATCAGTGTTGTCATTTTCCATATGAGGAGAAAATTCTTTAAAATACATTTCTTTGGTGTCCACTCGTACAAGGGGCACCGCGGTTTGAATGTCTTTGGATAGATGTTAAAGATTGTGACTGCAAATGACCACAGTGGCAGAGGAGATGCCGACTCTGCTTCCTGGGTGTGGACATCAGCTTCAAGGCTCTGAAGGAACTCCATGAGTGTCAGTGGAGCAAGCTCTGAAAAGGTTTGTCCGAGGGGACTGATCCCGACGAAAGACAATCTGAAGTCACCTCGGCAGATTCTGAGTTGCGTGTTTGTGATCAGCTGGTTGAATTAAAAGAGAGAGAGAGGAGAAAAAAAAAAAAGACAAAACAGGGCATATAAGCTTCCTTCAAGTCACCAGTGCTGCCCTGAGGGCTCCTACAGCAGATGGATGGGTCATTATTCAATGCAACCCTTTCAGCTGAGCGTAGCCTGGCCTGGAATAAATGCAGCTACCATCTACTTCAGCTCACAAAAGTCTTGGCCGGCCACGTGAGCCTCAGCAGAACTCCTCCTCGCACAGCGCCTCCCCCGTCAGCAGCGAGTGCTTGTCGGGCTCGCTGAGCACTAAGCTGTTGAGCGAGTGCTTGTCGGAGCGCAGGGAGTTGATGGACGCGCGGCTGTAGTTGACGATGCGGTCCAGCAGGCTCAGCTTGGGGGAGGGACGACGCAGCTCGCCCATCCCGATGTGGACGCTGACGTCGGAAAGGCTGCCCTGCCGCCTGCCATTACCCAGTCTGGCCTCCAGCTTCTCAGCGGTGGGTTTAGTGTAACTAGACAAAGACGGAGGCACAGAGCGCGGATAAATATAGAAAGTGGTAAACGCAGTCAGACGGGACAAATACAACACAGGGGGGTGAACAAAGGAACTCCACGACACTCTGGACGTCTAATTACCATTTCAGAAGAAGGGACGACAAAACCACAGAGACAGATGAGAGCGCCATGGCGGCCGAGCCCATCCACGGCTGCAGGACCAAACCAACGGGCAGGAACACACCTGTGAGAGGACAGACAGGTGATGTTTGACTTTTAGTTTTCCTAACAGATTTTGTAAAAATGTGAAGTCAAACCCAACTGAGCTCACAATGTTTTTATGAACCAACTTAACTAGAATGAGTTTGACACGTGCTTTAAAGAGACAAGCACCACTGCAGCATTGGGTTGACATGGTGAATATCACAACCATTATTCACCAAACCAAAAATCATTTGGAAACAACAACAGTCTGAAGCCTGAAACTGCTCGGGACACTTGATGCCACTTTGTACCACATGTAAATCAGGTCGGTGGGTTTTCAATCGTCACCTGCAGCTATTGGAATTCCAACCAGGTTGTAGATGAGAGCGAAGATAAAGTTGATCCTGATTCTCTTGACGGTCTTTTTGGACAAGTCGATGCTGCCCACAACATCCAGCAGGTCATTCTTCAAACAGGAGGACAACAGAATATCATGATCTGATCTATAATGTAAAGAGACTTACCCCCTCTTTAAAGATAATGATGCAACATCTTCATTCAGACTGTCTTTTTAGAATTGTCGATGTTTTAACACCTGACATAATTGGTCACCATGTTGTGATCCAGTGGTTTGATAATCTATCACTGGACGTTGATGATTCAGTAATCTCACCCTGATCAAAACCACATCTGCCGCCTCGATGGCGACGTCAGTCCCAGTTCCTATGGCGATGCCCACGTCGGCCATGGCCAGAGCGGGGGAGTCGTTCACTCCGTCCCCCACCATGGCCACTCTCTTCCCAGCCTGCTGTAGCTGCTCCACTTTGGCCACCTTGTGGGAGGGCAGCACCTCAGCGAACACCTTCCTGATGCCGACCTGGTGGTGAACACAACTGGGGGGCTCAGTTTCATGTGACATGATGGGATTACATTCAAAGAGTATTTTACTGCCTTGAAGATGGTTTTTACTGATATGACAGGATCTTAGTCGATGAGGAACAGAGATAATCAAAGATCTCTATCCAGCTTCAGTTTCCTGTTTTGTTAGATTATATATTTGGGATTTTTTTCTTTTAAAAATTACAACATCAAGATCTTTGGAAACAACAGGTCTCACCTGAGCAGCAATAGCTCGAGCTGTCTTGCTGTTGTCTCCTGTCATCAAAACAACTTCCAGGCCCATGTTGGTCAACGTGTGGACAGCCAGTTCAGCCTCTGGTTTGACTGTGTCTGCTATAGCTATCATTGCACAAAGCAGGTCTGTGCAAAAACACCAGGAGTCAACAACAGGAGGAGGATTATCATGAACGAAAATGATTTGAAGTGACAGAAAACGCCTGCGTACCGTCCACAGCAACCAAAACCGCAGTGCGACCTCTGCGCTCGTGCTCGATCATGGCTTCGTCTATGTCAGGTCTGATTTGCAGGCAGTTTCTCCTCATCCACTCCCTGTTCCCTATCAGGACGATGTAAGGGGCGGTCTGCACGAGGCCTGGAGACCACCGGAGGAAACACACACGTTAACCAGAAAGAGCGCTCGACAACGCAGCCGTCTGTAAAGCATTAACAGGAACATCTTGACAGACGCTGCGGCAGATGTGCATTGACCTCAAGTCCAGAGGGCCCCTGGACACTTTGTGCACTCACACAATGAAAAAACTTCAGACAACCACAACAGTTTCCGACGTACTTAGCGGTTGCGGGTCCATGATGAGCGGATGGGAGCTTGTGGACATGCGAGTGTCGCTGATCTGGATGAGGATGCTGTTGCGCTGGTTGTTGTCCTCGCTGTCACTGTCCGCCTGTTTGAGCAGTGCCTCCGTGTTGCTCACTTGACACCTGATGCCACAGCCCGGCACTGCCTGGAAGTCCGTGCACGTGCCCAGCGACTCAGTGCCGAGCTCCTGCACACACCAGTGGATTCTATTGATTAAAAAGATCTTTTACGGTGGACGGTGATCTGTTGGGGGCTGAATCTGATTCGTCCAACCTGTTTACAGTATTTGGTGATGGCCGCTCCCAGAGGGTGCTCACTGTTGTTCTCAGCTGTACCCACAACGGCCAGCAGGCGGGAACGAGGCATCTTGTTTCCCTCCACAACTATTTTGACTTGAATGACCTTCGGGGCGCCGTACGTTATGGTCCCAGTCTTGTCAAACACCACCGACTGCACCTGCAGGCCAAATGACAGAAGAATCAATGTAGGATTAAGATTATTTGGTCAAAATTCAAAATTTTTTATGTCATAGAAATAATGTAGTCCATATAATTCGGTGATGCGTCGTGTGAAGCCATTAAAAAAAAACGTTCAACATGAACAGTCGGTCTGTTACATAAACAGTCGATGACACAGAGGTGTCAGGTTAGCACCACTTACACACCTTATGTGCCATCTCGAGTGGCTCTCCTCCCTTTATCAAGATGCCATTCTGGGCTCCGACCCCAGTGCCCACCATGACAGCTGTCGGGGTTGCCAAGCCAAGAGAACAGGGACAGGCGATGCATAATACGGTTATGGAGGCCTGGAAGGCGAAGCGAATCACCGCCTCAGCTCTGGAAATGCTCTTGTCATAACCCTGCAGCACAGGAAATTCAATGTTGTTGATGTTTTTTGGTAAACAGCATCAAATAATAAACTTTAACCTTTAGAGAAAACACAGTCAAGAAGGAATAATAATGAATATATTTCAATATTTAGTTATGTAAATAAACAATATATCGTTTTTATCGCACAACAGGAAGAATTCAGTCATTACAGCAGGTCAAGGGTTCAACAAATATTGAGCTGCATACATTTTAAGATTGTAGACACAGTGGAAACACACAACTTACCTCAAGGTAAATAAATACTGTAGTAACAATACATCAAAGTACATCGAAGACTCAACAACTACTCTTGGATTGGGCATAGTGACATATTAGGAAAAGAACTCACAGGGAAGTACATCTCTACCAGGGAGAAGTCCAGAAACCCAATGAAGATCCAGGCGATCAGTGTGAGGAGAGAAATGCCAACAATGAAGGGTACAAAGTAGCCACTGATCTTATCGGCGTACTGTTGGATGGGAGCCTAAAAAATAAAAGTCAAACTTTATTCGCTCACAGTTTCACACAACGCTGATGGATGAAAACAGCAGCCTTGAGACATCGTAAGTCACCTTGGATGTCTGAGCTTCTTCCACCAGTTTGACAATCTGAGACAGTGTGGTGTCCATGCCAACATGTGTAGCACTGACAAGCAGGGAGCCATTCTGGTTAATGGAGCCAGCAATTACCGAGCTCCCGGGCTTCTTGGTAACAGGCATCGCCTCGCCTGGAGACACACAGCAACAATCAGTGCTGAGCAGTAAGACACCAGTGCTTTGGCAGAAACACATCGTCCAGCAAAGTTGGTAAAACAACATGAACGCAGCATGATTACGCTCAAAAAGGCATAAAACTTACAAAGAGGAACTTTGTACATTACTCAAATAGTTCACAAGATAGATTTCGGTGAGCAGCAGTACTAGTATCAGTCCTTTTAAACCCTTTTATGATACTGTGTTTCATCCAGCTAACCTGTGATGAGCGACTCATCAGCCATGGAGTGTCCCTCAATCACTCTGCCATCGACCGGAAACTTCCCTCCTGGGACGACTTTCACCACGTCGCCTCTCTGCACCAGCTCAACATCCACCTGCTCCTCACTGGAGCACACATTAATGCACATCAGTGGAAGCACGCTTTGATTATGTATTCCAATTTTCACAGAAAAAGTATGGATTAAAAAAACAAAACACGGGCATGCAGTTTAAATCACTCCAAATAATGTCGAAATAAGTATTTATGCAAAGATATTTTAAAGCGAATGATTATATGACAGGTTTGAAGCTCAAAGACAGAAGGGAGAACAAAAATACCTTAAAATAGAGTTATCACTGCTGAGCGTGACCACTGTGGCCTCAGTAGCTTGTAATGACATCAGTTTGGACAGAGCCTCTGAGGTCTTGCTCTGGACGGGTGATAGAAAACAATTTATATATCATAAATGTATCGTGAGCCATATTTTCAAACGGCTACTTTAATCTTTGGACTTTTCTGAAATGAGAACAGGCGAAACCTTTGCTATCTGTTCCAGCCAGCGTCCCAGGGAGATGAAGACAAAGAGCATGGGCGGTGTGTCAAAGAAAGTGATGGGGTTGACTTTTGCTTTCTCCACCATGGCAACAAGAAGAATGATCAGGGAGTAGCTGAAGGCGATCGAAGTGGCCAAAACTATCAGCACGTCCATGTTAGCAGACTTGTGTTTCACTGCTTTGTAGGCTTGAATGTAGAAGTAACGACCTCCGATAAACTGAGGAAAGAAATAACAAATTAGTGTGGCTCCACTGAAGCGAAAGCTTTTGTTCCTGAAAGAATTTCTTTACTTGAATAGCTCCTGTTGCAAAATCTAAAAAGGTCCAACTCATGTTTCCTCTGAGAGCAGTTTAATCTGTGTTGTTCACCTGCACAGGCACGCAGAAGAGGAAAGAGAGCAGGTTCATTATGGACAGGCCTGGGAGCAGCTGTCTCTCCAGGAACATGGTGGAGTGGTAATGGTTGCGGTCCTCTGTTGTCGCGTTGTGTTGGTGCGAAACGTTCATCTGATGGTCCATGATAATCATGTAGATCATCATGCCCATCACAGGCACGCAGAAAATCAAGCTGACCAAGAAGGACTTCCTCCACCTTGAAGATGTAAAATAGCACAAAGTAAACAAATTGAAACTCGTCACATCAACAGTCGGCAGCCTCTCGTGCATGCAAGTCACATGCGTGTCTACAAGTGACATGTCAAAATAAAATTGAGGGTTAATTGTGTTTAAATGAGAATTTGTGATTCATGTTATTCAATAATCTGGTTTTATTCACCATTTTAGGATTCAACCTGGTATAAATGAATATCTTAGCAGTGACTGTCATCTTTGCTGAGTTGTAGTTTGTGAGCAAAGATTTACAACCTGCGTTAAAAAGGCACAAGGATCAGATGCAGACGGTAGTAAGCAGTGACTGAGGTTAATAAACCTTGGTTAATAAACAAAGTTTCAAGTACATGTGAGCTGAACACTGATTGACAGTAAAGTCTTCAAATCCTGAAAGCAGCGTGATGTTAAACAGAAACTGGTTGTTGCGACAACAGTAGTGATTGAGTAATGTGGGGGGGGAGTTCCAACCTCTGTGCAAACACTTTTAGCCTGACCTGAAAACAGAGGACTGACGGGGGGGTTGGGGGGGGGGGGGGTGGCTGAGTCGTCAGTGACATGAGGAAGTTCAGGCTCAAGTTATGAAAAAAGGACATCAGAAAATAAGTCGGAGCAAACAACAGGCACAAGAAGCTGCTTACTGTCGTATCTCTTTGCTGTGGTCCAGGTGACTGGCAGTGCGATCTCTCTTCACCAAGGACGCCTCGAATCCCAGGTTCTACAATTAAGCATTAAAACTACAGATCAACACTGCAGCTTTTAGTTTGTTTTTTTACATTTAGAAAAGCCTAATCATAAAATCACTGCTTTGTGTCAATAACCAAGAATCTAAGAGTTGAGTAAAACACCTCAGGAGAAAGAATACCTCGATCAGCTTGATGATGTCTCGTGGCCCGATAATTTCCGAGTCGTACTTCATGTGTGCTTTGTTGGTTGCCAGGGCGACAGAGGCATAAATAATCCCCTTCTCTCTCATGAGGCTGGATTCAATTTTGTGAACACAAGAGGCACACGTCATTCCCCGGACCTGACAGAAAGAGAAGAGGAGCAGTCAAGTAGGTGAAGGGACAAAAATAAATCAACAATGTGGAATGTTGAGCTCAGAACATCTTTAGCTTTATTGACCGAATGGACGCTCGTGGATTTTCCTTGTGTTCGTGTCACTTTTACATTGTGGAAACGGCAGCATCTTGTTTTAAAAGTTGACTGTAAACACATCAATAATGTATCTTTTTGCTGACTCACCACAAGTTCAAGATTGCCATCGGAGCCTTCATAGTCCTCCATCACTGAGGCGGTAAAGCCGAGCTCTTTTACACATTCGGCTATTTTCACAGGATCGATCACTTCAGGATTGTAACGGACCTCTGCTTTGCTCGCCATAAGTGCAACCAGAACCGAGTGGATTCCTGTGCAGCAGTCAGACTTTTCTTCAGTTTTTAAGGAAAACAATCAAATGCAGCAAAAAACCTCAATGTAATAAAACTCCTAATGTGCAACAGACCTGGTTCGTTTTTGAGGTTTCGCTCGATGTTTGACACACAGGAGGCACAGGTCATCCCTCCAATCTGGATGTAGCATTTCGAGTGCGTCTCTCCGCTGCGTCCCTGGGCGGCGTCTCTGTGCAGGTCGTTGTCCAGCTCCTTCCCTTTGATGAGGGCTGTGCTCGAAGACTTGGACAAAATGGGATCTGACACAGTCAGCAGAGAATTGGTCTCTGTTCAGAAGAAATACAAATAGACGAAAAAGGACATCAGAATACAGAAAAAACAGAAATCATTTTTTTTAAACTTCTACTGATAAAAATCAAACCTATTTAGGAGAAAAAGGTAACTGGAGGATGTTTCCCATTAAGTTATTACAGTAAAATTGCATTTGCCTTCCTTGTTTTTCAATAACTGGCCTTTCATATCGTCATACAATCTATCCTCTTACCAGGCAGGAAGGCATCAAAGCCCATGTCCTCTATGGCCTCCCTGAGCTCCTCTGGTGTCGTCTGCAAGGGATCGTACTCAAAGATCCCTTTGTTGTCAACCAGAGAGACCTGGGCTGACATCACTCCCCGCTGCTGGGAAATCATGCCTTCAATAGACTGGACACAAGAGTTGCAAGTCATGCCCTCAATGTGAATATTGGCAACAGATGCCAGAGGCTGACTGAAACAAGGCTGTGATGCTGAAGACTTGGGCTTGGTGGCTCCTGCAGGCCGCAGTGACGATAAGGCAGGCGTTGGCGATGAGGCTGCAGGACAGACGGGGTCAGACGAGTCCCACGGTTGTGTCTTGAAGTTTCCGGGGGGCAGCGCCTCAATTGCCTGCTGCAGCTGAGTCACTGAGACCCGAAGCGGGTCGTAGCAAATAGAGGCTTTCTCGTCCTCCAGGGAGACCTCCACAGAAGAGACCCCGGGAACCACTGACATATTGTCTTGAATATTGACCACACAGGAGCGGCAGTGCATGCCTTTCACCCTGAGCAGGACGAGGGTGGTGTCGATGAAGATTTCCGTCTCCTCTGAGGACTCTGACGGTGAAGACGCTGACAGCTTCTGAGAATCAGCCAATCGTTCGATTTCACTGAGGGACAGCTGTAAAGGACGGGGCTTGGACTTGATAAAGGCCTTGAAACCAGCCACAGCGATCTGGTCGATGATGGTTTGGACAGTGATGAGGTAAGGCAGGTAGACGACTGTGGCTTCCTGAGACTCTAAAACAACTGGGAAGAGAGCAGAAATAACACAATTACTGCACAAAACAGGAAAGCAAGCGAGGACAGAAACAGGACAGTTAGAAAACATTTACATGGGTTTACTAAAGCAAACATCCAAAAAGAATAGAGCACAGCTTCTATGTTTTTATAAGAGAAATGCGGGCCAGTGTGATGCAGAGGAGACACTCGTGCTCAGTCTCACAAAGAGGACAGTGACCACTGTTGGATGTGGATTGGAAATGAAGGAGTTAACATGGACAACGGTTGAACTCCCCGTTTGTGCACACAATCGTATTCCGGGTCCACAACGAACAATAATAAGAATAATTTCCAACCAAAGACGTTGAAAATTGGAAATTATTTCCAACCAGATTCTCTGACCACAGTTAGCGCTCAGGCAGTCTGGACTCCCCTGCAGCTTTCTGAAGCAAGTAATTGAGTTGTTCTTCATGAAAGTGTGAAACATCTCCACACACAAAGACAATTCAGCACCCAGTGCACGTAATCCGTTCTGCTTGCTTGTCACTGCTTCCAACAATACCAGTGGAAGGATTTCATGAGTCATAGTTAAATCCAACGAAGTAATCTCTCAACAATGTCTGTACAGCAACCGGACAGTTACACAATGGAGGGACTCTTGCATTATCTTACACAGTAACCAAGTTACCACAGACCGTGAAGTTAAATAAATGTCTGTAAGGTTGCAAAAAGTTCAAATACCTTTAATCCTTTCAATCCCTTTTAATTTTCCGATCTTCCCTTCAATAGTTGAAGTACAGGAATGGCAGGTCATTCCTTCGATGCGCAACTTGATGACTGTCACTCCGCCCCCTGTGGCGTTGGAGGACAGGAAGGTCGAGCCTTTCTGCGGTGGGCTGCTGGGTGCAGGGCTCTCTGGAGGCGCTACACTGGCAACCACCTCCTTCAGCTGCTGCGTGGAAGTCAGGGAGGGCACGAAGGTGACAGTCAGACCCGAGAGGGGCAGGTCCTCTCTGACATCCAGCACTCCCTGAACCTTTGATAGCCTCTCCAAAGCTTCCTGTTGAGCTGCAGGCGTCAGGCCAGAGGTGGTGATCGGCTGGGTGTCCGTGGCGACCGGTGTGGCTGTGCTGCCCTCTGGTAGACTGGAATCAAAGCCCATGTCCTCGATGGCCTCAGACAGAGACTCAGGGCTGTGCTGACTGCTGTCAAACATGACAGTCGCATTCTTCTGCTCCAATGAGACCTGCAAAAAACAAAACAGACATTTATTTGGATAAAGATGGTTGGTTTTACTGACTAAACAAACAACTCTGCACAAACCAGAGACAATGTCCGTAACTTTTTTATCAGTACAATCATTTTTAATTACTTTAGGTAAAGTGATGCATTCACAAAGGGTTTTGTGTCAGTACACTTAGTCACTAAGAGTAACAGAAAGCAGCTCGATGAAACAGTTGATGGTGGGGCACATTGATGAAATCACTACAGTGGATTCTACTGTAAATAAACAGAAAAAAATGTCTCAGAAACAGGCACAGTGTGCAACATCAGTTAGATTAGAGCCTTTGTTGGATGATTTTGATCACAACATCTTATTTGTTGTATCCAGTTTTCTCAAAATCTACAATGTATTTTATTTGTTTGATCAACTAAGATTCAAATCATGGTCTTGAAAACATTCCAAAAATCCACTGTCATGTATTTCAACTGATAATGTGACTGAAAAAGACCAAGAAAGTTTAAACTTTTGCAAACATTCAACAATAATAAGTTTCTATCATTGGTCATTTGTGACTTTGCAGACTGCAGTATCAAAAACAGTCTGTGCTGCCAAAAGTGAAAAACAAAATGTCCACAGAGGATTTATTTTCCTGTTGAACCACTAATGCCAAATAAAACATTACATGCACTATGAACTCCAGCTTGTAATGCAGTAAAAATGTGAAGCATTTGGAAAACTAAACTTCAACAATTTGCGTAGCTTTTTTCCATTTGGAAGACATTTCTCTGAGGAGATGCTTTCAAACATTATGTGTGTTTAACAGTCATGTGGTCCTGCTGAAAAGCTCTCTAGATTTGGTCCCAATAACTTGCAGAGGAAAGCTGATGGTCCAGGCTCACTTGCTTCATGGGCTCTTCCATTTTAGTGCTGTACTCTGAAACTGTCATGTTTACCAATGAACTGTCCCAACATAAAAACATTGTAAACCTCAACAGCCTCTTTTGAGCCCATTCAGCATGTTCACTTAGCATGATGACCCCCCCAGCCTTCCCTCTTCATTGAAAAAGAAGCATGTGACACACTGAAGGGATCACTTGACTCAGCCATAAGTAATAAACCACAGCGGAGCTTTGGTAAGCTGGGAGTTTGGCTGCTCGTGAGATCAACATTTTGTTTTTTTGCAGATGTAAAACAAAACAAGACATTGACCATTTTCACCAAGAATAAAAAACAACATTACTTCATTTTTTGTAGAACATGTCCATATAGATAAACAAAACAATCCACCCACTAAATCCTGTTAAGGAATAAAGGACATTTCCTGTGGGAAGGAGGAACATATCGACCCAGTGTCACAGCGCTGCAAAGAGCAGAGCTCCATCTAGAACACAATATTACATTATCTTCTCGTTTAAACTGCAGCCTGGGGGGTAAACACACAATGAACCCCACTGCAATTAAACAACATGTCTTGGCTATATTGATGCTACGTAGTTGTATACCACACCAGCTCATCCTGAGGGAGAAACTATGGGATTTATCACACCTTGCAATCAGCAAAAAACCTTGGCTAATAAAATATTATGCAAATGTCAGTCTGCTCTGCAGTATACAGAGTAAACTCTTGCGACATTCATGAGTCATTCTAGTTCCTCCTTGTGAACTGCAAGGAACTTGGAAAAAGTTTTACATCAGCGATTCTGACAAGCATTGCTCAAGAGTCATTGCGATGACAGCATTCACCTTTATATGTGTAACTCCATTAAGAGACCCAATGCGCTGCTCTATGGACTGGACACAAGAGCCACACGTCATGCCCTCCACACCGATGGACACCGAACACAGATCGACTTTGTGTGTCATGATTGCTTTGCCTGGAAAACACAAAAGAGAGAGAAGTGGTATTGTCTGAACTGACACAGCGGGCGGCTTAGTTTTCAAACAGAGATGCAACAGAACTCTTTACAGTCAGAGTGAGACCGTAAAACACAACCGATCAAAACATCTTTGACATCAATCCAACTTTATTAATCTGTCAGACCTTGTTCTGGATAAATGGACGGATGGAAGGCAGTATAGACATATGACCAGTCGCTATCGTTCATGCTATCGTCATTTTAAATCACAATTTCGTTTGCTTATGTCAATTTTAAAATGTGGTCCACAATGAAACAAATCATGATTGGTAGAACAATATATGGGGTGGGGGATGACTTTATGTGTTATCTAGCAAAAAAGGGGAAGAGCACATAAATGCCAAAAGTACGGAAAGAGATACAAATCATTTTCTCATCTGACTGCAGTGTGTTCAGTTCCTATTGACAAAGGGTAGTTCATGAAGAAGCTGGATATCGTTATCATAGGAGCAAGAGGTGAAAAAACTCAATAAAGACAAAAAAACACCAAGTGTCTACTTTAACTGGTGGAAAAAAAAAACAGCCAAGAAAATTTAAAAAATAATTAAAAAAAACAGAAAATTGTTTGAAGTTTTAAAAATAGTTGCATCCAAAGACAGAAGCTTTTGATCCTTTACTTCCCCGTTCCTGAGGAATAATTAGCCTTGCCAAAATTACAGCTTTGAACCCCTCAGTCCTTCATTCACTCTGCAATCAACTCCGTCTCAGTTGTGCAGAAAAGTAATATAGGATTTTCTGAAGACAGACATGGAATAGTACCAAACTAGCTTTTAAAACGACTACAATTCAATTGACATTTCCACAGATTTCCCAAGAAAACACTCAGTAATTAGGTTGTAATGATGGTCATCTATTATTATAACTAAATGAGTTGAAAAAGCAAATCTTCGAGAATAAAGAACCAGTATGATTCAAAATAATGTGATAAACAAGATAAACAAAGACACTGTAACTTGAGAAAACCCCTGAAAAGTAAAGCCTCAAATACACAAATGAATTTAGTCACCTGTAGATGTAACAGCATATTCATCAGTTTTTTATCTGAATTTAAACATGGTCGGTCAGTTACCCAACACAAGTGATAATCCACAAACAAAGCCACTTAAGGGTAACACTATTGTAGCATCTCTTCTGATACGGTTGACAGTAAATGCCAGTAATGAAGGAAGTTACTCACACAAACGAGTTTTACTGTAAAAGCAAACCTCTCCAGCTCAACTAACCTGTTAAACTGTAACTGTTAGCTGCTGCCTGCTTGTTGAGTTACACACAAAACAATGCCCAATTAACACAAAACTCTGCTTTGTTTGATCTTACTTTAACCTTACAAACAATATGCATTATCTGTTACGGACAGTCCAGAGAAATAAGTACCACGAAAAAGCGAGTTAAAAACTCTTACCGTGTCTGGTGAGAGGGGAGCTAACGTTGGACTGTCAGTGAGTCTAAGCAGCTACACAGAGCTAGCATGCTAGCTAGCATCCTCCCTTCATCCTGCTGTGGGGGGGGGCAACAGACACGTCACTGCATGGTGCTGAGGGTCCGAGACAAGAGGGGAGTTGGACGAAGGCTTCTCCTCAGTTCTGGTCACAAAGCCCACTTAAGAAAGACGTGTTTGGGTTCCCTTCGCTTCATGCCGACCGACGTGCCTGTGTCGGTTTCACTCCGGTGCGTCAGCGCGGAGGGGGCGGAGCTACGATGCACCCTTCAACCGTCGCGCGGAGGGTGAAGTGGTCTCTGATTACTGCCTCACAGGCTCCGCGCGACACTTTGCACCGCGGGTGTCACCAGGGGGACGACATCCTGTTAAACCCAAGGGAGGTCCGAAACGCTGCAGTTCCTTTAGTGTCCGCTAGAGGCTGGATGCAGAAAGACTTTCAGAGTTTTTAAAAAAAAAAAGAATATTTACAGCCTGGTTCATAAAAACGTCTGAAACATTCGCTTCACGTTTGACAAATGCTGTTTGTCAGACTTTTTTTCCTACATTTCCCTTTTGATTATATCTTAGTTTTAGCCGTTTGCATAATTGAAGGTGTGGTTGATTTGACAGACAGGTGAGCTTGAGTCTGCTTTTTTGCTTATCCAAAGTCACTTATTATCAGGTAGATTAGTTATGTAGCCTTTAGCTTAGCCACAGACTTGTGCTCAATGGACAAGTTCCACCACCCATCAAACCTGCCTGAACTCCACCTTTTAACTGGAATCTAGCCATAAAAAAGACGAACATCATTTTTCATGAAGCGTTGTTGGACTATCCAGGTTAAAGATGTATAATGCTTTTTGCTGCTTTGAAAAAGGTTTAATGTTTTAAAGCGTTCCCTTTTCAAGGTGTGAACCTTACAGACAACACTCAGGGCTTCGTTGCTATAAAACAAGAATTGATTTTAGAAATGACTTGTTGTCTTTGCTCCTAATATGACCTTTTTCTGTCTGAGTCGTTGTATTTCTGACACAGTATCTGCTGGTCAGGAGGGGCATTGCCTTTTTGTAGTCACACAAGAAAAAATACTATAAAATGAGCCACTTAGGGGTTACTGCAATCTGTGTTCTACTTTTAAGTGTCTTAGTGACCCTTTGATTAACATATTGAAGCAAAAAAATTCAGTTCAACCAGATTCACTCCACCTTGTCTGCCTTTAGACAAAGACTCCACTCACATTGTCTCTCTGACTGACAGCTCGCATTCCTCTGAGACAATGACTTCTCTCAGTGGACTGACTGAACAGCTGGCCAAAAAATCTGTTGACATTCACGGCAAACTTTGAAAGACAAGCAGATGTGAAAGTTTGTTCAGCCACAGTTAGTTTGTGCGGAGTGAACACAAACGACCGCTGTACTTAACATTTATTTGTCCAGGCTCTCCAGTTCACGAGGGAAGGTCACAAAGACAAAGGCTGTTAGAACGACAGAGGTTCAGACCAGCCGTCTGCGATCTACAACTCTGGAGCCACATGTGGCTCTTCAGCCTTCCAGTTGTGACTCCCTGCAGCTTTCACAAAAACATGTTTGCGCTCACGATTCTTTCAAATGACGTGGGACTTGGCAATTATTTCTGTTTTGATTGTAGAGGTTGTAGACCCCTGGTTTGGAGCGAGGCTGACAAACGCATTTTAGTTCAGTGGCCACAAGTCAGGATGACATCCTACAATGTTTACTATTTTACTTTTCAATTGCAAAGGTAATGTTTTAATAACTAGCCTTTAGTTTGATGGCATAGCTACTATCAACTGGTCACTTAAAGGTCTTTCTACAAATGCACACACAAGTTAAACATGCCTCTCTCTCAGAGGAACCTGCATTGGTGAGGTAGAAAAGCTTATCGATGTGGTAATGTAATAGGTGTATACACACACACACACACACACACACACACACACACACACACACACACACACACACACACACACACACACACA
>JAUESE010000056.1:5740145-5750779 GCA_032274725.1 Malacoctenus triangulatus | reverse complement strand
ACACACACACACACACACACACACACACACACACACACACACACACACACACACACACACACACACACACACATCAATGTATTCATGTGTGTGTGGAGCCATTAATCCATTCTCCTGCATGCGTGCTGGGGGGAGATGCAGCCGCGCGGATCCATGTTTCCCCCGCTCACGTGTACTGGCTGCTCGGCAGCGCCCGTCAAGCTGTCGCTAAAGCGGAGAGAGCTTATTATGAGGGCTGCTCCTGCTGTCCTATATCAGCAGCAGCCAGCATTTCTCCAGTCATCTCCAGCCATGGCTCCAAGTGAGCGCTGTCTTCTCGGCCGGCAGAGCACCAAACCCGGAGGAGCGACTCGATTCTAGCTTGGTGTGAGTAAGTATCGAGGCTCCTTGTGGATGTTTTGTGCTCAGTTTTGGGGGCTGATCTGGGATTCTGGGATTAGTTTGCTGATCGATCAGGTGTCAGAAAAGTCCGTGTGTGAAATGCAGGACTGGCGGGAGCGTGTTGTTCATGAATGGATAACTGTTGATGTGTTTACCTGAAGCTACAGGTGGTTCTTCTCCATTATCACTGCAGGTCGACCTTTACCATTTGATAGGGTCAAAAGTTACATTACTGTGATACCCTAATCAATAACAACATGCCTTTAAGGACAAGAATGAAGCATCTCTAAAATCCTAACTAAATATCATTTATTACTAGACGCTGCCATTAATTTTAGACACAGCAGTGGGGGGGTGGCAAGTTTCACGAGGTGTTGTAAACTGTTATTTTTAGGCTGGACTAACAAACTGAGTTTACAGTCGGATCCTGCTGCTGAAGTGTGAGAGCAGGTTTTCGTCAGTGTCTGTGAGAGATCAGGAGTAGCTTCTTTGTGTTGCAGACTTTTCAAGGTAAACAGAAGCCACAAAAAAAAGGTTTAAAAGAAAAACCAAACAGTTCACTCTGAAATTCAAACTGAAAAATGTTGTGGAGATGGATAAAGCAGATTGCAATACGTAGGTGGTTCATACATAAATGTAGATTACATCTGAGCAGAGCAGCGTCTGTTTGTTAGAGTCAGGATCTCCTCAGTAGACGGGTTATCTTTCTTTATCAGTAACAAGTGTTTCCTGAGGTTGTGACTTTTAAAGGTGAGCTGATTCTCATTTTATACAGCAATTCAGTTCTTGTCCGAAATCGTGCTTTTTCCAAAGCGATGCTGTTTTTGTGGAGATATTTATGGAACGCTCTGCCAGCATCACAGAGACAAAGCCTGTCCTCGTGGTTTCTATATTCTGGATTTTCAAATTAAAATAGACCTTCAGGATTCACAAATTGTACGACAAAGACGCAGATTTCTCAAATCTTTCAGCATCGTCATGAATCAGAGTCGGAGAGAATTAGGTTCATGCCTTTAAAAATACTTTTGGCGACCCCGGAAGAATTCAGGAACTGGGATTATCTTGCAAAACACCAAATATTCATCAAAATATTGCTGGTGAATTGATGCACATGTTGATTCATTTCTGATCCTGCCGATCTCACAGGGCATCGATCCGCTCCACGATGAAACGAGGAAGAACCGGGCTGCAAACCAAGTGCCCGACGTTCCCTCCACACGGGGAGCGGGCGAAGAGGCAGAAGCGGGCGGCGTCGGGTTTCATGCTGGCGCCGGTGCTGGACTGGGGCAGCCTGCCCCACCACGTGGTCCTGCAGATCTTCCAGCATCTGTCCCTGGTGGACCGCGCCCGGGCCTCGTCGGTGTGCCGCCGCTGGAACGACGTCTTTCACACGCCCGACCTGTGGAGGCGCTTCGAGTTCGAGCTCAACCAGCCGGCCACGTCCTACCTGAGGTCCACCCACCCCGACCTCATCCAGCAGATCATCAAGAAGCACGCGCAGCACTTGCAGTATGTCAGCTTCAAAGTAAGAGGCACGCTTCTTCTCTTTCGCCTCCCACTTTCACAGCACAGCTCCTCCTAATTCAAACCATCTGCTGCAGAACTGATCACAACACATCACTTTTGGCATCATGAGGCTGACAAGGCAGGCATAATCCTGACACCCCGTCTTTCCACACCTCATTTCAATGCATTTTTTTTTTCTTTCCTCCCTTTTTTTTCCACCTCAATGGTGAATCACTGCTGGTAAATCAGGTGGACAGCTGCACAGAGTCTGCAGAGGCGGCCTGTGACATTCTCTCCCAGCTGGTGAACTGCACCATTAAGACCCTGGGGCTGATCTCCACAGCGCGGCCCAGCTTCATGGACGTGTCCCAGGTAAGCGACGGCCTCCGTTTCAGCTGCTCCGACATCGCCGAGATTCTCTCTTAGGCTGCCGAAACTCTGTGCCGAGAACGGTCGCACAGAAATAAGTCGGAGGCTTAACCGTCGCTGTTTCTTTTCTCCCCACAGTCGCACTTTGTGTCGGCGCTGACAGTGGTGTTTGTCAACTCCAAGTCCCTGTCCTCCATCAAGATTGATGACACCCCCGTGGACGATCCGTCCCTGAAGGTGCTGGTTGCCAACAACAGCGACACCCTTAAGTTGCTCAAGATGAGCAGCTGTCCTCATGTCTCACCAGCTGGTCAGTACTTTCTAGGAGAGCGTTGCTGTTTTGGCACACTGGGGACGAGCAGTGATGTCATGCTCTACAGAAGTTTTGTTTTCCAGCTGTAACTTTTCTTCGTATTATAAAAAACTTTATTCTGTTTAGTATCTGTGAGAAACAATAGACCACGTTTGCACTGTGGCCACCTGAATGTGTTTCATTACTTGTTTGGCAAAAGTCTGCCACTGTTTTTCTCAGATGTTCTTCTCTCTTTCTTCACTACAGGTATTTTGTGTGTGGCAGATCAGTGCCACGGCCTCAGGGAGCTGGCGTTGAACTACCACCTCCTGAGCGATGAGCTCCTGCTCGCCCTGTCAACGGAGAAACACGTCCACTTAGAGCATCTGCGCATCGACGTGGTGAGCGAGAACCCCGGCCAGACTCACTTTCACACCATCAAGAGGAGCAGCTGGGAGGCTTTGGTCCGGCACTCGCCCAAAGTCAACATCGTCATGTACTTCTTCCTCTACGAGGAAGAGTTCGAGCCCTTCTTCTGCGAGGAGACCCCGGTCACCCACCTGTACTTTGGTCGGGCGGTCAGCAAAGGGATGCTGGGCCGCATCGGGCTGAACTGCCCCCGTCTGGTGGAGCTGGTGGTGTGCGCCAACGGCCTGGAGCCCCTGGACGAGGAGCTGATCCGCATCGCCGAGCGCTGCAAGAGCTTGACGGCCATCGGGCTGGGCGAGTGCGAGGTGACCTGCAGCGGCTTCGTGGAGTTCGTGAAGATGTGCGGGGGCAGGCTGACTCAGCTGTCGATCATGGAGGAGGTGCTGATCCCAGACAGCAGCTACAACATGGAGCAGATCCACAGCGAGGTGTCCAAGCACTTGGGCCGCATGTGGTTCCCCGACATGATGCCCACCTGGTAGGCTGACGCTGCGACAGGGAGGAGGGCTGATCACCAACGAGGATTACATGAACAGTGAAACCAACATCTTCCTGTTTATGTGAGGAACACGAGCCACTCGTAAAGGTGATGGCAATTTCTTTTGCTTACTGAAGATGTTTTGTTACTTGTACACATTGTCACATGGTCTTTTTGTCCATTTGTTGTTTTTTTACACATTGATATCAAGATGCCAAGTTTTGCAATGACTGATGGTCTGAATTTATTTGCTTAAGTTAATTTATTGACTCCATTCGAAAGCTTTCTCCTCTGCATTTCGATATTCATACTGAACATTAACTACATATTAATGGCAGTGAAACGTTTGCGGTGCAGCTCGAGGGCTGACAATGTTGGTGACAAGCAGTGGTTTGCACTTTCCCCACCTCAGTGTCCCTGGATGGTCCTGGGACTTGAACCAATGACCTTTTGGTCACATTTGTGGAACCTGCAGGTCACCACTGCTCTTGAATTTGCTCTTTTAGCTTGCCAGTGAATGATAATTTGACACTTGCAGGTTGCACTTATCAAATCATTACTTTATATTTTCCTCACCAATAAAGGTCTTAATATGTTGTGGTTTAGATACAGTCTTATTACTGTAATTTATCGATGTTAAATGAGACGTGATGATTTTCTCAGCAAGGTAGAAAGTCCTTCTCGCTGAACAGGGAAACCCTGATTGTGACAATAATGCTTTTCTAAAGAAATGAATTATGACAAATCAACATCAGGCCACTTTTGAAGAGTTATCTTGTATTTACTGTTTTATCGACATAAGCTGTCATACATGTTGACGTGGATTTTCATGTATGTGTCGTAGTTATAAACCAGCTCAGGTCTGTAAGAGTCTTTAATTGCACCTGCTGTTTCTCTCATTAAAGCTGTGTTTGACTCTGGAATAAAGACGATGCTGATTCGGCCGTGGTGTCGCATGTTCTTCTGCTTCCAAGCCTGATTTAGGCTGTTTGCCTGACTTTGTCCCATTTGACCTTTCAGCAGTGACTCACTTTGAGCAGCAGAGGGCAGTAGTGGTCCGACTGCAGGCAGTGAGGCGTTATATAAGCAGAGCTGCTACTGTATAATGAAGTATGCCAACGATAACTCAGCCCTTTTTACAAGTGGATTCGCTTGCGCACACTCCGTTTCTATTGAAAAAGCCTCAGACTTTGTAGCTTAGCAGCCTTTTCTTCTGATTCTGCTAAATTTACCTTTTTTGCTTGTTTGATTTCGACGCTCCATCTCACACACGCATGCACTCAGACTGAGAACATCAAACCGGTTCACATGTATTTGTCATTAATACAGATATACACAACATACAGAACACTACTCACAGGCAGACCTTCACAAAACAGACACTGAGAAGACAATAACCACACACGTTTTTGTCTTGGTGGCTGTTAAAGGGTAATCTAGGTGAGAGGAATACATTAAACCAGCTAAGCATTTTGTCCTGGAAAAGTGCCACTTTTTGGAGGGGTGGGTGGCATGACTAATTGGGTTACCACTGTGCGGTAAAAACCCATCAGGAAAGTAACAGGCTTATGTGTTACTTTGTTAGCAAGAGAGGAGGGAGAGGAAGACCTGCGTGCATTTGTCAAGTCGTTTATTGCAAAATGAACTACAGCCCCAGAGAAAGACTATTCCTCCTCCTCTGCACTTCCAGAGTGAGACGTGATACTTCATACAGGGAATATTCACTGGTGAACCAATTCAGATATTTACATTTCTCAGAATAAATAATCATCATAGTGCTCGTCGTTCCCTTCCGTTTGTCTCTTTTCCTCATGTGTGTCTCTGACAGTTCTCCGAGACGACATTCAGCGTGAAATCGTCCTCAGCGACATCACTGAGAGAGTCCGAAAAAATGTTCACGGGTGTCTCCAGGGTCGGGGACGGTGGGGTGGACAGCCTGGAGCCAACCACTGGCCCCCCACCCCTCATGCTCCTCCACTCCTTGATCCACTGCTCTCTGGCGGAGGGCTCCATCCGGTCCAGATGCCGGGCGTGCATGAGCGGGGAGGGGGCGATAGAGTTTCTCAGCACGTGAAACGTGTACCTGGGGGAGAGAGTGTGTTGGTGAGAAAGTAGGCCAGTGAAAAATATGCGGCCCTTTGATGTAAATCAGAGCATTCCCTCTAAATATCAGCACTTTCAGACACATCAGCAACCGAGAGGAAGAGCGAGCCACGGTGCAATCGTTCCTGGCCTTCACAATTAACATTATTTAGTGACAAATCAGCCCACAGCCATTTATTCAACGCAACACAGCAGGCTTAAAGGTTTTATAGAACGTAAATAATCTGGACAGGTTACAAAAAAACCCTGAAATAATCCAATCGCTCGATTGTGCCCGTTTGGAAAGTGTGTGAAAAGCAAACTGCATCAATGCGTTACATTTCTCAGCTTGTCGTCCTTCATCACAGGTTATCTGCTGCCTTGGAGTTCATCCATCTCTGACAAAATGCAAGGGCTCAAATGCCAAATGTTTGCTGCTTGCTTCTCTTATTTTGGCACAGCTGCTTCTGTGAGTTTGTGTCCTGTTCTCTAAATTCACAATGTGATATAATATAAAAGCCTGTTTTTGATTCCTCACTCCAATGAATCCCCCTTGTCTATCAGTCACATCCTGTGGAGGACGAACACATGATTGAAGCCTTCATCAGGTGGGATTCTACTTAGTTTCCAGTTGCAGTTAAGTGACACAAAAGCCGACATTTAGTTTCTCTTGATAAAAAGATCAGCAGAACTGTTGATGAGATCCAAATTTAAAATGAGAAAATGGATTTTCTTTTAATAGCTCTAAACTAAAAATAGACTGTAGATCTGACTCCTGAGATGTTCATTTATTGTTATTTAGGGATGTGCAATATTGAACTTTTGCAGATTCTATTTTGGATGAAAAACTGATCCCGATTCCACTTTGTTGGAGATAATAATCAAGTCTTCGGGGTGCTGTAGAATTAACTGGTTTTTGGGCAAAATTGTTTTTATGAGAGCTCATGAACAGATAGAGAAATAAAATTCAATGCTTCACACTCAGCACATAATCCTCCTGAGCTGAATGATAGTTTTTTCGGTTAAATGAGAGGTTTTCGAACTGTTTTTACGAACAGACTTTCCGCCAACACTGCTGGTACCTGGGCAGCAGAGCCACCACGGTGGAGATGATGCAGATCAGGTAGAAGGTGGGGTCAGACATCTGGCTCTGCAGGATCCAGTACGGGTTGGATGGAGGATTACAGGTGATGCAGATGGCGCTGTAGGCAAGCGTCACTCCAAAGTACAACAACACACTGCCCACCATGACCCCCGAGTGAACCACCGTCTACGAGACGATAACAGGTAAGCACACAAACAAATAATGGACTTTGAATGCTGTTCTGCTCCTAATTCGCTGTAGTTGTGATGTTGTTTCACAGACAATTATGTAGTTTACTAAAATGAAGACCAAAAACTTTTGACTGTCTTAACGTTTTACAGCAAAGTTGGAGGTAATGATTATATGAACGACTCTTTCATGTTCATCAGTTGGCTTCTCACCCAAGATTTGATCTCTATTGACAGATGCAGCAGGATGGTAAAAAGAGAGGCGGTGTTCATAGGAGTTCCAAAGGTGAAAATATCAACGTCTGAACCCTCGTAAACCTGCAGGAACAGCCAGCGTGCAGCAAATGTTTAACCAGGAAACCATAAACCAGAAAGCCACTGCTAAAGAATATGATAACTGTGTCAGTATGCAGCTTGTAACTATACAACTTGTCTCTTACCAAATATGGGACGAAGAAGCACACCAGACTCTGGTAGAAGGCGTCCAGGATGGAAATCCAGAAAGTGTGGAAATTATATTCCTGCAAAACACACACAAATGAGTTTCAATATAATATATGTAATTCACACAAACTACACCAAAAACTGTTACCAAGTAGATTTTACTTTTCTAAAGTCCAAAATAGCTTGTCACACTCAAAGAATCAAACAAATGGACCTTAAAATAAGCAGGTGAATGCTGACCTTTCAGGTGTTTGTGCTACATTTTAAGTGTGATAAGATGATGTCAGTGTTAAATTCACACAACTCCACATGACAGTGAAAGCAGCTGATTGTGGTTCACTGACCCCTTTGCCCTGTCCGGTCCTGTACAGCTCAGGCACGCCCAGCAGCACCTCTGCAGAAACATCCTTGTCCATGATCCCAAACATGATGGGCGGCACAGAGGTGAAGAACAGGTTGAAGAAAATCAGGAACCAGTAGTCGGTCATGGCCGTGCCAGAGAATCCACAGTAGAACTGATACCAGAACAGCAGGTTCACATAGGCCTGTGAAACACACGGGGACGCGTTGATGTTCAGGGGGGATAAATCCACATAAAAACTCATCTGGGACAGCAACAGACACTCTATAAGAGACTCACCACATTCTTATAGAAGAAGTAGATGATCATGTTCGCGAGCCGAGTGTAGCACCAGTGTCCGTGGACAAGGAGGAGTTTTTTCAGGTGCTTGAAGCGAGGTATGGCGAAGTCACACGCCATGACCGCCTGTGAACATGAAAGAGGAGTCGCCGCTCTGTATCTGGTGCTTTGAAAGCAGATAAAACATATGAAACTCTAAAGTGCTGAGTCCCAAAGTGGGAATTTCCTGAATGTCGTGAAGATACGCTGTAAAAGGTTATTTACATAAAAAATAGGTTGAAATGTAAGATTTTTGTGATGAGTTTGGGATGACTAAAAAAATCACAAATATACACATCTGTTAAAAGAGAAAAAAAAGAAGAAATACAAGACTGAATGGATGTGTGATTTGATTGACATATATTCAGCCAGCTTTAGTCCTAATGTTGGTTTCCCTATGTAGAGCGAGCCATGCACTGACCTTAAAATACACCGTGTAAATGAGTGTGACGCTGACTTATAGCTAAATGAAGGAAATCACAGTCGACCGGGTTCAATCGGAGAGTCGCAGTGGATTTGAGACTGTGTTGCCCCAAAAGTTTGTATTCATCCTGATTTGGGGAACCCCCCCACACCCCCCACCCCCACTGCCCCCCAAAAAATGCTCCAACCTGCTGCCCTTCCTGACCAGAAATCCCAACGCCGATATCAGCCGCTTGGATCATGTTGACATCATTTGCACCATCACCTGAAAAAAAAGGAGTCAGCTCAGTCCGATTTGATAAACTTTATAACGCACAACAAATAGTGTTTGTTCTGCTCTTTTTTTTTGCCTTTTCGCGTTTAATTTTTTGAAGTTTATTGTGAATTTAATCCACTTTGTCGCTGACACTATTTGTGTGACATTTATCCTCAGTATCTCATCAGTTTTTGCTCCAAGTGTGGGCTCCACCTCTCCCAAATAAAACCATGACATTGCTGTTTCCTCCTTTGTTGTTGACCTTGTATTTTTTTTTTTTTTTACTGTGAAAGCAGAAGCTTCTTTCTTTAAAGACCTTTATTCAAAATGTGAGAGAAGTGCGGATAAACCAAAACAGGAACAATGGAACAGATAACTTGAGCCTCTTTAAAACTCTCAGTGCACTCTGAAATATGAAAAAATATATACATCAGAATTATTCAATATTCAGTTAAAACCGATTAGACATCAGGCTGATACAAACATTAAATACATTTTAAGCTTCTGAAACCTGATTTTAAAACATATTTTTAATCATTTCATTTCAATCGAGATATGGAGGTAATTTGTCAAAATCACGACTTATTTTTCTCATCTGGAGCAAAAAGGAAACTTGTTTTCTTGAGATCATGAGATTATTTCACCATAATCAGCAAAAGACAGTGTGAAACCGCACACTGATTGAGTGAAGTGAAACCTATTGAGTTTTGGTCATTTGATGTAAACGTGCTAAAGGACCTTTATTTTGAATAAAAGGAAAGGATTTAGGTTAAAGTGCATGTAAACGTTTAACAGTACCAAATCAGACTTCCCATCTTCTTACCGACAGCAAGCGTCATAACTTTGAGTTTCTCCCGGACGACCTTCACCAGCCGGCTCTTCTGTAAAGGTGTGACTCTGCAGCAGAGCATGGAGCGGCAGCACTTCGCCAGCTCCATGAAGCGGTCCCGCAGACCCGGCGACAGAGCCAAGTCCAGCGCGGGCCCGTCGATCACCACGGTGAGGTCTTGACTGGTGTCCACGTTGAGGGGGTCTTCTTTGTACCGCCGCACCTCCTCCAGAGTGCCGTCCAAGATGGACGAGCAAGTGACCTTAAAACAAAAAATGTAACTTATTGTAGTTACTTCTCAGAAAAATGTCAAACTGCTGACTGTGTGTTTTAAAAAAAAAACAAACACATTTTAAAACATATTTTCTCACAACTGAAGATTTCACATTTGCATAATTTTTTGTGACGATTGATGCTTTTGATGAAATAACACACACATGCTAAAGATGTGATTTTTGCCTCTCAGAAAAGGTTGAAGGATTTTTTTTCATCGCTCTGGACAATCTGCAGTGCAGAGAAATGCCCAAATATGCAGCTTGAAACACTCTGATGGCCCTGCTGCTTTTTTCTGCCACGTGATTGCTGTGCAAAAAAAAATAATACTCTACTGCCTCAGACTTGTGGTGGTGATGATAATGATCTCAGTTATTGGGAGGCTTCCCTAAAGTCTCATTGCTGTGTGTAAATAAGCCCACTCTTTGCTAAAAAGGTTGCCGCCAACTTTGTTTAATACAGGCGTATTTTCACTTGGATGGATGACGGTCGTCGTAGGAGTGCATCTCTCAGGTGGTCATCATGTTACGCTGCTACAAAATAGTTAATTACTAATATGCCTCCACTCCGGGTTATGAGGGAAAGGTATTTCCTTGGAGGTTTTGCTCGGTAGACCGGTAATTAGATAGGAAAGCGTTAGTTATTGTGTTGGGGGTATCACGCCATTCATCATCAGTGACTCGACCATCTGTGGGGAGAGCAGCAGCCGCCTTCATTTCAGGAAGTGCCGCGTGTAGCCGTTAGCGCCTCCAGCTAATTCTGGTCCGTTGGAGGCCTGGGAGGATTGGAGCCGGTCAGGCAGCGTGAAGGCTCCGCTCCTGTGGTGCCGGATCTTTAATGACCTCAGAGACCTACAACCCACACCTGACACCTTATCCTCCTCGAGGGGGGGGGGGGGGGGGGGGAAGGTGGGGGTTTTCC
>JAUESE010000056.1:5729953-5740135 GCA_032274725.1 Malacoctenus triangulatus | reverse complement strand
CGCCCCCCCCCCAATGTGCGGGTTTGACCTTTAGATGAAATGTAAAAATGGTCAAAAAGGTTGAGACATTTAAATTGGAGGGTGAAGCCTGCTTGATGTAACGGCTGGAAAACAGAAGTGTGTCCTGAATGACCAGCTTAAGAAGCCAACGCAGCTTCATAGCAGCTGCTGTGTGACACCAGAGAAATGAATCAGTGTGCCCGCTCAGTTTCTTGCTTTACTCTTTCACTTTATCAATCTGCTATCACACAGCTGCTTTAGAGTATATAGCAGGGCTGCCCATCCAGAATCTTCAACCAGAAGGTATTATCTGGGTCAGTCTTCACTGTTTTGTGTCTTATCTCTCACCCATCAGATGTTTGTTCTTCAGAACGTTCTGTAAAGTTTTTATCCTGATTACAAACCCTCAACAATCCATTTGCAATATTGCAGTTCAAATCCTATTATGTTGACGATATCTTGTTTTCTAAAAGGATCTCAAATAAATTCCTACTTAAACAGAGTGTTTTTGAAATCTACAATAAGTTTTTCAAATGTGAAAAAATCACATTTACTCCGATATGGACTTTTTAATGTCCCCAGTTAACCTCATATGCATGTTTCTATTCCCTGGGAAGTAAAACAAACCACACAGGGAGAACATGCAAACTCAGATGGAAAGTCGCCTGGCTCTGACTCCTTCTTTCTCACTCTACCAATAAAAAAACTCCCTGTGAATCGAACTGCCACCTTCAGTGAGGCGCGCGGCACCCTCCTCACCTGGTCTTTGCAGCACATGTTAATCACCAGGTCTTCCTCTTCCAGTAGCCTGCAGGCATAGCCGATGTTGACAGCTGTCTCGGCCTTGTCACCAGTCAGCACCCACACCTGGATCCCCGCCTCCCGCAGCGCCACAATAGTGTCCGGGACGCTCTCCTGCAGACGGTCTTCGATGCCTGTCGCCCCTGCAGGACGACGCACAAACACATACCAGGTAGCGTTCACACACAGATCTTCCTTTATCGCTGGTGTGACTTATTTTATTGTGAAGGACTTGTTTTACCCAGCAGACACAGATCTCTCTCGAGCTGCTCAGTGGTCTCAGTGATGAGCTCCTCCCTGTCATCCATCGCAGCCAGCGCTTTCTGTCTGTTTACCAACCAGCTTTCATACATTTGGGCGCTCACAATCTGCAACGCGTACAGAACAGAGATCAAACAGGGAGCTTCTCAAATGAGAGAGAGGTGCTGGCGAATGCTAATGTCTGTGATTCTCCGCACCCTTTTCGCGAAGCATAACGTTCGAAGGCCATCCTTTGCGTAGCAGTCCAGGTGATGCTGAGTGTCAGCTGCTACCATCTTGAGTTTGTCACTGAGATGCTCTGAAAACACGTGAAATACATTTAACCAACTTAATTTGAATGATGGCACGACACAGAGGATCTCTGTGAGGACCAGTGAAGGGAAATAACTGAGCTCGTGGATACAAACCTGCATATGGTGCACCAAGTCGCTCCATGATGGCAAAGTCTGCACCTTTGGTGTACAGCACATACTCTTGCGTGATTGGGTGTCGCACTAAAACAGACATCCGCTTCCTGGTGGAGTCAAAGGTCAAGGTGTCCAGCACCTCAAACACCAGCTCCTCCCCAGACGGCAGCCTCACCGTCACGCTGGTCGGCGTGCGGGCCAGCAGAGTGAAGCCATATGCCTTGGCTGCGCACACCAGGGCGGCCTCGTCTGGACTCTCCGCCTCATAGCTCAGATCAGCTGAGGTTGCTGCAGAGATGTCACTCCGGGACAGAGCATGGAGGGAACACTTTCGGCGCCCGCTAATGTCCTCTGTGCTCTCCGTCTCAGCAGAGGAACAAGGATGGTCCTCCTCGACAGCCGAGTCCTCGGAGACCGTCCTGTTTCTCTTGGGCTTGCTCTGACAGGAGGTGAAGATGCTGCGGAAGGCGCTGGCTTTTTTCACCAGATTAGTCAAATTATCCAACGGAGCGCTTGTCTTGCTGGAGCATTGAGAGCTTCTCTGAAAGAAAAACACAACAAAGACAGAGAGCGGGACTGTTTCTAAATGCAATGTTTTTATGAAGACATTCTCGCAACACTGCGAATGATGACACACCAAAACCTCTCAGTTACAACTTTGTTATCTTTTTCCACTCTATTTCTTCTTGTGCACTTACGCTTAAATACAAACTCGAGGGGGTGAAACACACATGTCTCTTCCATCTGCCAAAGCCGAGAACAGCACAGTCGGGTGCAGCAAATGCTCAAATTAATAAAGTCAACCCTGATTGCCCTGGCGAGTCTCCCTCCAGTATGTGGCGGACTTGGAAAAGAGACTCACAGTCTCTACAACTGTGTCTTCAAAGATGACAGAAAAACAAGTGCAGACTGTCAGAGAAGCTTTTAGGATTGAATAAGTGAGAGGAAAAATTAAAAATATAGACGGTGTCCTTGTGTCTGATGCAGATGATCTTCTCAGGATGTTGTACTGCAGTTTGAATTTATCGGGGTAGCTCGGTGTTTTTGCAGAGGACGAATCTTTCATCCATCTTTTTTCTTCCCTCCTCCTCCTGCCTGTGCCCTCCATCGCACTTCTCATCCACAGTCGCAGTAAATCAAGCGCTCACCCTCCGTCTCTGAGCTGTTGCCATGGAAACCACCACAGTGTTGCAAATAGCGAGAGCCAGAAAAAAGTCAAGGTAAGGATCTGTCTTCCGGCTGCTGCTGCTGCTGCTGTTGAGCCGCTGAAGCAGCTTCCGGTCTGGGATCACCTCGGTTTCCTGTCAAAGTAAAAAATAACCAATTTATGGGAGGAAACACTTGAGTTAAAAAAAACAGAAAGGAAAAAAAAGGTTTCTTGCTCAGCAATCGTAGTGACTGGATGAAGTTTGAGGGTTTCATCCCCTTCTGCTTGAACACTTGTATGGGGAGAATTAACAAACAGACCGAAGAACAGAAGGAGGTTTTTCATTTGTGCAAACACCATTCTCTGTTTGAAGCACGAGAAAAACTAAGAACTGGCTCTGTGCTCTTCCCTTGAAAAAAACACGGGACTTTTTTTTCCGTCTCAGTCTGAATCTCCGGGCTTCTGCTCTTTGCCCCCGAAGACAAAAATAGGCACAGAGATACTGTACGGTGTATCAAGACGACGATGACTAATCTATAGTGCACGTTTACAGTTTATGTGACATTGGGGGTGTGTGCCAAATGTTGCTCAGCGTGACCATATGTCCCGTCACAGACACAGGGGCAACTTTGAGCCAAAATGGATGTGCTCATCACTGACACCTAGCAGCTCGGCCATCTGCGGCAGGGACTGGGACCATGAGGCCTTTTGACACAAGGATGGGTCAAATTTGGGTAAACAAATGCCAGCTCCAAGTCCTCCGAGAGCTGCTTTCGATATGAAATACGATTAAGGAAGGACATTCTTCAATCAGTTTGAGCGAAGAAAAGATGAATTTGGTGTCCAAACCTTCAGAATGTGTCCGTTGAAAAATAGTTCAACTGTTTATGAAATAAATAAAGCACCATGTCATTCAAGCTGCCATACAGTAGTCTGGATCTGCTCCTAACAAAATCAATGAGAGATTTATTTAACGCTGTTAGCACTGATGGGCCACAAATGGAGCTGCGACTTATCCTGCCCAATGCATGCAGGGATGAGCTTCAGTCTCCAGCCACTCCGAAGTTGCAGAGTCAAATGTTGTGACACGAAGAAGAAACAACATATAATGTTTAGACCTGGTGCATCTGTTTATTCTAATAATTTACTCAATTGAGATATTTCTCAAGTAAGATGTGACGATGCCACTGCTGCACAGCGACATGGGCACAAGTCTGACAAGACCCTGCGATGTGGTGCTTACATGCTCTCCCTCTGCTTTTGTGGGTTTTTTTCTGCATTTAAATTGGGTTCTTGACGTTTTCTGACTCAGAGACTCTGAGGTGGTATTTGTGTTTTTCCTTATTTGTCATAGCCGGCCCTGTGATGGATGGGCTGGCCGGGACAGTGGCCTGAACCACATGACCCCGGTCTGGACACATCAGGTGCAGAAGATGAATGTTTGGAAAAACAGGACAAACTATCAGAGCACCTGTCACATCTTTGCCTCGGAGTGTCTACACATTATTTCAGCTTGTTAACTCTTTTATTATATTTATGTGCTGTAAAGGCTTCTAAGCTGTGCATTTGTATTCCTCATCTGGCTGAGAAAAAAAAAAGACCCACACACCGCTCCTCCACCGTGAGTGATCGTCATACCAGTGGGCTGCTGAAGGCCATGCTGCTTTGAGGATTTGCTGCTACCTTGCTCCTGCGTCGCATGTCTCGCCGCCGCGTGTCTCCGGGGGTCGTGTCCTCAGAATCCAGAGAGTGGCTCCTCCGCTGGGGTCCTCGCTGCTGGTTGAAGATGATGTCCTCCTCCGAGTCCGGTTCATCAAATTCAGCCAGACGGTTGGCTGCAAATAATGATAGAAGGGAAAAAAAAAGAATAAACTTTTTTTTTTTCTATTCTGCATCAACTCAAATGCTGTGATACGTTGAGCCTTTGACTGCAACTGCAGTGCGAAGGGACTTGAAAGCCTCTGATAAGACTGCTCCACTCAGGTGGAAGGAAGAACTCTCCTTCAGTCAGCCAAAATAAACGATTGCAGGAAGAGTCATATAAGAGGAAACTCCACAGGGGGAAATTTATCAGTAATGCGACGCCACCTCGTAGAAAAAAGGACAGTTGTGGACTGCAGGGCAGAAGCTCAAGTGTGTGTGCAGCTGATCATGGCTCAACATAGCATGTGAGTAAATAGGCTGGTGAGATAAATCAAGAGGAATCTACTGTGTTTCCTCTTGTGGTGAAGCAGCACTTAAGAGCAGGAATGTAACATAAACAAGCTAATATGTCACTCTGTCGGAGCTCTGCTGGACTATCAGCTGTGTTTCAATTCGTTTTTATGCCAGAGTGAGAGGATCTTAATGAGATGTCTCAGCTTGAGAAGCTTGTTTGGCGAAAAATTATTCAGACGACTGAACTCTGAAGAAGTCTCTAAATGAAGCGATGTGATTTTTTTCATGTTAAAACACAACCGTAAAGTCATTAGTTTAGACAGGAACAGATAAATAACTGATTGCTTTAATGCAATCACTCATGCAGTTACTGTAGTGTCGGCGGGTTCATTACACAGAGCTGCTCTCTCTTCCTGTCCTGCTCACAGAGCTGAAAAACAGCTTTATATAAATATTTGCTGTGTTGTCTAGGTGTGTTTAAAATTTCACTAAACGGAAATTTATTTATGGTGGTGTGTTACATGGACAGATTAAAAAATAATTAATGATTCGTGGATGAGCGAATAGGAGAGTTGGCCGGTTTTGTGCTGTTGTTTTGAAAACATCCTGCATGATTTCATGTGATTATTGACAATTTCGTGATTCTTTCCTCACTTTATCTTTCGTAGCTACACACAATTTGAAAGGACTTGTCTTTTTTTCTGATAAAAAGCACCAGAATGAGACTCAACCTCTCAGACCGGCCGTGTAGACGTCAAAGTGAAAGTTTACCGTTCTCTTTGTGGGGATACTCGCGGCCCATGACGGAGCAGCGCCGGAACACCATCTTGTTCTCAGTGAGGGTGCCCGTCTTGTCTGAGAAGATGTACTGAATCTGTCCCAGGTCCTCTGTGATGTTCAGCGCCTTGCACTGCATGCGGCTGTCCGTCTCCTCATCGTACAGGTCAACGTCATTAGTGATGAAAAAGATCTGACCAACCTTGACCAATTCGATGGACAAGTAGAGGGAGATTGGAATCAGGATCTGCGCGGGAGACGAGAGGAAAGGAGAGATGAAACGGCTGGAGAGAAGTAATTGAATGAAAACGAGGGGAATTACATTCGTTAAAGAGAGGAGGGAGAAGACAAAGTTAGAGCGGTAACAGGGGAGCAGTGGGACAAAGGAAAGGAGCGATAAAGGAAAGCGGACATAAACGAGAGAGAGAAAAAGCAGTTAGGCGGAAAGAAGAAAAGAAGTGGCAATGATGTAATTACAGGAGATAACCGAAGTGAAGGAAAAATGAACAGATGGTGATAAAAAGAGAATGAGGACAAATGAGAAGAGGGAAAAGAGGAAAGAGGGGGAGAGAGTGAAAGGTTACTCTGAGAGACTAAAGTGGGAACGGAACAGACAAGACGAAACGTAGATTAATTACTTCAGACTCCGGCAGTCATAAACACCCTGCGTTACCTGCAGCAGGATGATCATGGTGAAGAACATGTAGAAGCTGGACAGAGCGGGGCTGTTGCCATCAGGGACCAGGTAAGGGGGCACAACGGGCAGGGAAATCTGCCAGAAGTAGTGACCTGCATGTATTAGGACAGCGGGATTAATCACACTGACTGTGACCAAGGAGGTGTTGCTATTTTTGTCGCCACACCTTCCCCGTCCCCTCCCCCTCCTCCCCCCAGTCTGTTTTTGGGCCTGTGGCCAAAGAAAGTTTTTTTTTTTTTTTTAATTAGAAAATTCAATGTCCCCTCGTAAATGCAAATGCATCAGCTGTGAATCACTCTGCGGAGTGATTTTGTGGTGAAGTGACGTCAGTCATTACTGACCCAGTGCTCCGATGAGACACATGGCAAAGAGAAGAATGACGCAGAAGATGACGTCTATGTTTAGCTTCCGCTCTAGTTTGCTGCGCTTGTATCTCGGCCCGCTGTTGTTCATCATGGACTTGGTTTCATGGCCTTGGAGGTTGAAAGAGAAGACGCTGATTATGACGCTTCACATCTTGGATAGAAATCCCAAAATCATTCAATAATCTTTAAACTTGCTGAGCTGGAGTGTAAAAGTAGGAGCATGAAAGAAGAGGTCATCTTTTGTGAAAATTTTGAGGCTCTTTAAGCAAATAAAATATGTTCCTTTGTTTTTTTTTCTATATCAAGGTATCACGGAAAAAAGTGAAGGAGAAATTCATAATGTTGAGATTGTTTTTAGATTCTGATAGAAACAAACATTGTTTTTCTTTTTGCAATAAGTCTTAAAACTGAGAAAAAAATGGACAGATGTGTCATTCATAGCTAAGGATAAAATCAAATATCTTAAACATTTGGAAATAGTTGTAGCATTGATTGAAGTAAAAGTAGTTACATATGAAAAGTTAAAAAATTCAGCAGAGAAGCTGCTGAGAAAATGGGGAATTTTACCTGCATAAACAACAAAACCAACAGCATGGTCCGTGTTCCTCACTGTGCATCCTCGCAGCAGCAAACTGTCGATTCCCGCGCCCACCTTCTCCCCATCAGGTTTCTCTCTGCAGGAGGAGAAAGTGAGAAACCTCCTTTGTACTGTCAGATCCGATTAGATATTCATTACTGCTTATATATTCCCCATTAGCAGCTCTCCTGCTTTATGGCCAGAGTTGGACAGCACTGGCAGACCATCCATAAGAGCTGTGGTGCCTGAGGAAATCGATTATAGTCTATTACAGCCCCAACAATGCCTCGGGTAGCTTCACAAGGTCCTGCAAGTGGTTTGGAATTAGTTTTGCTCAGCTTCGCTGAAAGCCTCAGAGACACTGTTTGGGTAAACCCATGTAAATGTGATACTCACACGTAACACTTGAAGTGATTCAGACTGTTGTTGGGCTTCTCACAGACCACAATGCTGTTGAAGCTTTCAGGGTCAAAATCAGGAAGCTGCAAAATGAAAAGGGACTTAGACTCATCACGATATGAAAGGAAACTTTTCAGGTGATGTGTACAACAACACTGACATCATGACGTCTCACCAAGGAAAGACGCCAGAGTAAGCTTTCGTGGTATGTAATCTAACAGGTAGGGATTTTTTTTGCCTGTCATCTTGCCATTTTTTTCTGTCAAGCATAACGACTTCCTACTCAGATAAATGTTTTCATGGCCTGCACCAGCTGATCCGCTAATGTGCCTTCAGTTCATACAAAGTAGGAGAGAGGTGTTGCGAAATACTGAAGCCTCACCGAGTTGCAGAGGCCTCGCACCACCGACCTCTGCTTCAGGTTGGTCTCCCCGTCCAGGTTGGACGTCTCTAAGTGGCACACACCGTTGGGGTCGGACGTGTGCAGGAGAAGCAGGTCTGCAGGGACAATGTCATTGCACTCAACCTTCACGAAATCCCCCACTCGGACCCCCTTCCAGCGTCTCTCCACAAACCGCCTCTCCTTCCTGAAATCAGCAAAGCCAGACACCGACTGTCACCTCTCATTATTTTCTGACGTCACGCAGATTGTTTGGTGGCTTTTAGATTGATATTTGTTGCATTTATTAGCCACAACATCAACGTTATGACCGACATTAAATCTACGTTCATGCAATAATATAGAGTATTGATTCCCTTATTGGAAAAACGTCAGGCACCCGCTTCAGATGGAAAATGAACAACAGAAACCTAAAAAAAACCCAAAACAAAATCAATGCTGTTGTTTTTGGAGAGCGGCCCAGAGGTGTTTGAAGTGTTTCAGAATGAAGGAAGTTTGACGTAGGTGTTTAAAGCCACAGCTCTGTAAAACTCTGATTGCGGCTGCTCCCACAGCAGAAGGTCTGGTACATGGTGTTTAAAACCTGCACTTCAAGCTGGATTTTCGTCAGTGACTCAAAGCTGCAGGTATGCTGCCGCGCATGTAGGACCTGATCGGGAAGATGTGACTTGAACGCCACACCTCACTACAAACAAAGGTGGGGGAGGGGGGTGGTGGTATGTATTTTTAGTATGTTGTTTTTAGACCTAATGCTAGCGGTTGCACAAATATTTCCTGCCATGACGAAAAATGAGTCTTCTAAACCCATTGAAGGAGAGGTCCATATTTCTTTTTGTTGTTCATGCTTTCTTTCAGCACTTGTAGCATGCCTATTACGCAAGCGTCTTATACTTCAGAAATTACATGATGCGAAAGGTTCACAGGTCCACTCCCACTTAATCCTTAGAAAAATGACAGCAGGACGACACTGTCATTACCTGTAGTTACAATGCAAGGCTGAAATGTTTTTTGAGGTCAGTGTTGTTATTACACCTCACTGCTACACATTGAGAATTGCTGCTGGGTTATTTTAGTAGCTAACAATGTTAGCTTGGCTCATTTTGTGAGCTTGACAACATGAGCTGGTTTAATGAATTTCAGTAAGTTTAAAGATGCATCATCAAAAAATAGTGCCTCCTTTGTGGATGCACAAAACACGAGCCTGCTCGGTAAGTTAGCTTCTTGGCCTGCTAGATGTCACGTAGCAATTTTTTTCTGTGAGATTTGTCAAATTTGACAACATTCAGATGTGTTTTCATTGCCACCACTCAACTATTCCCCACAGTTATATATGAAACTACTCACGTGAGAAGAGAAACACATTTGCAGTAACATTTTTCTATCTTGGTGAAACAAATAAATCAGTCGCTTAAAGGGAGCTGACAGATTAACAACACGACTTTACTTTATAATGATGAGTGCCAAAAAAATCTGGTGAGATCTGATTGTAAACCTTTATGAACAAATTAACATGAAATGCATCTGGAAAAAGGAAGTCAACACAATTAAATAGTAGGTGTAATTAATGTCAGGTGTGATGAATCACGTGCAACAAACGGGATCAGCGTGTGTGATGTGGTGACAGGCTGTAAACCTGCAGCACTATCTTGACTTGTTCAACATCGTGGATTTACTGCCTCACTGTGTTTTGCACGTTTATGTGTGTGAGACTGATCGGAAGACCTTGAAGATAACACACTCACACTCAGAGACGCGACACACCTCTGTTGGGAAGAAATGCCGGTGAGGGGTGTTTGGGAAATTCAGCGTCTGAGAAGGTTGGAGCGAATGTCTCTCTGATATATGTGAACCTCTCGGGGTCTGAGCAGGTGACAGATTTATGAGCAAGCTCACTTCATGTATGTTCCAACGTCTGAAAGAAAAACCCAGACAAAAGCGCAGAGAGAAAGAGATCGAAAAGGCCTGAAGTTTATTCTGGAGCCACTTCGAGGCTAATCTGTAAACTTGAAAGAAATCCCAACCAATCAATTTTTGTTCTAATCTTTACAAGCCCACAATGAAGGTTTAGCATTCCCACCCAGCGAGCCACGAGAGATCCACGAGAACTCGCTTTCCCTGCCTGCTGTGTGTGTGTGTGTGTGTGTGTGTGTGTGTGTGTGTGTGTGTGTGTGTGTGTGTGTGTGTGTGTGTGTGT
>JAUESE010000056.1:5635054-5648934 GCA_032274725.1 Malacoctenus triangulatus | reverse complement strand
GTGTGTGTGTGTGTGTGTGTGTGTGTGTGTGTGTGTGTGTGTGTGTGTGTGTGTGTGTGTGTGTGTGTGTGTGTCATTACCAATTCAAAAATGTAAAAAAAAAATCATGTGATACAAGATACTGATATTTGGCCATTGAATACACTTTCTTGCTATTGTTGTAGTCACAAAGGGAGATCTGTGGAAGAGCTGCAAACTCGTTTAAAAAAAAAAAACAGTTTCTGCTGCATGAAAGACTTTGGTGTTGGTGATTTCTGTTTTGTCGGTCTTTTAATCATGTTTAATGCTTTGTTGTGATTTTCCAGGAGCTGTTCTCTGCTTGCAACCCCACCGTGACCAAGCCCAAGCCCAAGGTGGAGCTTCCCAAGGAGGAGACGCCTGCAGAGCAGAACGGGCCCGTCAACGGACAGGAGAAGGCCCAGGAGGAGAGCGCAGACAAGGGAACAAGCGAGAACACGGGAAACCCCAGCTCAGAGTCCACAGAAAGCAAACCCGACATGGACCTCGATTAAAGCAGCCTCACGTCAAGCCTCCTCGAGCAAAGCTGAACGGGAGCCGATTGTTTCAGATTGAGATGCAGCCTGGCTGTAAGAATCAGAGCTGGTGAGGTGTTTGAGGGACTGCACTCCACTGTCCAAAGCAGGCAGGGTGTTTGGTTTAGTTTTTCAGCACTCTGAGCCTAGCTCCTGGTGGTATCTCTGTCCAATGACATAGCATGCCCTCTTCTCTTTCTGGATGACATAAATCAAAAGCCAGCTGCAATAATTCTGTTTGACAATGAGCGCTGTACACATGATGGTATTTATTTCTGTTGTGTGCTCTGTAAGTGTTCTGGTCTGTGTCACAATATGGTTTTAATAAAGGTATCGAAAATCGTTGTGCGTCATGGTCGTTCCTGCAGGGCGAAAGTCCAGCTGTGTAAAAATGATGATACAAGGGCGACATCTGCTGCCATGCAAACGAGCGATGATGAACAATGTGTCAGCGTTGTGGTGAAGCGGTGTCTCCGAGCAGGAGTGCAAAGGAAGTGTGTGACCTGATCAGTGGAGCGGTCTGTTTCCAGGTGCGCCAGTGTGCTTCCACATTCAAGACAGAAGTCGTCAGTCGACCTGGTCAATTCAATTGAAATACGCCCGAAATTCTCCAAAGTTTGTTCTCATATTGAGCCTTGTATTATAACCCCACCAAAAACAAATTGTTGTAGGTTGATAACAGTTAAAATATTTTGCTATCTAGCTCAGGAAAATGATTTTGCACTGCCAACAGAAAAGAGTCAGGTAAACAGTTGCATGTCAATGCAAACTGTTGGGGGAGTTTAACAAAATCGTCTTGACATCCAAGAGGTGAATGATGAAAAAATAAAAAGTTTAAGTTATGATGTTCGACTGTAGCTTTAAAAAACTGCCTTAATTTGCATCCAATCACTTTGTCTTTGAGAGTGAATTAATAAAGCTGCAAATCCACTAAAAATAGCAACTTATTGAACCGGAAATTAAAACTGCATAAGGTGAGGAGGAAGTGAACTTTCATTGACTTTACATGTGATCAATACTCACAACAGCAACCTAAAGGTCTCCTCTTTATAAGTAATTAAACACTCGACTTGTGTTGTTCTGACGGTGACTAATCCGGGACACTGCTGGTCCTTAAACGGAGGAAGCTGGATGTTTTGAGCCTCTCAGGTCGCTCGGATCTTCTGCAGGTTCCTTGCGTCAGTTTGCGTCTCCTCCGCAGAGAGCGCTGTTTGCATCCAGCAGCAGGAGTCACATGATTCATCCGGATCCTGTCTGCTCCCAACTGAAAGCTGCACACAGTCCGAAAGGTAAACCTGGAGACAACAATTCCTGCTTTGGAGTAGTTTTGTGTCCGTCCCGAGCAGTAACACAAGTTTTGGTCTCACTCCCCGGGTGCGTAAAAGCCGTGAGCACTCCTTTGTTCCCCGTGTTTGATCCAAAGGCAACAACACAGTCTACATTTTCCTGTTGCGGGATGATGTATAGTTTTATGTCGATGAGTCTAAAGTCTGTTTTAAGGCGTGTTCTCTCTGAAGCTGCTTCGACGGCAGCGAGCCGCTCGTTTCTCACTGCGTGTTTGTGTCTCCCTCAGCACCATGAAGCTCATCATCCTGAATGACTACGACCAGGCGAGCGAATGGGCTGCCAAGTACATCAGAAACAAGATTCTGCTGTTCAGGCCAGGCCCCAGCAGGTACTTCACTTTGGGGCTGCCCACAGGTAAGAAGGAGAAGAGCGTGTGTGTGCAGAAATGCGCACTTTTCTGCGTCAAACTCGGCTGTATCCGCCCACATCTGCTGATTCAGTGTGTGTGTGGGGAGGCAAACTGAGTTGAGGCACATTTTCGAGCTGTAGTTTGCGTTTTTCTTTCAATAAGATTAAAAAAACAAGGCAAGCGTACATAATGATGTTTGTACTTGCAATTTCTCTGTGCGAATTTGAAGTTACTTTACTTTTGCGAGTGAAACTGACGTTGCAACGCCACTGAAACTCTTGCATGTCTTCAACACATATGGAATGTGTCAACAAACACATGGCTTCTTGATAAAGATCAGATTCCATCTGTTTGGTTTAAAATCCATTGTCTGTGTGCAGGAAGCACTCCTTTAGGTTGCTACAAGAAACTCATTGAATACTACAAAAATGGCGAGCTGTCATTCCAGTACGTGAAGACCTTCAACATGGACGAATACGTGGGTAGGTCTCCGGCCCGCTGCTCTGCTCAACCGTCCCGTGAACTCGTAAACCTTAGTCGCGCTGATTGAGAAACGGTCTTGAACTCTGGCGTAGGTCTTCCCAGAGACCACCCCGAGAGCTACCACTCCTTCATGTGGAACAACTTCTTCAAGCACATCGACATCCGATCGGAGAACGCCCACATCCTCGACGGCAACTGCACCGACCTGCAGGCGGAGTGCAACGCTTTCGAGCAGAAGATCACGGCCGCCGGTGGCATCGAGCTGTTCGTCGGAGGTCAGAGGGTCACCCCGACGACTGCTGTGGTCTGTCCCTGTCCCCGAATGACGACACGGTGTTGACTGAAGCGCCGCTTTGCTCTCCCACCGCAGGGATCGGACCCGATGGCCACATCGCTTTCAACGAGCCCGGCTCAAGTCTGGCCTCCAGGACCAGAGTGAAGACCCTCGCTCAGGACACCATCATCGCCAACGCTCGGTTCTTTGACGGCGACCTCTTGAAGGTGCCCACCATGGCGCTGACCGTCGGAGTGGGAACCGTCATGGACGCCAAAGAGGTCAGAGGCTCGGCTGAGTTTCAGTCACCGTGGTTGCGTTTTGCTCATGTTTCTGTCAAACTCAAAGTGTAAAAACATTGGTTCCAACGTTGCTCGACCACAAAGGTCACGTGGTGCGTTTCTTCTCAGGTCATGATTCTCATCACCGGAGCACACAAGGCTTTCGCTCTGTACAAAGCCATCGAGGAGGGCGTGAACCACATGTGGACGGTGTCTGCCTTCCAGCAGCACCCACAGACCGTGTTTGTGTGCGACGAAGACGCCACGCTGGAACTGAGGGTCAAAACTGTGAAATACTTCAAAGGTGAGGCAGTCGGAGTAACGCGAGCGAGCGAGCGAGCGTGCGTGCCTCGGTCACCCAAAGATTTTCCAGAGAGAAAAAAATTGCGACACAGACTTGAGTCACAGAAAACATGCTGAGTCGTGTTCTCCCCCCTGCAGGGATGATGCATGTGCACAACAAGCTGGTGGACCCGATTCCACCGACGCCGAAGCAGGACTGAAGACCACTAACGGTGGCGTGAGGTTTCTGGTTGCATCCTGCAGAAAATAAAAAAAAGATTACACTCCAGTGATTTTCTTCGTCACCTGGTGGAGAACAAGCAGTGCTTGCGAGTCACCCACGATGGGCCTTCGGTGAGATGAATAGGTGGCGATGCAGCAGAGGCTGCCAGGTTTTCAGGTGATTGTTCATCCAGCTGTTTTTCTCGTTTGCTCTTTGTAATAAACTGAGTCTAGTTTTCATACTCTGTGTGGAGTGTTATTGGTGTGGCTTTCAGTGAGTCTCGTGAAAGGAAAAAATGTTGGAAAAAAAGCACCACAAACAAAGTGTGAGGTTACTTGTATTTTACCTGATTTTAATATATATTGCATCATGTATCATGATTGCACTCTGCCTCAATAGTTCGTGGGGCAAAATTTGAGAAATCGTCCGTTCTAAAAGGATTATGTACATTACTGAAGACAAAACAAACACACTGACCAGATATCTTTCTAATGCTTCACAATATACGGCCAACGTTTACTCATGGAAAAACCAATCAGTCTATTGTCAATGAACCGAACACTTTTAGACTTCTGTGCAAATCAAACAAGTAATGTGAAAAAATACAGAAAACTGATCAGTGATCAAAGGACTTTATTTTGCCTAATGTGTGTTTTTATGTGAGTGCTTAGTCATGAAAACTTTTTTTTTTCTTAAATGTGACAGATTGCATTCTTGAGTCCTCTGCAACTCGGTAAAATGAAAGTATTGTCTTTATGTGAACAAAATTTCTCTTCACCTTTCATTTATTCAAAACTGTTTTGGGTTTAGGCTTTTTTTCCCAGGTGGCACTTTTCTGTGCAAAGACTGAATGTTAAACACTAATTTCTAATTTTTCTGACCATATTTTTATTACAAAATGCAACGTGATGTATACTCATTCACAGGAAAATGTGGTTACAATTACACTGCTACAGTCGCTTTTTTCCGCTCTTCCAAATGCAACACAGCATGGAATTTTCCCACGGCCCCTGAAGGCAGCAGCGGAGCAGCACTCAGAGGGGGAGAAAGAACGAGATGGCCGACTAGGAGGCAGCGCGATCTCTGCTACTTTCCCAGCGACATTCCTGTTCATTTAACACGCGTCCAGCGGCTTCTGCAGGCGGAGGACGGGTCAGAAATTCGGTCCCTCCACCACGATGGCTGAACCAAACAGCAGCGTCAGATATCATGAGGTAGGTAACAGGTTGCCGCCGTGTATCTTTCGACGGAGCTAGCTGGCTAGCTGCTGTGCTGTCAGCTAGCAGGAGTCAACATGAGCCTGTCACCGAGGCAGCGGCGACGAGCCCGGCAGACATTTGTTTACGGGCGGGCCTTCCAAGTCCCGGCGTCACGTACTGCCCGACAACTGCACCGTAAATCCACCGACCACACACACAACCGTTCAGGCGTGTGGTTTAACGGTTTTCATCCTGCGTCTCGTGACGTTAGCGACTGTTTGCTAGCAGCTGCCGATTGTTGTGTACTTTCACTCTGTCAGGCTCTGCTCTTGTGTCAGGGACTGACTGACTGACTGTGGCCTGCTGCAACCTGAAACCTCACCCCATTCACCAACTTCTATTA
Source organism: Malacoctenus triangulatus (assembly GCA_032274725.1). NCBI lineage: Eukaryota > Metazoa > Chordata > Actinopteri > Blenniiformes > Labrisomidae > Malacoctenus > Malacoctenus triangulatus. The sequence goes on along the minus strand of JAUESE010000056.1, from coordinate 5,643,560 downwards.
AACATCTGGATATGTCACACTTTACGTCTGCATTGTCCATAATGTACGATATAATCACGTGTAAGGGCACTTTCTGTCAAACACATTATTTGACAGTAGTTTTCTCTACTTAGTTTCCTTTTCTACAATTTCTATTTTCATTTTTGCTTGCGTTGATCCTCTCTATTTTCATACTTCCTATATTGTAAGCATGCTAATGTTTCCACACTGTACTTGATGTCTTCAGAAAGCAGAAAGCACAGGGATAATTTTATTTATTTCTCATGAAATTTATTTTACTGACACTATTTTGTACTTCATTTTAACGCCTTTTTATTGCATGTCTGATGTTTCAATAAAATGCAAGGTACATGATGTCCCTCCCTTGCATTTTGCAGTAAGAATTTGCCCTCTTTTTATATTGCACTCCTAATTGACTTGACATCAGTGGCCAATGTGCACACATAAAAAAGCTGAATTTTAATCAGACTTTTTTGCACTAAAAAATGCCTAGTTTTAATGTCATACACATTTGAAGAACTGGTTATTGACCTGCACTGTATGATTTTTTTATTTTATTTTTTAAATTAGGAACAGTTTTAATAGGAGTCAGAAACGAGAAGGAGTTCAAGTATGTCTTTGTTTACCCATCTCCATCAAGTCTTCTGAAAGTGTGCGTGTTGACTCTGTGTGCACCTCTGTGTGCGTTTGTTCAGCTCGTGAATGAGGAGGAGCCGTCCCCACCGTCCCAGGAGGGTCCCGCTCAGGATGCACCTCCACCCTACAGCAGCATCGCAGCAGCAAACGCAGGTGAGGAGGCTTAAGAGCTCCGTCGCGCACCGTCCAGCAAACCAACTTTTAGTCGTTTAAACCCAAAGTATCAGTTCCACCTCCTGATTATCTTGTAATAACAGAGTTGTGCATGCTGAACGTAAAGTAAACACTCAGCTGAAAATTTTTCATCCAAGGTTTGTGAAGTTCACCTGCCTGCTGTGTTTTTCTTCAAAGAAAAATCATGCAGCTTTTTATCAAAACAGCTTAGCTGCTCATTTTTCTGCTTTGGACATTTAATTCTGCGCTGTTAAATAAAGCTCAAGGTCCTATTCAAATAAAGATAAAGACAGTTTTTAGCACAGTTCAGCACAGTCTTGTGATGAAGACGTACTTCACTGTGTGACGTGGCTCTGACAATCCCTTCGTCAACTCTGACCTAATCTGTTAAGCTTAGAACGTACATTGTTTAGCATACAAGCCAGTGTGCTGCAACAATCTCATGTTTCTAATCTGTCCTCTTGAGAGATCAAAGGTCAACATGTTGCATAAGTGGCTGCAGCTCTGAGCTCTTCCTGGATGGGCCCATTGATCTGTTTTGGTGCCGTTAGTGTCTGAACGACAAAAAGGAGGAAATGTGGATTGCAGCCAAATGACCCACATTAATGTTTTGGCTGGTATGGAGGGAAACACGGGCAGTAATGGATCCATACAGGAGTAATGTGTTTCTTCCTGCTGTAACTCAGCCCTCCCCCAGCCGGCTCCATTGTTCTGAGCTGCTGCTTTTCACTGGGACGGAAGTGAAAGTACGTTTTTTCGGTTGGTCAGCACTCAAACCTTCCAAACAGCACTCAGAAGACACGTTTCAGTTCTGCAGCTGACCTTTGAGTAAAGTCAGCAGGATTTTAGTTTGTCAGCCTTTTTTTTTTAACAAAGATAGATTTAATTCATCACATCTCAAGAGGGTTTCAAAGCGTTTTACAGGCCTCCACTGGGTGGTGCCAGAGAGCATGAATAGATGAAAGCAAGTTTTAGTTTAGTGGTTTTGAAATGTACCTAAAGTAGTTTATTTGAATGTACTTGTATTTTTTTTAGAGTTTAAGCTGTGCTGAAGTTTGTCTCCTTTGTAGTGAAACAGAATGAGAAGCTGTGTTGGTGCCACTCAGTGTGTTTCCTGTTGCCTCCTCCAGCGTTCTTTGAGTACAAGGAGGACGGTGGGAGATTCCCCAACCCGCCATCCTACAGCGTTGCTACAACTCTGCCCTCCTACGATGAAGCTGAGCGGAGCAAAGTGGAGGCTGCCGTCCCCCTGGTCCCCGGACGGGTCACGGTGCGACACACTCTCCAGCTCGGACGCAACACGCCATCCCATCGCGCACATCCACACATTCGAACAAAAAAGGGAACAGCAAATGTGACGCGTGTTTGTTTTTGTTACAGGAGGAAGACTTTGTGGCCAGAGATGACTTTGAAGATGCTGATCAACTACGAATAGGAAACGACGGCATCTTCATGCTCACTTTCTTCAGTAAGATTTGGTGTTTTACCAGCTGTCATGTTGTTTCTGTTGCTCCACACCATTTTTTGGAAAAGGCTGCCGGACCCCCTCAGACTGTTTTGCACGAACGCGCTTCACTCGGTCCACGTTTAACATTCTTTAACATGACTGTGCGTCTGCTTTTCATTAGACGCCCTGAGAAAGCTTGATACTCTGTTGGATGCAAATTCCAACACACTGAAGCACGAGTCTGTTTTTGAGTTTGACGTGAAGTAAGGGAGAACGTGTGTGTACCAACACCAATCCATGTGTTGCTCCGTCCAGTGGCATTCCTCTTCAACTGGATTGGCTTCTTCCTGTCGTTCTGTCTGACCACGTCGGCTGCCGGTCGATACGGGGCCATCTCGGGCTTCGGCCTCTCCCTCATCAAATGGGTTCTTATTGTCAGGGTGAGTTCTCCACCAGCTCTGCTGTGTTACCCTAGAAATGTCTGTAAAACCTCCCAATGGGAGCTTTTTCAGGACTGACGGTGTCTCTCGTTTCTGCAGTTTTCTACCTATTTCCCTGGTTACTTTGACGGGCAGTACTGGTTGTGGTGGGTGTTCTTGGCTCTGGGTGAGTTGGAAACGATGTTTAGAAAAGAGTGATTTTTTAAAATGATTCTCTGTTGTTCTGTTCCATAATTCCTTCTGTTGTGTATCTTCTCACCGGACCTCAGGCTTCATGCTGTTTATCAGAGGCTTCGTTAACTACTCCAAAGTGCGTAAACTGGCTGATCCCGCTTATGCCACGCTCCCCCGAACGAGGGTGCTCTTCATCTACTAGAGGTGAGTTACACAAGTCTTTGTACAACCGCTGTGTGTGTGTGAAGACATCTGGACAGCAGTGAGATAGTTTGAGTTGGCTGACACACTGTCTACCTGACCTCACCTCACGCATGGAACAGAATGCATAAGAGTTTCATAAATGCTGAAAATACATCCGTTAAAACGAGCTGTTTTGTCATCTAACCTTTCCAGGAGGCGGGCGAGCTGCACAGGAAGAGGAAGGAGCATTTCAAATTAAAGTGAAGGCGTTTTGAGTCGCGCTCCGGGTGAAGACGGCTCTCAGTAAAATATTCAGGAATTATATCACTCGTTTTTAATTTTGTTTCGAATCTTTATTAATGGAAAATGGTTAACAGTGATAGTCCCTCGATGTACTCATTAGTGGCGAATGTTGAAGTGCTATTTACATCCGTCTGTAATGTATAAGTGATGCCTTATATCATTTGATGGTAGAGTACGAGCATGCTTCTGCCCTTGAGCTCCACGAGTAGGGAGAGTTTCATGTTGGCGGTGCTCGGAGCCAGCAGGTAATTATTAGTCCAGCACTCTGTAGACTCGCCGCCATCGCATGCAGCACACTCTGTAATCTGCACTAATCTCACATCGATGCTCTATCAGCCGTTTTTAGACGCACTTAAAAAGCAAGCTTTCATTAGGCTCTAAGTGCTAATACACACATTTCCACGTAGTCACCCGCCTGTTGGCTTGAAGCAGTGTTGCTAGTTGTTTTAACCAGGAGGGGGCAGCATTGTCTGCAGCTGTTCGACGGTAACCTTCATTAAGGGCATTGTGTTAGTAAAACTTCCTGGCTTAGTGGTTGTCACATGGTGCCGGTGAACACGCCAGGATTACATCCACATGTTGGCCAAGATGTTTTTGTTTGACCTTTTATTTTTTTTGCCTTGTGAATGTTTCGTTCTACTTTAAAAGCAGGTAGAAACTTCCCACCTGGAAACAGAATCAAGGTTCAGGACTGGATCCTAAAAAAGTCAGACGCTGTTTTCAAACAGGAACTCGGCCCAGAACCAGATGACGATCACAAACGTCCAGAGCAGCTCTGCTAACAGCAGCTCAAACGTTTCTTTGTGTCAGGAGCTGATAAGCACATTTACTATAGCGTGTCCTTAAAGGTGCAGTGCGTAAAATTTAGGTGACTTTAGGTTTTTTCAACGGACTTAAGACAGAGTGGAGCTCGCTGGTTAGCGTGCTAACGTTATTACCCATACTTACAGCACAACACATTGATGCCACCTGTCTGACATCCGGACCGCTCGTTTCGTTCATTGTTGTTTTTGTACAACATGTAAATGTGAAGGTTACATACTGAACATTTGAAAGACCGTTTGGATTCAGCGCGTTGAGTGAATCATTGTTGGGAATGTTCTGGGATGTTCTCGCTCCGACATTTGGATCAAATTATCATTGAAAAATCTAACCTGACTTCCATTTCCAGGTCGGTTTCTGCCTGAAGTTTTAATCAACAAATTAATGAAACTGTTTCTTCCTCTTTTCTTTCTTTCATCCCCAAACATCGTCACAGCTCAGTGAATCTTGGGATGTTGTGGGTTATAATGATATCAAAGAATGTCGTATGCAGGTGCACTTTTAGAAACATGACTAATGAACTCCAGGAGACGTATCAAGACACACACAGTCGGCAGACAGTGGTGCAGGATTCTGTTACATATTGGAGAGCAAAATTCACTGTTAACTGTTCTTGAGTTAACTTTATCTTTCTGCTATGGCTTTAATTCCAGACCAATCATGCTTGTTTCTATGTGACGTAGAGCTGCAGCCTTTGGGGTTTTGTTGTTATATAACTGTACAGAAAAATGTTTAGTGTTAAATAAATGTCACTTTGAGTGGGTGTTGAGTCGTCTGTTATTTACATCATGCACAGAGTCTGAAGGAAACACTGATGGAAGAGGTTAAAGGGCCTGTTGATGAAAAAAAGACTTGTGAAGTGCAACAAAATAGTAATTTTGTTTGTGAAATTATATTCCGATCACTTTTTTACTACGGTGGCCTCTAGCGGCAACAAATTATTACTGCTACAAATGAGAGACAACATCCTGAACCGGGGAAGTCACAGCACCAGGACGGAGGTGATCAGAGGCGACTTCAAGATGTCGACCTTCCTGTCTTCTTCAGTGCAGCAGCAGCAGCAGCAGCATTGGATTCCAACAGGGATCCACAGAGTGTGAGGAGAGTTGAGCAGAACCAGATTCACTGCACAGAGTTCAGGCTGAGCAACGTATCAGAAGTTTCTCAGGTTTTGGCATCCAGAGTCTGATCCAGGTCATCCCCCAAAACAACCAACCCGAGTTTATCATCCAACCAACATTCCAGTTATTCTGTCAACAAACAGGCAATCCAATTTTAGATAATAGTTCACAATAATTTCTTTAGAGTTGGTCAAAGGCCATTTTTCTCATTGTTTTAGTTTGAGTGTTGTTGGTGTAGAAGTAAGTGAAAAACAGTACTTTCTCGAAGATATTCCACTTGATGAGATTTGCCTTTATTTACAGTCATGGACGAAGCTTCTTGTTCAAGTAAATGTAACAGTTGGAATCACGTGACTGGCAGTCTGATGGAGGTTATTATCTATTCTCTCACATTTTAAACTCTTAAATACTCTGAGAGGAAAACAGAAACAAATTGCAGTGCAGTGATCATGATGCCCACTTCTTTTTGTGTTCTACAGATACGGAGCAGAAATGATGTGGAGTGATGAGAGGAGATACATGATGTGTGTTCAGCTGTCACATCAGGATTAGTGTCAGAACTAAACGGGTGGTGGTACAGTCGGGAGAACATGGGATCTAAACAGACGACTTGCCACTCGCTGCAGCATGTGGCGGCCGTTCTTGTGGCGGTCTCGCGGCGTGGTTTCTTCACCCCCGCGAGTCGTCCAGCTGCCGGGGCAGGAAGAAGATGGCCTTCTGTCCGATGTGAGTCCTCGGGCCCAGCTTAGGTTTGCCGTTCTTCTTCAGAGCGACGTACCAGTCCTGCTCCTGATACTTGTGGGAGCGGTACGTGTTGTAGTGGTTCTCCTCCAGCTTCTCCAGGAAGTAACACTCATCGTTCACCGCGTCCTGACGGGCAAAAACGCCACACGTGTGCACCATTAAGTATTTATGTCAGATATTAACTGATCCATCATCATCAGGTCCCGTTGGGGGGGGGGTCCCATGATACTCACTGAGCTGTACAAGCGCCCCTCCTCGTTCATGGCCAGATATCGCTGTGCCTCCGTCCCCTGGACGACCACGACGCCTCGGGCCACAGCTTTGAGTTTTAAAACAGCTGCAGTAAGAAAGATAAACAAAATAAACCCCTTTAACTTGAGAAAATGCAGCTTCTCGCTCATTAAATCTGAGATAGTGTGAGAGGTTTCACAGGGAAGGCTAAATAAATGATGGTGGTCTTACATTGTCTGAATGAGAAACCTAAAATTGTTGTGCAGGTGAATCTCCCCCAACATGTGAAGCAGCTGGAACCAAATAAAACTCAAACACATTAAAGGAAAATGTGTGTTTTAAAAGTGTGTTCTCCACACAGTTAAAGTGAAACGGCCTAATTATCTAAATTAGTTTCACTTCTTTGCTGCTGATTCAAGCAGGAAGAAGAAAACGAGTCAAAGACAAGGAATGACTGTTGAAGAGGGAGGCACAAATAAAAGAAGGATAAAAGATAAGACAACACAGAAAGAGACGGAAAAAGGAAACAATCCAGAACTGATGGACCTGCAACACAAACATAGCAGAGAAAAAACATAGGAAAAGGAAAAAAACAGACATTCATGAGTGAACAAGCAGGGTGACGAGAGAGGTGGCAAAGAAGGTAAAGAAGTAGAACGACAGGCAGGACCACAAAAATACAGATGCAAATGAGAAAGAACAGAGAAAATAAAACAAGGGAGCAGTGGTGATGAATAAAGAGAAAGGACACAAAGAAAGAAGGAATCAGCCTCATGAAAACGTATGAACTCACACACAGGAAGAAAATCAAGAGGGAAGAGTGAACGGAGGAAAGTAACAAGGAAGGAGATCAGGTAGAAAAGTGAACAAGTTGGGAGGAAGTCAAAAGGAGCATGAAGGAAAACCAAGATGTAGTGGAGGAAAATGGAAATCAACAAGGAGTGAAGGAAGGAAGCAGGACGAAGATAAGGGAAAGGAATGAGGAAAGGAAACATTGGACACAAAACGAAACCGAAGCATCGACATGGAGAATGTCATGTGTAAAGAAAACCACACCAGGTAAATCACAGCAGCAGTGAGTGGATGGACTTTATGGGTGACATCTCAGAGCACAAACTGACTCAGTAGTCATGACTGCAGCCTGTTCTGGGGTCTGTCTGACACCTGCTGGGCTCCTGCGTGGATTTGAGGGTTTAAGAAACCACCGAGGCCCCCGAAACATCTCTGATCGGAGTGAACACACCCCTGCTACTCCCTTCACCTTCACACCCCCTCCCACAAACAAGTGCGTTCAATGACACCGAGAGATAAGCTGCGGGTTCCCCTGGTCTCTCCTCACTTAATGGCCTAATAAACATCATTTCTCTGCTTCTGTGGTCTTTACAACCGGACACCGGGGCGCGGTGAACCTGACACCGCTGCGGTGGGGAGGTGAAGGCGTCCCGTGTCGGGCCGGGCCGGGCCGGGCCGGGCCGGGCCGCAGTCTTACTGTGCGCGTCCCTGTCGTCCCGCTGGCCCTGCACCGTCCCGTCGGGAAGCATCTGGAGGTGGTATCCGCCATTCATGCAGTACAGCCGCGTCAGCCGCCTGTAATCGAGCTGCAGCGGCCCGCCGAGCACAGTTTGCTCCTCCTGAGCGTCCGACTCATCGTTCGCCATGACGCGCAGGGAGACGCCGCTCATGGAGGGAGAACAGCAGGTGTGTTTCCCCCCTCTTTCCTCAGACGACGGTGATCTCCTGGTGGGAAACAACCCGCGGGCTCGGCACCCCCCTCCTCCCTCCCATTCCCCCCCCCCCCCTCTCCCCCCCTCTGCTTCACTGATCAGGTGTTTACATGCTGGTGAAAGCGGATGGAGACCACACAGGAAGCTGGACGCGCGTCCCGGCCTGCGCCTCACCGTCATGCTGCGGGCTGAAATATCTGAAAGTTGCGTCCAATTTTTCTTTTTTTTTTAATTGACGTTGTGAACTTGCAAGTTTGTTCTTTTTCCGCTTGCTTTAGTAGGAACAATACGACTAAATTAAAGATGCTATATGTAGGATTTTTAGTAAAAGCTATATTTTAAAAAAAAATAATACCTCAAAACTATGTTTAGAGGTGTGCGGAATGGAAATACAGTGTTTTCTCAAAAAAATTTATTTCTCCTGAAAATGATTATAATAGAAATTTTGACGGGTTCGACAATGGCGTTGTGTTTACGTCTACAAGCCGATAAAGTTCGCCGATAGCA
>JAUESE010000056.1:5609452-5625771 GCA_032274725.1 Malacoctenus triangulatus | reverse complement strand
TGTGTGTGTGTACCTCATGCATGGAGTCCAGCAGCTTGGTGAGCTGGTAGAAGCGTTGCCAGTTCTGGCTGGAGTTCTCCTCGCGCTTCACGATGGCTTTTCCCAGCTCCTTGATGTACGACATCCGAAGCTCGTCGAACACCGCCTGGCTCTTCAGGCCGTCCTTTGGCACTGCAGGAAAGGAAAAACCCAACGTCATCAAAAGGTGCAGAGAAAGGACTGTGGCTATGAACTTTTGGAGCCAGTAAAGTACAAATTATACACTCAGCTTCGGCTTGTGACAGAATTGACAGTTTGGCTGCATTGAATTAGTTTGCAATACTTGTACGTCAACTGGGAGGGAAAGTACAGGCAGGTAAAGTTGTGTCCTGTGTGTTCACCGACGCTTGTTGCGAGCAGCTGCAGACGGTTGTCAGCAGGAATCACCGTCTTATCTGGCACGATGTAAACATCTCACCTGTGCTGAGCAGCAGCAGGACCTTCATGCACAGGTACTCGTCGTGGGACACCTGCAGCCGGACAAATTCGCTGGAAATCCTCAGCATCTGCTCACACTGGTCGGCCATGTAGGGCAGCTTCATCCTCTCTCTGGTACAAAACAGTTCAATAGAAACAGGTCAGCTCACATTTCTTCTCCTTTCAACACAGGTGCTGAGGAAACTTGAGTCGTCACAGTTTGGATGAGAAAGCAGCTCTTGAATGCACATATAGACGGTTCAATGACTCAGTCTTTCGATGTATTTTTTCAACACATATTCACTTTGTTGATGTAGGTCAACAGGCCAAATCAGGCCAGCCAGAGGAAGTCATTTGGCCCTCAAGATGACCTCAGGAATGTGTAAAAACAATGAACTTCTGTCCATCTACTGAACTTTTAAACAGTAGTAACTTTAGTTAAGGTAGGAGTCATAGCTGGGAGTTCAACACAAAAATGAACAGCAGATGGCTGCAAAACCATTGAACAAAAGAATAGTTTGAAATAGTTGCCTAGCTACAGATGACGAGTTACTAAAGGTGATGTCAGAAGCCAATATATTTCTTTGAACTTGTGCAGTTAATTAAACGTAGGCTAATGTTTCTGTTCGGACCACCTGAATGTGGCTGCATGAGGCCCCTGAGCTGAAGAGAGTTCACTGCTCTGTGGCAAGTCAGTGTCAGCGAGCACAAACTGAAGCATCAACTCCTAAATGAAGGCGATGCTTCTCATGGAGTGAAATATCTATCACGACGTAACTCAAAGACCACCAGGACACGACACTCACGCAACCACCATCAATTACAACAGAAACAAGATTGCTGGCAACACTCAGCCAGGTTTCGACTGTAACATTTTGACACTTCATTATTTTGTGTGCAGGCTGACTGACGAATCGAGGCATCGCCGCACCAGATATTAATTACGACCGCGTTACCTTTCCAACTGCTACTATGGAAGAGAAAAGGTACAAAGTGAGAGGCTTATTATAGCCGTGAGCGCGGAAGCCGAGCCGACAGCTCACTTCACTCTGAGCAGAGTCATCAAGACTCTGAGAAGGATGAAACCCTGATTACTAATGACGGCTGACAGATGAGGTCTGATTCTCAACAGAAACAACACATAGAGTGCGGAGAAGGCTGCGCTGACAGACTTTAACAAACACATATGTTGGCAAATGAAGGGCAAGACAAAAAGCTGGGAAATCTCACATCAATGCTCACTTTGCATGAGCTGCCTCATTTACCAAACCGAGCATTTTGTGTTTGCAGTAAAAACATCTTTTCTCATAGTTGCTGCAGACGTGTAGTGACTAAATCTTTGGCATGAAATTAAACAAGGATCAGATTAATAGCCTGAAAAGGAAACGGTACGTACTCATTGATGACGAGGTCTGGTGCAAAGCAGAGCATGTTGCCGTTGCACTGCTGATAAGACCTCCAGCCCAAACCGAAAGACATGAGAAACAGCCAGGAGCACTGCAGCAAAGTCATCTGGTCATCCAGGTGCAGGTTCCTGAATCCTACAGCAAAAGACAAAGGGACACTTCAACACTAACATACAAATGTAAAATCGCTTATTTTGCAACCTTGAATTTTTCTTTTTCGAGTGGGAAAAATCTGGTTGATCTTCGTGTTTTCCACAGAACTCTAAATCTTTCATTCACGGGAGCACCGGAGGTCAGATTTTCAGTCTGTTTAGTAAGTTAGCTCCATGTCTGCTTTGTTCCAGATGGAGCACATCCAGATGTCGTCGGTTTACATAAATCGAAGCAGACAACACACCTGTTTTGTCTTGCTTTCGTAAACAGGCTCGGCAACCACACAAGAAGCTGCATTGAGGGCTGAAAGTGGTTTCACACAATGTTTGAAATACCAAATAAATTCGGAACACAACACGACACAGACATTGTTTAGGTTTGAGGTTTTCGATTATATAAACTGCCAAAATAAATCCTCAAGCCAACAGGAGACGAGATGCCAATACAGACGGAGAGAAACTATGTCAATCTGTGTTTGATTCCATTGCTGCAAACATCAATTCATGCCAAACACATCATATTCTCCTCTTTAAAAACAACATACACTTCCCCACACAACACACAGGCTGCAGTTCACGCTACTGACCTGGCAGAGCCTTGGCCCACTTGACAGCAGAGATCACCTGCCGTCCACCCAGTCTGTTGAGGGTGGTCATGAGGCGGGTGGAGGTGTCGGGCAGGGTGCTGTCGTAGCCAGCGTACATGGTATCCGGCTCGATGGCCTTCAGCAGGGATAACATCGTGGGGACCAGCTGAGGCATGCACTTGGGAAGGAGGGAGCGAGGCTCGATCGGCGGGGGAGGGAGCACCTCGGGCGGGTTGCTGTTCTGGCCGCCCTTCAAGCGATTCTGCTTCTTGGTTTTGCGGGCTGCAGGGGGAGAAAACGGGGGTGAGCGCGTGTGAGGCAGGAGAGTGATACAACTCAGAAAGGTAAACAGAAGACAGGAGTACCTTCCAGATTCATGCCTGCCATTAGACACTTGCGGAAACGACATGCTGGGCAGTTCTTCCTCCGGATTTTGTCGATGATGCAGTCGTTCCTTCCAGCACACAAGTAATTATGCTGCCCTGAAGCACAAGAAAGATCCAGGCTCAGCTTCATTTCCCTGCTTCACAGTGAAATCTATAAACTGATCTTTAAAAGGCATTTGAATAAGCTTGGGTGACACGTTTAAATATCATTGCATCGGGTTGAAAATAAAATGATAGCCCATGTTTGCGCACCTTCCACTGCTCTCTTGAAGAAGACCTTGCAGCTGCCACAGGTGAGAACGCCGTAGTGGCAGCCTGAAGCCTCGTCGGAGCACACCAAACAGATTTTGTGAGTTCCGCTCTTCCCCTGTGCCGACGACGTCGTGGTTCCCCCCTCTTGTCTGGAGGCAGAACTGGAGGAAGAAGGTGAAGACAGAAGAGAAAGATTACATCAAAGTGTATTTCATAAATGTACAGCATGGTGGAACTTAAGTATAAAAATGCAAACAAAATCAATCGGGTGTACTCATATGTTGGGGATTTACAGCAAGTCTATAATGTGTCATTTATATAAACTCAGTTTCACGAGTTCAACTGTACATCATATTTACAGCTCTGTGCTGAACCTAAATAAAAACATTGCACAAACACACTTTACATACATACAGCCCAACTAAATGAATGCACCCCTGTGTTTTTTTTTTGCCTGAGCTCAGTTTAACATTTGAAGTGAAGGAAAGTGAGTCGCTTTGTGCTAGTTTGGGCGTCTCAGGCCAAAATTATCGCAGGCTCGTGGTCAAACCTTAGATCCAGTGGTTGTCAAAAACAGTACTCCTTCTTTTGATTGAACCACAAACGTTTCCAGACACATGGTCCCTGCTGATCTCTGTTGCACTTTACCAAAACAGCCACTAGGGGACGTCAGGCTTTGCTGCATCCATGCACCAAAGGTCCACACCTCCTTTCTAACCCAGTAGCCAGAGCAGCAGCAACAACAACACTGCCGCCGCCTCCCACAACCAAGAGAATATTGAGCCCGAGCCGTGCAACGACTGTGTGTGTTTGTCCATGTGTGTGCACATCTGCCACAGAAATAAAAACAAACACGTTTATTAGATAGGAGCAGCACCAAACTGTCACGGCGCACGCTCGTGCAGCTTTGAGGCAGAGACCCAAGTTCACCCTCAGTTATACAACAGGAGAGCATAAGCATGAATGCAGGCCGTGGCCCCGGCAGTCAGTGGGCGTAGCAGGATGGAAAAACCTGAGCGGAACATCAAAGCATCAAGTCGAGAAGAATTTAGCAGCCAGAAAAAAAAAACGAGAGGCGGCCATCTATCACAACAGGAAAGAGAGCTTTCTGAATGCCACCGGCAGCACACCGGAGTTATTAAACTCGTCAATTAGACACAACTGTGTGACAGTATGAGAGTCCCCAAGTGTCTCTGACCACATTGTTTTCTCACAGTGCTTGGCCCCCATCTCGTTTGGTGAATGCCACAAAGTGTTGCGCTCACTCACTAAACACCTCCCTCGCAGTCCAGCTGTGACAGGTGAAGCCCGGGGCAGGTTAAACTGAGAACACACCGCAACTAAATCCACCATTAGGCCAGAGAGCCCAGACTTACAATAACTGGGTTTTACTACAAAGACGCCCTCAAAAACACATAACTCTTTTTAAAAAAATGTGGCTAAAGCATGTCAAATACCACTGGATTAAAAAAGTGGAAACAAGCCTTTCCTCACAATGGATTAAAGGGAAATAATTGAGCACATTTTTGATTTAAAGTTGAAGTTGTTTTAGAGTTTATTCCTTTTAGAACAATTACTATGAGAAGTGTATTATTGTTCAGAGAATTTGAAGAAGTTAGCACATTGTAATGTATTTTTTTATATTATCAAATGAAGATAAATGTCTCTGAATGATACAGTGCAGATGGAAAATTATATCCAGACAACAACAAATAAGCAAAATCCATAAACCCAGAATTAATGGGAGCCAGGAAGCGAAAGCAACATTTTTCTCAGTTGTTTGATTTAGTATGCAACAGTAGCAACAGAAAATATTTGCAAATAAATGCTAGTGTTGCTCCCTTGTGCCCACTGGATGTGTAAAGCAGTAACTGTTTGCCAACACGTTTGCTGCAACAACTTTATAAGGTGCTAATATATCAATATTGTATGAGCAGCTTGTTCTGGCTTATCACAATGCTTCACTGTGACTGTAGGCACATAAAAACATACAGTCTTGTGACTAGAAAGCAAGTAAGCTTTCAAAAATGCATCTAAAAAAATTACATTACCATCACACAAATTGAAGAAAACTGGAGACCTTAAACCCAAATCAAATCAGCGTTTATTGAAGGCAACTTTCACCTTAAAAAGCTTCTTTGGCAGACTTGCAGACAGCTTTTTAAGCTGGGACACATTTTTCTCACAGATGCACATTTGTTCTGTCGGTTTAGGCCTGAGATGTTATAGCAGCATCTCTCATCTCCTTTATTGTATTCATCATTGAGGATTTTCTTCTGATGCAATCATGTATTTTGTTCTGTTTGAATGTTTGACTCTCTGCAACATGCCAAAAATGATCTTTTCGTGCAAATATGCGGAGAAACTGACAATTGTCCAAAATAAGCTTCTGACCAATCAGATGTCTTACAGATAAACGAGCCTAAAAATACCTCAAGCGTCTGAACGTTTTCCACAGCGCTGCACACACACACACAAACACATGCATTAAAGCCCATGCAAGCCCTTCAAGGAAGGGTGTGGTGACCAGCTGAGTGGGCGTTGGAGCATAATAAGTCCAGAGTGATGATGATGATGTCAGAGGGTGCGGGGTTAGCTTCTTTGTCCTTCACTGGCCTTCTGGGATGGTGTCAGCAAGGCAGCTTTAGTGGAAAGCTTTAGGCTACTGGTTTGAATCCAATTACTGCAGCTGCTATACGTTTACAACAACAAACAACAACGAGATGAAGTCTACCTTCACTGGCAATTTGTAGAAACATCTCAGCTGATTAAATTGAACTGATACTGCAAATCTGTCTTTGGGATGGTCACACAGAAACCACTCAGAACTGAGCAGCAATGTGGGGATAATGAATTTCCTCTTTCTGAAACCATCTGTTGAAGTGAGTGTTCACTTACAACAGGAAGTTCTCGCATTCCCCCTGAGTTTACTGTCGGTCAGAGCTCAACCACAGCACAAAGACAGAGACACACTGATATGGGCCTCAACTTCAGCAAACAGCAGGGCTGAGAAAGTTATCTGTTTAAATCTCACCGGGAGCGAGATCGATCACCCTGGCTTTAAAAGAGTGAATCCACATTGCACACTTACTATAATGCTGGTGTCCCATTGCCCTACTTAACAATTCATAATCCCTTTACAGCCACGAGTGTCACGAGCAGCTCGGCAAGGCCCTAATCTATATCCCTCATGTCTGTGTCACTACAGATGGGCGTTGTACTCAAGCAATGTCACTGTATTGCTGTTATTCCTCTGAATCACTTCTCTACTCGGGAATCTATGTTCTTACAAGAGGTTTAACAATATGTGGTTCAGATAAAAATTTCTTAAAAACATATTTTTAAAAAATAAAATATAAATACAACAGTGAATATATCTGGATTTTCTGGCAAGAATGTCTCACTTCCTTAAATTTCAACAATGATTAAAAAGATTAAAAGGAAAAAAACAAAACAGTATCAAGTAACCAGTGTGGTCTGTCACTCAAAGTAGTTTCATTCAATGTCAGACGAATTTTTTTTTTTTTTTTTAATAATCGCTGCACATTTTCTTCACCTCACAACCAAATTATTATAACCAGGAAACAAAATTATTACCAAACGACCGCACTTTGAAGTGACATGTATGTGACTGGATGAAGGAGGGGTGAACGCAGTTTCATGATGACACGAGTTTCCAAACCATCCTGTTCTCGACCGAGGTTTTTCCAGTTAGGTTTGAATGATTACGCTCCTACTTTCGGCTCAATCGTTACAAGTGATTCATACTATTATAAAAAAAAAAGAATCACTTTATTCTCTCTGGTTAACAAGCTTCAGTCATGACTTCTCTGAATGTGAAAAGTTTTAACTAATGAAACAGGTTTAACACCGCATGAAAACCTCCTCATGGAAGATCTGTTAGCACGATTAGGAAAGCAGAAGAGGGGGCCTAGGGGATGTGCTCCTTCCCCGAGGTAAAAGCAACCAAAATAGAAAGGGGAACTGGTCTGCACGCTCTGAATCATGCTCACAAGCTGGACAACAACAAAGCGTCTATGAAGGGGTGAAGAAGGATTTTTACTGAGCTGGAGTTCTCTAAAAATATCTACCTCGTGTGCTCGCCAATAACTGTACGTCTTTACAGATATTTTACAGCGGTGCAACATCTTCACTCATGAGCTATGCTGTCACAGCAAATTAACACGATGGAGACAAAGCACCCTTTGGAGGAGTGTTATGCCACTATCAAGTGTTTTAATGACCATTATGTTTATTCATTATGAAAAGCCATTAGCAAAATGCGTGTGACACTGGGGATGGTCCCTCAGTGTCTTGTCTTCCTTGCTGCATTGACAAACCTGTTTTCAATAACAGTGACACTTCGTAGCCCAAAGCAGCAACTACTGCTTGGCTGCAAACACCACAGGAGGAAACTCAAGCTAACTCATGGTTGAGCGAAAGAAAAACAACCCCAAAGGAATTGCGTTTCCATATTAGTTTCCATAATAGGAGCCCTTAGTAACTGTGTGTAGGTGGGAGGCGGCTTCCTGGCCTGTAAAATGAATCGGGAGACTGGCTGCTGTTGCTACTGTGTGCCGACCCGTGATACCTTCAGCTGGATACTGCAAGACGTGGGAGCAACGTACAAGCAAAGTTTGACTCTGCTGACTCAACGCCGGTTCGAAAACAATAAGAAGAGCGGAAAAGAATGCACCCCGGAGTGCCGTCTTGACCTCAATATGAGGGATTTCTGACTGCACAGTCAGTGTTGAACACAACAGGCAGTAATATACAAGAGGAGCCGGAGTTACAAACAAATGCAGCAATATCGTGAAAGCGATTGGAATGGCTGGCATTCGATCTGGTGCATTCGCTCGGCGCCAGATGTGGGGAGGCGGGAGGGAAAGTAGGTCAGAAGAGAGAGCGCTTCGCGGCAGCGCTCTGTGGTCCGCCTTCCTGCCTGCCACAGTGCTCATGACACACCCACATGCACCCACACATGCGCATACCTTAACACTAATACATTATACGCAAAGCCAAAAGACACAACGTCACTTGCATACACACACATGCACCATCATAAAAGGTGATTTACAGCAGCTGAAAGCTTCTGCTGACAGTCAAGGTCTCTTGGTTGCAGGAAGCCAAACATAGGACAGACGGACAGAGGGCGAGGGAGAGAGAGAGAAAGAGAATGAAAGAGGCTGAACAGACGAGTGAAGGGTGGGACAAGGCAAGACTGAGCACAAACTTGCAAACCTGCCCAAAGATTACTCTCAAAACACGGAGCTCAGACTAAGAGTTTAGAATATTCAAACACTGAGTGCAGGCCTCACAGAAGTATATCTGTACATCTAACCATTCCGTGCGCATATATATATATATATATGCACTGAAGACCATAAGGTACTCATGTATCAAACCAGGCACCAAACTCACAGCTGATACACGTGACAGCTGTGACAAGACACTATTTCACCTCAGCGATACCTCCTCTGACCTACAGTCTGGTGTGACTTGAAGCTTCACAAGAAAAGCCTGCTCCTCACATGGATGGCTCGGTGAGGCTAAACTGCACTAACACGATGAGTAACCGGGACTTAAGTCATTCAGAAACGCATCCGTCCCACATGTCTCGACAACGTCCAATAAGCGTTGCAGCTGTCCAACACAACACAGGCCCAAGGGCAAGAGATATACCAGCATTGAATCACGAGTACTGATGCCTGTAATCGCACACATCAATGTGGATTCACATCCAAAATGTGCGACCCGTGACTCTCAAATGGGATGGTAAGAAAGCGGCAATATCACTGAAGTGTTTCTCAGCAGCAGAGAAGTCAAGAAACTGTTTTCATCCAGCTTCGAGTTGGACGAGAGTCTATTTTCGAGTGGTTTCCCTTTTGAGCTTCATTCAGCAGTGAGTCACAGACAGTTTCCAAAGTAGACTCAGTATCCCCACATGTGAAATTTACCACCTCTGTGAGATCATCATCTTGCCCAAGCATTGCATCTTCCAGCTCAGCCCCGACAACACTGCAGACGACAAGTCAGGAGGCCTGAGGTGCTGCTGATCTCGGTGCAATTACTGTCAGTCAGCAAACATTAGAGATGCAAACCAAACAGCATAGTCATTATTCCTCCATTTTCTCAATAGTTTCTGCTTGGTTGACATAATGTCAAAAAATGAGCAGATCTGCCAGTCAACAAATAAATTCCTCCCTTCATCAAAGAAGGAAAAAAAACAAGGACCATTAAAAAAGTTGAAAAGTTGAAGTGGTATTCTTCTCCAAAAAAGTACAGGTACCATATAGTTTCATGAAAAAAAGAAGCTAATTAAGCGATGGATCCATCTGCACTGAACTGGCTTTAAAGACTGAGGAAATAATTGTTTGTAATAACATGAACATGACCAACAGACGCTTCTTTGTCTGCATGAGAGAACTGCTCCACACAGAGAGCCACTTCAAGTGCCGCTGCAATCAAAACAGTCCTTCAATAACAACGCTACTGCTTCAAAAGCCTCCCACAAATGTCAGTAGCCTACAGTATACATTATAATCTACATATTTACAGATCATTTCTTGTTTTGACAAGAGGTCATAACAACATTGTATGGGCTGGGTCAATCACTAGCAGACAAGGAAATACCTCACTAAAAATAAAGGTTACATAACTCTGGCCTACGAGGAGTGGCGTAATTATCTAACAGAGCAATTATGTTTCTGGATTTTCCTCCATCAGATACAGCTAAAGAGTGTGAACGTGTGTAGATCATGTCCTGTTAAACAGTCAAACCAGCTATCACATGAGGGTGTGTATTTCCCAAAATAAGAGCACTGAGCATTTCTCAAGGTGAAGCATTCCTCGGTTTGCGTGTGTATTTCCGTGTGTGCGCAAGTTGGTTGTGAGTCATAAAATTTAGTCTGATCGTTAACTCCTGATGCGTTAAATGAACAAACAAACTATGCAAAACACTGCTAATGGGGTAAAAAATTGATGAATTTATTAGCTTTATTGTGCATTGCACACATGTCTCAGGCCCTCCATTGTGCGAGGCCGGAGCCCCCGAGGCTAAGGCAGGTCAGATGCTCGGTGCCACGCAAGGCTCTACGAGCCACATTTTCAGCAGGAAGTAGGAGCGCCCTTGCGTGAGAAGGAGGAGGAGATTTTGACCTGATGCAAACAGCCTGACAACCACAAAACTACCACAGCCTGGAGATCAGCTAATTTAAACCCAATAAAAGTCACACATATCGAGTCGGATGCTCACAAAAAAGTTCCACTTAGTGAACACGCATAAAAATGCTGCTCAACTCACACAATGACCGGACAGACATTCACACCCACAAAAACAACAATTACAGGACATGCAGAGACATAATCCAACTTATTAACAAACACACCTCCATGGCACACAATCACAAAAAAAATTAGAGCCTCATGTCAAATGAAGATGAGGTGTATCCTGTGCCTCAATCCATCTGTTCATGGTCACTGAGCAATGAGACAACTATTGAGACAGTCATGAAAACGGTACCAAGCATTAGCTGCACAAGTCACACAATCACAACCACATGAATGCACTGGCTGAAGTGACGCACTCCTGCGTGCCAATCTTTGAGCTGATCACTCTCTGTCAGATACTGAATCAGACAGGCGTGAATGTAAAAGAGACAAACAAGAACGGCTCTAAGACGGCTGATTCTGTCACACCACTGTTCACGATAGGGCCCCGGAGCACATTCACAGCTGAATCCATAAAATCCTACTGGGCAGCAAAGTCATAACCGTACAAAAGGCACTTTGTGGTGCCATGTGCTGCACAAACACCGTGACTCCATACTCCCATTCCTCTGGAAGTGAGCTCACACGTGAAAAATCACAGCAGAAATTACAATTTGAAATCAGTGGAACAAGGTCGATCTCTGGAACAAGGCGGTTTGTTCACTTCTTCAAAGAGAAAGAATTTAATTTCTCAGTGCAGCTATGACCAATCAGTAAAAGCTACAACTCATTCATGTCTATTGTTGAATGACTGGCCATTGCTGCTTCTTGAAGTCACATCTGCTTCAAGTACAGACAGCACAAATCTCGGGTTTATTTCTGGCGTGACACAGCTGAATGATATGCCAAAGAT
The DNA here is from genome assembly GCA_032274725.1 of Malacoctenus triangulatus. Taxonomy (NCBI): domain Eukaryota; kingdom Metazoa; phylum Chordata; class Actinopteri; order Blenniiformes; family Labrisomidae; genus Malacoctenus; species Malacoctenus triangulatus. Next base: position 5,614,410 of record JAUESE010000056.1, on the reverse strand, counting down.
GACCACAAAGCCGCAGAGAGAAACTCAGAAGAGGAAACAAATTCTTGAACAGGAAAGCGAAAGATAATACAATATTATATTAATAAATTGGAAGGAAAACTGGTGACCATACAGATGGACCGAGGCATGACAGGAACAGTCATATTAACGCTCGGGCTTGTCTGGTCCGGAAATATCAAAACGGGCCGTCCAGAGCGGGACAAAGTGAAATTCCCCTGGCTATTTAACAGCACATGCTCGCTCCAGATCTCACTGCTCGTTACTTGTGCTGCCGCCACGTACTACAGAGTCAATGACCCCGCCTCGCAAAGAGGGATTAGAGGGTTAACAACCTTAGGGGTTAACCCAGGCATTTCTGTCAGGACCATGGGTTCAATTTGAAGCATGCACCGCTGCCATGGTAACCAACACCGCAAACCAACCCTGCAAGGAGCAGTTTTTGTTCAGGCTTATCAAAACAGAGAAAACGTCCACCTCCTCATCTATCAACTGTGAGAGCCACCACTCCTGCAGACTCTCACAAGGGGACCAAAATACAGCAGTCATGCTAAACCTGTAGCATTGGGAGCTACTGCCAATATGTAAATAAGGAAATATGTAATCGTAGGCCATCAAAAAGGTTGGAATAAAGTAACCTTATAAAAGGCAGGATGTTATACATGAAGTACATTGTACACCTTTTTCTCCTCACTTTGTTGAGATCACTGACAAAAAGAGCAGTTAAATTCATAAAAGAGCAGTTTAAGTTTAACAAACACGATTATGAAAATAATATGTTAAAGAAGGAAAATGTTTTCCTCCTGTGCTCCAAACAACTCTGGCAAGGTTTTTAAAAGTTCACAGCTCAAACTAAATCAAAAGGAAGAAAAACACGTTTCCTTCTGATACTTTTCACAAACTCTCATTATTTCAAGTCAGTTTTTGACCAATTCAGAAAACTGAAAACAAGCAAATAATGCAAAGCCACAACATGAATCGAGATTATACGCAAACTTGTAGATGGCTTCTGATTGAATCAAGATTCTCAATTGTGACACATTTTCTGCCTTTATAGTTAAACTGTAAATTTTACTTAAAAATGATCTAAACTTTGCCAACAAATCTAATAATATGATACAGGGGTGGCAATCAGAGATAGAAACAGGGTGGGGAGAGAAAGAGAGAGAGAGAGAAAGAAAACCCATGTGAGCGTTCATAAAGTGGAAAGTCCTGGCCTGACACTGCTGATAATACCACCAGTTTGCTGGATTTGCCAAGGTTCATTTTTGGAGATCTGATAAGAGATGAGTTATGAACACCAAGAGTATATCTGGGGAAAAAGTATTAATAATTTTACCACTGATAAAAGGTTAAAGGAGTGACTTGATTCCAAAACATACTCCCCACAAAAATACTGAACATATGCTGACCACAAGTTTCCAAAGCCCAAGGTCCGTCTTCAAAATAGCAGGCGACTGGTGTCCTAAATAGGTTGTTCACATGTATGAAGCCTTGTCTTTTTCTGGTTCTTTGTTTACTGCACTCAAGTTACAGGAGCTACCAGAGGCATGCCAGTTATTGCAGTGAAACCATTTCCCAACCCACAAGGTTATGATCAGGTGAAGCATGAAGCAATGTATATAATCAATAGGCCGTTTCAGTTTATGAGAACCAAACAGTGAGCGTTCAAGAGCCAAACATTTCTCTGAAATGCTAATTAACTATAACACTGAATTGTCTCTAAGAGGGGCAAAACATATAAAAGCATTTAAGCCTTTGTGTCAAATACGACCCTGTGGTGTTGCACTATTCATGACCGTGCTATTATGGTTGTTTTTGTACATCGTTTCTGTGTATTATAAATATGACATAACTGAAAGGATGTATAAGTTTTCAATCATTTTTCAGGGCATCAGCTTAACATGTTTGCATTCATTTTTCAAATTTCCTTTGAAAAAAAACTGTGAAAAAAGCAGTTACTGTCCACGACAGGAACTCGGGATGAGATTTACAATTATGTGAAATCTGCTTCAAGTTGTGATCTTGTACCACTGAGTGACTTGCGTGATATATTTAGTAACTTCAACATCAGGACTGAGCTTCACACTGAGCAGAGGGCATCGGCAACAGGAGCAAATTAAACATAAATCAATGATGTGTGTGATTCTTACTTGGAAAAGCTGCTGGAGAAGGAAATCGCCTCATTCGCCCTCTGAATTGACAAATTGTCCCCAACACTCTGGCTTCTGCTCCAGGCCCCGCCAATGGTTATCACTGGGAGGCTGGAAACTGGCTTCTGATCCTTCTGCTGCTGAGCGTCGCTGTTTCTGACTCCAAAGTGGTAGCTCTGTCCTCCTGAGGTGCTCACCCCGCAGATAGAGATGGGGTTCGCGCCGGGTATGTCTGTGGAGGATGTGCCACTAATCTGGCAGTAGCCTTGGCTCTCTGACGTCTTCTCTTGTTTAATCACACCTGGAGTGCAGAGCTGAATGAAGCCCGTATCTTTTTCCTTCTTCACCAATGCAGACAGAGTGGTTGTTGGCGTGAGAGAAACGGTTGTGGACATACTCGGGCTGGACTGATCTGGACTTGCCATGGTGCTGCCATTAAGGGCAACGGAGACCGCTCCAGTGGTGTTGCTGCTCTCCACCACAGCCGATTTCAAGTCCCGTTCTGAGCTACAATCCACAAGCAAAGAATCATCTGCCAGAGTCGACAGAAAAGCATCGTCCCCTACATAGAAATCTGACGGGGAGCCAGTCAGATCAAAGTCATGCAGCAGGTCCAGAGTGTTGTCACTGAACAATTTCTGGCTCACATCCACATCTTTCCCAATGTGCTCAAAGGGATGATCAAGGTCAATGGGGTCCTGCTCTCCTTTATCCATAGAGAAATCCTCTGTTTTCATGTGGAAGAAGCTGGGATCTGAACCTCCAATAAGTGAATCCATGGAGGTTGGGGTAATGTCTGTTATGTTGGCCTCCAACTGCGGCAAATTACTTGACCCAGTCTGGCTTCCAAAAGAAGTGGACGTCTGTGTCTGAGGCCTCTGGTCTTTGGCCAGGACCTTGGGCTCTGAGCTTTCAAGGAGAGAGCCTATGGTGGCAGTGACAGAGGCGGAGGTGAGCTTCTCTGGAACCGAACTGTTGCTGAGGCCGTTGGGCACCTGTCCTGGCTGCATCAATTGGCTGGGTGGAAGAACGACGGAGGTGATGGACATGGCACTGTGAGGAGCCACTTTCAACAAACCTCCCTCCTCTGGGCTTTCAGTGTAGACCAATTTGCTCAAATGGTCATCTCTTCTGAATATTATCTTCTTTACTCCACCTTTATCCATCTTTAAGTTTCAAAGGGAAGAAACAAGAAAACAATCATGTGACCATGAAATATTCAAAAGACACTGCAGCAACTTAAAGCAATTACAAAACCACATCCAGGAAGTATCACACTAATTTTGAGCTTGATAAAGCAAAGTAGCGATGATGTTCACATTTTAACTGTTTACAAACCGCACATTAGATTTTCAAAATATATTTTAACATTACAGTAAAAAAACATCAACAACAACATAAAGCCTAGTAGAAACATCGTTCACACTAATAAACCATCTATTTTGCTCAGAGCGGATAAACAGGAAGAATGCAGAGTAAAGCTCAAAACACATGTAAACACACGAAACAGTTAATGTGAATAATGGAGAGATAATGCGGCAGCAGCGACGTGGTTTGCAGCTGTTTCGGGTCATGCTCTTGCAGAGAGCAGAAAACTAAAGTTATTTTAGGATAAGAGTAAGTAAAGTTGAGCCCCTGAGCGCGCCTCACAGTTAGCCACACTGACAATTCTGCAAGCTAACAACGCTGGCTAAAAAAAGGCAAATAAACAATAAACTTGCACAAAATCACGCCTGCTACACATGCATTTTGATCCAGCTATCGCCTGCTAAGAGAAAACGACCACGTTTAAAACGGAGCAATAAAGTCCAAGTTTAACGAAAGCTAACAATAGCATGGTGCTAACTGTTGGTATGCTAGTTAGCATGGTGGCTAACAGTTAATGTGGCGATGTGCCTTCATTTCGCTCCAATGTCAGCCCGCTAGCTAACACCACCAATAACTACATTTCTGTCGTTAATCGCGCTCCGTCCCTGTCTGGCTCCCTGCGTAACAAATTCACGGACACAAATGCGAATAAAAAACGACATATTTACCCTTGAAATGTCTGGTTGCTGATATGTGTCCACAGGTCGTCTGTCAACATTGTTTTGGTAGAAAGTGGCAGTTCACAACACGCTGACTGGGTCTCTCAACGCTGCTCCGTGCGCCGCGTATCAATGCTACATGTTTAGGTAAAGCGTCAGAACGCGCCGAGCTGCGAGCGCCGCAACTGTTTTCTGTCTTAAAGGTCGATCTGGCTGCAAATCGTCATGCAAAACGTTAAAGTGGCTAAGCTATAGGGATTTGTAGCTAGCCATTAGGAAAGTAGGCGCTAACCTCCAGGAAAAACATTGCCTACAAAATGGAGAACCGAGGAAGGCAGACCCATAAACCGACCTGTCTACAACATGCAGCCCTGCCCGCTGCTGGACGCGGCGGGGAACTGCAGCTCCGGTCCCAGCCTGAGGGTGAGGCAGAGGGTGGTCTGCACTTTTATGAACGGAGAGAGGAGGACCCTGCTGTGAACCCAGGAATAGACGATTTTCCCATTCATTTCTTCAACATTTTAAACTTTAATAATTCACATTTGGAGCTGTTCTCAGTGATGCAGTACTCAATATACTCACTAAAAAATGATCATGTATTATTTTAATATGTATGATATCTTATTATAATAACAACATGAGAAAGCTAAATAAATAAATAAATAAATAAATAAATAAATAAATAAATAAATAAATAAATAAATAAATAAATAAAACAGAATTGAAAAACCAGGCACAAAGTGTCGTAATAGTTGCAAGAGTTTAATACTTCAGAACAAGT
>JAUESE010000056.1:5580596-5602619 GCA_032274725.1 Malacoctenus triangulatus | reverse complement strand
CCCCCCCCCCCCCCCCCCCCCCCCCCCCCCCCCGCCATAGGAAGAGAGCTTGTATTTTCATCAAAACTCAATAGGCAAGGTGAGCCCGAAAGGAAACACACACATATAAATATGACGCAAAGGAGACGGGGGGCTTAGCCTGGATGATGGATAGACACATCAAACGCAGACAGGCGTGAGAGCCCTCCGTTTGCAGCGACACAGTGGACCGCATCCACTCTCAAAACTAATACTGTAACCTGATTCTGAATATGGGACACTGGCTGGCCTGAGGCAGGTAGTCCTAAACTAAGAATGCATGTCGACAAGTGCACCTTTGGGGGGCAACGAAACAGATGTGCTTTATTGCTGTTTGTTGTTTTCAGCGGAACACTTCACTGCTCACATACACTGGCTCATCTGGAGCAAAGATGGAAGGAGGGAGGCCGAGTTTGTCGAGAGTGTAAAAAGAGCAATCCAGCACAGTTAACAATTTGAGAGACTGTCTTCCAGCCTGTCAGTTCCTTGGCATCACCAGTGGAGCTCCTCTTGTTAGATGCGTCAGTTGTTTTTCTACCGCTCCTCTGACTGTTTGCATCACTGTGGACGGCTGTTTGTATATATCAAGTAAAAAGCCTGCGGTAGGTATTCAGAAATTTCATGCTACATCTGTGTGAAGAAGGGATTGTTACCGTCACCGCACACAGAGCCTGTCCTCTCAGTTACTGTCGTCCTCTCCTGCCCAGAGGAATGTTGTTGGTCTCTCTGTAGACAAAAACAAATGATGCGCTTGGCGAGAGGGCGCTCTCCTCAGGAGGCCACAGCGTCTGCACATCCATCATGCATGCAGGCCTTAGCATGCTATACACATGATGAATAATTTACATTTAATCAATTGTGTCTAATTTGCCTTTTGGATAGATAGCAGAGCAAAATGTATCCTAAACGTTACATGAGAGGAGTAGATGGCCAGATGAGCTAAATCACGAACTCATGATAAACATGAACATGCTTGGCTCCTGTAATCAGAGAAGTCGTTACAACTAGCACTGAAGACTTGAAGTTTTAAGACTTCCTTCCTGCTGAAACCAGGATTTGAATCCAGGTTCTCAACATTCGCGGGTCACTTCTTAACCTGACACGCCACCCAGGATAGCTGAACGCATCATGCGTTATCATGCGTCTAAAAGAGCATCTGTACAAACACTGGAATGACTGAAGATTTCTGAATCAGCGCTCAATATTTGGTCATTTTTCTCGGCCACTTTTCATTTTTCCTCTGGCCTCCTCTAATTTATCTTGTCATCTGTCAAGCAGATATATAGGTCGATTAGCATGCCAGAGATGTTTGGGTTTTTGATTGGCAGTGACAACATTATTGCTGTAGTGATTAACAACTCTAACCTCCCAGCTGGCATTTGGGGCCAGTTTCCTTTTTGCTAATTATCTCTGGGGAAAGAGAAGAGTGTTGGCTAATTAAAAAACAATCTGTGATCTCAAAATAATTCTCCCGCCATCCGCTGAGAGATGAATTGCAGCCTATTTTAAAGACAGTTTGAAACTATATGGGTCGTATTTTTGAGAACTCAATTCATGGATGAAAACGAGTCATCATCTTGGACTGGAAACATCAAAACCCACTCTGACTGCACTGCCTCCACATCACAGCAGCGGAGCAAATCACCATTGAACATTGGGATTGCTGAGATCAGAGAGCATTTCATCTTTCCCTCTCTGAAAGAGCTGGTGCCAAGTCAAAATGAGAGACATGTACAGTATAGATAGAGAATGATTAGACTTGCCAGGTGTGCTCTATTAATATGGCGCTGCAGTCTTCATTTGGGCTGTGAATGGGATGATGTGTGGCCATAATGGCTCCCGAACAATGGCCGCAAAGCGGCACAGAGAGACAGGGAAAGTAATCAATTGCCCGGGTGTAATGGAGGCAGAGATTGGGCCGTCCCTGAGCTCCCACAGAGCCTGGCTGGAGTCTGAATGGATTGGCATTGCCTACAAGAGATGGATGATGTTCCCATGAATAACTCATATTCGTCTTAAAGAGCACTTGGGCAGAAAAATGGTCTGAACCAAGGCGAGGTGTATGAGCGCGTGCCATACATTTTTTCTTGATTGTACCACAACTTCATGCGCTGCATCAGAGAATGTGTGTCACTGTAGTTGTAAATCTGAGTGTACTATAACATTGCAGATACAAGAAAAACTCCAGTGTTTGAGCAATCAGTACTTTTTCACTGCAGCATGAAAGACCCAAGAATTGAATTTCACTACAAGTTTTAGATTTTTTTCCACCAGGAAGCTGTTGGTTTTATTCTATAGGATCCTACATTAAAACATGCACAGAATAGGGTTCATAAATATCTCTTCTTACCCCTCAGTTCTCTGAATACATAGGACATCTAATTAAGCCACGGTTAAGACTTAATCCCTGAAATAAAGCATGTTCGAAAATCAAACATCACTTGATCTAATCTATTCTATTATTCCCAAAGAGGAGGGATGGCTTCTCTGAGGTCGTCAAAATTAGTCCTTCACATTTCAAAGAAAATGAAAATAAGAGATTTTCTACAATCTAGAGCTCACCTGAGAAACTGCCAAATGCTTTTATTTTGAAAGCCCCACACTTCAGAAAAAAGGTAAAATATCTCATAAATAAAGAGAGGGAATCAAGGAATTGGTGCTCACCTTAAAACGATGCAGTTGAATTTAATATTCTAAGTTTTAGGTCTTCAAGGGTTAAAAAAAAGAAGCAATAAACCCCGAACCAAGTTAATGAAAAAATTTCCAGCCGTCAGTTAAACACCATCAGTTATTTTTGTGCCTGGTTATGCTATTTCTGCACCGTGAAGCTGCAGGAGGCCAAGTTTAACAGCCCTTGCTGTCTGACATCTCGCACCTTAATGATCCCTCCAGAGACGCTTAATGGATACTGGGATGTGCAGCTTTCACAGGACGGAGTATTTTCTGGAGACGGGGGGATCCCCTGTGTTAGTATGCACGACGAGCCCTTTATGAAGTTATTTGTCGTGGCTCTTATTTTCGGAGAGGTGGCAGCCGCTGCACTTTGATTGAGTTGATAACGTTTGTCTCAAAGTATTATAAGATGTAATCCTTGGCCTCAGTGCTGCATGCAGCGCTGCCGGTCCTTGATTAAAACTGTCTTGACAGGACGAGGAACCAAAGTTGCTCCCCCTCGATTCCTTCGCTCTCTTGAGGCGTCGTTGAGGTGATGACAAGACCTCTGCAAATACTTGGGACACCTTCACACTCCCTCTCAGACTCATCTTGCTTCATCAGTGCTTGTGCAGAGGGAGGGTGCGGCTGCGGGTCAGGGGACAGGCCCACAGGGAGGGGGGGGCTGATACAGACGTCTCAATCTGCCTGCGCTGGTTGTTCATCTCCCTGTCAGGGAGACGCTCGGCGGACAGCCACCTTCTGACTCGGGAGGGGACGGCACCCGCTTGTCATTAACAATCAGCCACTGAAGCTGTCACTCTCCTGGTGGAGAGCAGATAATGTGCTCTACGAGAACCATAAGAGATGCTGAGTGTCCTTGAATTAGGTCATGAAAGTTAGGACTCCATGAGCCGCCCTGACTTATTTATCACAAGCCTCCTCTCAGCACTGCAGCTGATGAGAGTTGGAGGGAGGTAATTGATATTGACAAATTCTAATGTATGCAGATATTAGAGACATTATTGTAGCAGGCGAGGGGAGGCTGCAGCCATCAGTTTGACTGAACACAAACTGCTGAAGTGATAGCTTTGCAGCAAATAACACTATCTTGGTGAAATGGATTTCCCTCCGCCTGTGAGGACGGTCACTGCCTTTGCAAGACAAGCCTTTTTTCTGCTGCAAGGACACGCTGGCCTAATTTGAGAGCTAACAAGCATGTAAACTACACTCTTCCCGAGGCAGTGGTAGAGTAAAAAATATTTGTGCAAGTGGATACGGGAGCGTTGGAAGAAGTAAGAACAGAATGTTTCCACTCATTGATGCTGGCAGGGCAGATATGCATGTTTAACCTGCTGGACCAAATTGCCCTTGATGATTTTTTTCCCGGGACTAATTAAGACCAATATCCTTGTTTCTGCTTATTTCACAACATTGTTGGTAAAAAAAAAAAAAAAATGTTGCTGCAATAAAGTCGAGCAGCAGTTGAGCTACTTCAATATAATTTTCCCTGTTGAGTCTCTCAGGGTTACGCTGGTCGCGGGTAAATAACAGACAGAAATGAAAGTGACTATAGCGGCATGTTTTTCTCATAAATTCAAAAGTTAAGTGTTTTTTTTTCTCTGACTCAGACAGCTTGGGATATAAAACACAGTTGAGTGTTCAAATCTTATTGTCATTCATTTAGATTGAGGGCACAATTCGCATCACTGCTCAGATTCAAATTTCAGAAGCGGACAGCTTTGGGTCACCCGAGTCTAAATATGAAATAAATTGAGTTATGCCCTCCTGGTTATGTGCAATAACAACGTGAAATTGCTGAGTGATGAGTCTTTCTTGATCCTTTTTATTTATTTTGTGCCTCTCGACTTCGGCACGACTGTGCCGAGCTTCTTATGTGACGGCGCTGCTCCACCGACACAGCTTTTGCTCTTCAGACATGTCTGATGAGTCAGTTTGGGAGCACGAACAGAAAACAAAACCACCAATGTTTGGCAAGAAACCCACTGACATTTTGTTTTTTTGTGATTGTCAGAGGAGTCTGCCTTCAGTCACCGTCACGTCCTACTTTTCTGCCATTTATGCGGCTGAATCTCCATAAAGCGGACCTCTCTCAGCCACAAAACAAACTACACTCATGTGTTGTGGAGAATGGTTTGAGGATACCCCTGAGTGACACGCCTGCATGCCTTCGTGCTCCGAGCAGAACTCGACTCCCTCTCTCTCTCTGTTATTTATGAGGATTGCAGACACAGCCCGGGTCTGGTCTAAGAACCAGCCTGAGTCTCTTAACGTGGTTGGAATATGATCTGGTCGACAGGCCATATAGATCTGAGAAACACACATAGCAATCAATGGCTTCCCTGAAAAGATACCAGAGTGTATTGCGCACACCCTCCTGTTTAAATGTGCCCGAGAATGACTGTGTTTCCTGACAGGGCTCTTAGATGTTTCCTGTCTTGCCGTGGAAGACGAGCATTCAGTCTTCACACGGCAAACATTTCTCTCCTAAACGGCATAGATTTGTCTTTGCAGTGGCTTCCTGGCGCCTGCTCCATGAAGATGAATCGCTGTTGAAAAGTATAAAGTCCAGGTGCTTCTCAGGCTTTAATACAACTCACTCATCTGCACGGCCTGAAAATTTTATGCTGCTATTATTGGGTGTTGGCTGGTTTCCTAAACGGGTTGCCCCTCTGGACCGCAGCATCCATCCATTTAGAGACAATGCTCAGGCTCCTCCTCTTGATCCTCCGTACTAAAGTGCTCACATCCATTTGACTGGTGCTGCTCCTCTGCTGGATTCAGCGAGATTCATTTTCTGCGGGGGGAAATCGGTGCGCTGATTGGCCTCTTTACTCATGGATTAGCCATTAAAAAGCTGTTAGCCACTCTCTCACTATCAGCTCAATGCAATCATCGCACTCGAGATAAGGTCATTATTACAGGCTGCGTAGAGAGGTTAAAATCCCCCTTGAACTCTGTTCAGTTTAAATCGGTGCATGCTCTGGAAGGAGGTAATGGACAAATTATTGCTCCCTCTGAGATATCATTGCTGTTGAGTCTCGATCATCGCACTGGAAAAAGCCATTAAGAGCTTTGCGTCGGTGAGTTTATTCCTCATGTACCGTTGTTTACATACAGCGAGAGCACAGCAGCTCTACACTGTTAGTAGACCTAAACGACGCCGCAGTTTGTGGCTATTTTTGGACATGAAAGACAACTACGGTGTTTACTGTCTTTCCGTGAACACTTCACAAGCCAGCAGGCAGCACTGTACAGTACTTTCATAATTAGTTGTGTAGGAGGAGGTGAGATGAGACAAGAGAAAGGTAGAGAAGGACAAACACTCTCGCTCCCACCGCCGGACTGTTCGTCCAAAGTTCCTGACAGGAGATTAGGAAACCTCCAGGGTCTGCAGATACATCCATTCACACAGATATTCACTAACCTGACTCAGCTGGGATGAAATAGGCTCTGTGTTTACCAGTATTTTCTACCTTGTTGGCTGCCCAGAGCTATAAAGCATATTCCCCGGCTTATTTGACAAAGCGATCTGAAAAAAAAAACACAGAAATAATACACCACCTTGTCGGCAGCCAGGTTACAGCTCTAATAAGAAATTGTGACGGCAAAGCAGATTGCTTTGGCTTCAAGACAAGCTTTGCCTTGGGAAATGGGAAAGGTCTTTTAGGAGCCGTGCTGAGCCGTGCTGAGCCGTGCGGAGCTCTGGGGTTTTCCTTATCAGAGGAAGCAATATGCACAGCCCACCAGGTTTTTGAAATTCAGCAATTAAATGTCAAACCCAATAACTCACATGTTCTTACAGCTGTACCCCCTTAAATGCCCACACGCACTCATCTGATACTCGCTTTGAGACGTCTGCATGACATTGGAACTGCTGTGTAGGCATTTGTCAGCATTTGCTTGATCACTGTACTTGTTCGTTTTGATTAACGCCGGAATCCGTCACCATCAGCGAGGACATTAGCGTACAGTGGTCTCGGTTCGAGGCGACCGGCTGCGAAAGAAAACATGCACCGTGTGTGGTCAAAACAGCTGAGGAACATTTGTGTTTGTGTGGGTTTTGTATTCCAGGCGGGCCCTCTCGGTGGTCTTCTTCCCACTGCGACTGCTGCTGCAAGAGCCACAAAAGCGAGCGCGAGGGGGAGAGCGGCACCTCCTTCAACGAGCTCTCCACATCCTGCTCGGAGACGCAGTCGGAGGCCAGCTCCCCCCAGGGAACCGTGATCTGCGGCCCCGTGAGCCGGCACTCCAACATCCAGACCCTGGACCGCCCCATGCCTAAAGGACCCGTTCACATGCTGCAGCAGGCCGAGATGCGCCGCAAGACGGACATGTTGCGGGTGAGGACCTTCGGGGTCCGCGAGCGGGAGGCTGCAAAGAGGAAAGCGAACAAGGAGAAGATGACTCCGGAGCAGGAGCTGGAGAAATGCATCCAGGACTTCCGGCGCATTAGGATTCCCGATCGCTTTCCGGAGAGGAAGTATATGTGGCAATCAGAGCTGCTGAGAAAATACCGTCTCTAGAAATAAGGCAGAGCGTAGAGAGAAGAGACAGAGAGATGGTACAGTCGTATCATGTCACCATCAATGAAGAGTACAAAACTGCACAGGCAATACACTGCACCCTCGATGACACATACTGTACTTGAGAACAAGAAAAACATGGCAACTTCCCTGCCAGGGTGATTAGTGAAGCACACACAGTACAAGGCAGCGTGAGTCGTTGATTTGTGAAGTATGCACAGTGTTGTGTGTGATATGCACATGTGTAAATCAGGTGATTCCTGTTGGGGCTTACTGACCACATACCCTGCTGTCCAGCCACAGAGCTGAGACGCAGGTGTATGAAATGCTACAGTATCAGTGACAACAAAGCAACCTCAGGGGTACAACATCGTTTCAGTTCATCCACCTATCACAAACTGTGTGTGCGATCGCCCACAATTGCTGTTTTGTACCCAGATGGTGCAATGAAACATCACCAATATCTCACAGTTAACACATATAGGCCTACTTATAGTACGCTTGGAAAACAGCACTGCATGTCATTTCACCCCTTAGCATAAATATGCAATATCAAACAAAGTTTCAATTCACTGTTTTGTGTGATGGGTAAAAATGACGTTTAATGACTGAGAGTAATGTAACTGAAGAAAGCACTGCCTAGATCTGTTTGCCATCGTAAAACTTTTTCGTCTAATGTTGTCAATATGTTGGATAGATGATGTTGTGTAGCTAGAGTATATAATGACAATGGATATTGATCTAATCCTCGATTGTAAGTGTGAAAAAATAAGAATAAATGGGTTAGAATTGTATTTAAAAATGGTCTTATCATCGTCATTGGTCTCAGCGCCATCTGGTGCTAAGAACTCCTTCAGTGTATTTTAGAAAATGTCAAATCTTTGAGTTTTATTACGTGCGAACAGCCACAGTAGAGCTTCACATCAAAAAACGAAATATTCGTGTTCAGGGTGATTTTTTTAACTGTACTAAAAAAAGATCAGATTTTGGGATTATTATTAAAACTGACTGCTGCCACTCAATGGTGCAACTCAAGCAGAACTGCCTTATGTCACGTTTGATAACTGCAACCTTCTGGATGTCACAGTGACACAGAAACGAGGACGTGTGGTGGAGAATAGTTTGATTGTGTCTCTCAGCACCAGAGTGAACAACAAATGTGTCCAAAATCCCAACTCTGTTGACAAAAATGCAGTCTTCCAAGACACCCCCACCACACTTTAATGTTGCCTTCGTCCTTTTATTTCTCACCAGCCCTTCGGCAAGAGACACCTTCTGTCGGATCAGGTATTTCAAATGTTTGGCTCATCAGTCTGGAGCACTTGCTGCCAGTTCTCAGAAGTTTCGGCCTTGCGTTTCGATGCTGGATGGTCCTGCCAGACATGCTCTGATTTTGAGCAGAAATCAGATTGATGGGTCTCGACTGCTCTCCTCTGTTTCTTTGGCTGACCACGATCAGCTTCAGGCACATGTTCTTGCACGTGTGTCTGTGCTTGGTCAGAAGGTTTGGATACTAAACCTCAACAGACCTGTCTGGCATTATATTTACTAAGGGGGAGCTGGTGAAGGGGTTTTGCCAGATTTAAAAGAAATTATTTTGAACTCCTGAAAAATGCAAAAAAAAAAAAAAAGCAAAAAAAAAAACCTCACGACAATGCGATATTAGTCTTTTCAGTTAGAGGTGACTTCCTAAAGTTCAGCTAAACTCCATTGAAAATGAGTCTTATTATAAAGGAGAAATAGATCCCTTCTTGTTGACATTTTAATGTGCGCCTCATCCTCGTGAGATGATCTCAAGGAAAGTGGAAGAGCGCTATAGCATAGAGAGCACTATTTTTAGCCTGCGCATTTCTGCAGTGTTCCCGCCTCGTCTCCGTGAAGCGCGAGGCTTGGGGACTGTATCGCCGCAACCCCAAAAACAGCCCGTGAGATGATAGATGAAGACTTGCTTCTCTCTTGGGGCAGCGAGTGTCCTCCAACACAGGTTCCAAGGAAAAAGCTCTGCTCGGGCTTGGCGAGTTTGTTCTACGCGCAGCAATGCATGCTGCAATAACCAGATTATAGGTATAAGAAATATACCTCTCAGGCAGCTCCTCTGGAGCAGACTAAAACCTATAATCCAGGTCCATAAGGACATTAGCCTTCATCCATATGTTTAAAAAAAAATCTCAGGGCTTTAAAGCTTCCATTTAGCTCCATTTAGAAGCTATTTGACCAGGCAAAGATATGGGTGAGGATGTGAATAGGCTTCCAGAAACTCAAAAAAAAAAAATACAGCAGGCTCCTAATGCTGCGAAGAATAGAAAAGCCAAACCCTGGAAAGAGATTATAATATATTGAATTTGTCAGAGGGCAGCATGGCCGTGCTTCCTCTCCTCTGTTCTCCACCTGGACCTCGATCTCGTCCTCTCAGCTCCCGTTCAACGGAAACACAGCTTGAAAATCTCTGGGTTTGAAATCCGACGCTCTCCCTCCCCGGTGTTTGGAAAACCAGATCCGCTCCGGATGGCATTTCTCCTCGCACAGTTGGAATCCTAATACCTCGATAGGAAAATCAATGCATCTGTTTTTGCATATCAAATATACACAACATCACCGCAGCGCAGCCTGACCTGGCCTGGCCCAGGTGACCTTGCTGGCCTATCCCACGGATCCACCTGAAACGGCCGCTGCCACTCCGCTTTCCTTACCGATCGATAGCCTCAGATCCTGGCCCGGGCCTCCGAGCCTTTATTGGCGGTCGATAACCAACATCCTCCTCAAGGATGCAAAGTAACATTAAATCTTCAATCAGAAAGCATCCCTGCCACCGCTAACTGCCCTCAATTATCTGTCCCGGTTGCCTGCAGGGCTTTGCATTACGCGCAGCGGCTTTCCCTGGCACGAGACAAGTCTGACAGCATTATTACAGCCCTTCTATGAGAAAATCATTTGTGGATTAAAGAGAGGGAGAATTACCCCGATTATCAGATATTAGTCCACCAAAGAAGGACAGTTATTCACACATGGAAGAATAGAAGTGTGATGTAAAACCAGGCGAAAAAAAGGATTTCATTTCTCATGCAGTGAGTGTGAGGATTAAGCTCTGCAAACACGAGGTTTGGAAGAAGCTGTAATTCACTTTTCCCTCCTGCTATAAATCCGAGGTGATGTTGCTGCAACATGGACGATGTTGGGAGCTGTGCATCAAGACTGATGGAGGATAATTTCTGACAAGCTTGACATGTGGAATAGAAAGATGAATTATGCAATTCATCTCTTTCTTCTGGGAAAAAATATCCAAGACTGGTACCAGGAGGAGTCTTGTTTCCTTCTGCCTGCTTCCATGAATATCCAAGAATAACATGTTTTTCTGCTCACTCATCTAATTTTAGATGACTGACAACTCGGAGTTTGATAAACTCTGGGGGGATGAATGGAAATGTTGCCAGATATCTGGCACACTTAAGATCCTTCTCCTGAGGTTCATATCTTTGTCATTTGCATATTTTTCCATGGTGATGGCAGTGAGAGGTGTTCCTGGGATTGGACCACAGCACACTATGAATTCTGCAGATAACAATCTTGTTCAAATGCTGTGAGCTCGCTTAAAACCTTTCTGCTGTATAACCTGGTTTGCAACTACAATAAACCGCCTTGCTTTTTTTTGTTTGTTTGTGTCGAAACAGAAGGTAGCATCACACAGTAGCCTCACCTCTCTGGGGTGCAGTTGGCCCATTAGTGTCAAATCATTCATTATTCGTGGAGAAATTTATATTCTTTGCACTTTTATGGCTTCTAACAGGGTCAATTTTCCCTTCTCAGGCCGCACTATACTGCGAGCTGTGATTATACTAAACCTACATTCTGTGTGCACATTCATGTGGAGCCTGCAGGGACATGCTGAGAGAAATGGGAGTCAATTTATGGCTTCAGAGTACATTTGGGGTCTTACTCTGGCCTGATTCTGCCAAGTCCAGTGTGTGGGAATACCAGTGGAACAGATTACAAATGAATCCATGGCAAGAAGCGACAAAATGATGGCAAATGTCATCGCTGTAACCTCGGCACAAAATTGGGACTGATACGCTGAATGGTGGGACTTCCTTGCTTGCAAGGCAAACACAGAAAGAGCAACAGAAGAATGCACATGTGGAAAGATTACATTTTTGTCGGGAGAATACAATGTTTAGATTAAACCTCATCTTTCAGTTTTCTCATCATCGAAACCAGAGAAGTCGCATTCGTTTCGAGTGAATGATTGCAAATATTCCATCTTCTCTCTGAATAGATACAGTTTTGCTTTGTCACTGTGGCCAAAACTTCAAACGCTGCACAGTGAATTAACAAGAAACCATAATAAAAGCTTCATTTTTCCAAGTTACAGTGAGTGTATTTTCAATCCACAAGATTTAAAAAAGGTCTAACTGTAAGATTGGTGATAACATTACAAAAAAAAAAGAAGTTTGTGTACGAATGGACACGTCTCACTGGAAAAACTGTTTTCAGAAAACATTTCTGTAGCAGCGACGGTTCTTTCCAACAACAGTGTCCCAGTTCCTGTGGAAAGCACACAGACGCCCCTGTGAGCAGGTTTATTTGGAGCTGCTCTACACCGAAGAGATTCAAGATAATGCTGGACCTCTGCTAAAAAAGAAATGGGCACTGATTTCAGCGCACGGAAACAAATCCCGCCTCCTTCAATGAAAACGATGCCCAAAATGTTGAAAATTAAAAAGTCAAGACAGGGAAACAAACAAAACATCACCAGATAGCACAACAAGTACCTGATAAATACAACAAGTACAGTTCTTTTCAGACTGTTGATATTGAGAACATTTTGGAAAAGGATGTAAATAAATAAATATACTCCCAACAGCCACAGCATGAGGCAGACCTGAACAGAACAGCATTCTGGTCTGAAGCATGAAATGGCGACACACTGTGTATTCTGTCACCATTTTAGCAGAACCAGCAGTAGAATCAGCAGCAGTTTGAGCCACAGTAGATCATCTGTTAAATGGGAGCACACAGGCCAACCTTCAGTCACTACATGCATCAATGAGGCTCTGCTGCCTGTGACCTTGTCACTGATTCGCCACGTTCCTCTCCCCAGACAACTTTTGAGAAATAGTGACCACAGACTGAGAACACCCCACAAAAGCTGCACTCGCAGAGATGCCACAAACCAGGCGAGCCATCACAAATGTACCCTCCTCCACCTTGTTCAAATCTTTAAATTCGCCACATTTTTCTTGTTTTTCACACATTAGCTTTGAGGACAAAATGCTCACTGGCAGCCTCACATCTTCTACCGACTAACACAAAGTTATTCAGTGGCATCATTACATTTGCAAGGTTAAACTAATGTTCAGTTTGGACAGAAATGTTTTAATGCACTGCTGGAATATGGAGGCTGAAGTTTGAGTCATGTCGTAAGTATTTGGTCCACCGCTTTTTATGAGAGACAGTAAATAAGGAGTGAATGAAATCAAATATTAAAAAGGTATTACAGGCAAGCCTCTCAGTGTTTTCTTTATGTATATTTTTATATTTGCATGCAAGGACCAAAACCTTCAGGTGTCCAAAGGTCCGGAGGCGTGCGCGCTCTGTTTTTTACTGCTGCAGCTACGCACACATGCACACTGCAGTGACAGGTGTCAGTCAATACTGCTGAGTTCAGCAGGCATCGAGTCCACTGTGAGTCTACTTTTGCACTCCTATGGCGCCCTCCTTCCTCCCTCGGCTCCCTGCTCTGGCGCCAGTGCTGAGCTACAACAACGAGTGCTGATCATTAACCTCCTCAGACAGCCATTGTCAGCATTACAGCGTTATCTGTATTTTCTGTGCGGCTCTACTCATTCTTAGATATTCTTCCATCTCCCTGTGGAATCCGCTCGGCCTCTTTTGCAGCGCGAAAAGAAAACCCAGCTCTGAGTCCAGGTGCAGAGCTCCTAATGAGGCAAAATATCCAGAGGTACTGAGTAAAAGTGGCTTCGTGCACGCTCACCTGAGCTCCTCCTGGGACGGAGAGTCAATCAGTGGGGTGAGATAAGGGAGAAAAATGAGGGTGCGTTCAAGAAGCCACTCCACTGCCTTGTTATGAGGTCAGTGAAGTGAACTTGAAGCTCCGTGACACCAGTGCAGGTGTACTTAAAGTTTTTTTTTTGAAAACATCACCTCTTGGCAGATGTAAGGACGCTGATTTACGGCCAAAGTGTCTTCCACTCGTCATTTTCCCCCTCATTACCTTATCCCTTTCTCAAGGACTGCTCTGGAGAATATACAAGCTCAATTAAGCTGTTCTGACCGGAAATCCCATTGCTCATAAATCACCTCCAAGGGCTACTGATCAGCACTGCTACCACAGCGTAAAGCACCATACCATGAAGTGTGCTGCAGGGCAGAGGCTATTATAAATCACGGCGCGAGAGCAAAGTATATTGCAGGGGATAAAATACTGTAGGACATTGTTACATAAATCTGGTAAATAATCGCGGATTGTGTGCGAGGTGTGAGATCAGACAATGAATACAGTGAGACAGGTAAACAGTTATGATGGTATGGGAGGACTTACTCACCTCGCCCGGCCTGCTGATGACAAATGAACACCAAAACTTTTTACACTTTGCCTGGATATTCCGAGGTTTCGCCTCAGCCTGAGTCAGTACAGTAAAAATATGCTGCACTCAGCTAATGTGCTGCCCTATTGAATAATCAGCGGGGGAACATTGTCTTAATTTCTCCCAACATTTTCTCAGCGCTGAGCAATTAGAATTGCATGCCCCGACCATACCTTGAGGTGCTGTTGCTTTATAAAACATCTCCAAATAGCTTCCGAGCTCTTTTCCTTATGTGTAGCCCTTTTTTGGAGTAAAGGGGGGAGATAAAGACTCTGTTGGCTTTTAATTTCTTGCATGCCTTTTAACGAGGGCCTGGGGAGAAGCTCCACTCTGAATACATTACAGAGCTATTACCGTATAAAGAAAATAATCTCGGTATTAAATTTGAGCATTCAATTTGACTCTAAGGCGACGGAGCAGCTTTAATTAAAACAAATCCTCCACATGACTTGTGCGAGCGTCTACCTGATAGAAAAGGATTTATATTGCGGGCGCGAACTGGTCGGAAATCTGCAGCATTTCAGCAACGGGGTTGAACTTCGCTTCGCCTCGACTGCTGGGAGACGAGCGTCACGTGACCGGCAAGTCGTTCCTACTATGTCACAGTTCCTTGAATGGGATCCAGTCTATTTTCAGTCGTAATCTGCTGCTGTTGGACGGGGAGGTTGTACAGCAGAACACAACAGAAGTCACACGTTACTGCCAGACATGTTCATTCCACGGCGACTCTCATTACATCACATTATTTTTCTCTGGAGAAATAATTACCTTGGTGCCGCCCTCCGAGGCAGCGCTGGAGGATGGGAGGTCTTTCCGAGGCATTATGAAATGTTTTCACGAGGCTGAGTGCATTGTACACGTAAGAAACCACTCATATTATCCACAGAGAGGCAGATTAATCCTCCCAGAGATTAAATGTTGCACACAGATGGTGGGCGTGTTGAGTCCACATCAGTTGACCTACTACCATTGCTCCGTGATTATCAACGGCGAGTAGACCTCGTCACACAGATTACCTAAAAGCATATCAGGCTGGCAAATATGAAATTCAGGGAATGCTTTCTGCAGAGGAACGTTGGGGAGTTTTCAGTGAAGGGCTTTAGTAAAAAGCGCTCATCTTGTCGGATCAGGCAGCAACAATAACTCTCAGGTCAACAACAACAATGGAAATGGACAATAATGAGGCTTTGCTCCGCTGGTCTTAACAGGGCCCGTCGGACGGGAAGAAACAACTGAAAAGTGCAAACAAACAAGTGATCTTCAGCTGAGCAGCTCAAACACCAGGAGGCATTTTCATAATCTCTCCCCAAAAACTCCACCGGCTCCTTCTCTTACATCATTCAGCAGCTGATGAAAATTCGTACAGAGACATTTAAATCCACCTAAAACTGCTGGAGAAATGTAGGAAACTAAAGACACTAGCCATTAGTTCAGTGCTGATTTATGTCAAATGCTTCACCTCACACTGGACTGATTATTGACTCTTCTGCACACAATGGAGAATATAACATGGTTCCACGTTACTCCTGAATGTTTCAAGGAGAGTTAAGTTTCATCGCTATATTTGTATCAATTTTTAACGAGGCGGATGGTCCAATGGGAGCATTCATCGACTCAGTTTGATTTATCGATACGCTGCACGGCTACAGGCCGCTCATGATTTGAAACTCTGAAGAGGAGCCACAGGATTTACATCAACGCTCATAGGATAAAGAATCTTTGAGCTTGCAGACGACCTGTTCAAAGGACCCGGCTGCTCTTGAACTCTGTGGGTGACGAGAAACCTGAACTTCTGACAGCCTTCCTCGTCACTCGTGTGGTGTCGTTGCTGATGAGCCGTCTGTGTGTGAGGGCCAGAAAACACGGCAGCCTTTGGTGGGTGCAGAAGGACGAAAACAACACGCAGGCCGGCAGATGCTGTTTTTCTCATCGCACTGAAAGTGTTAAGACCCTTGAACTCCCATTAATCTCTATTGGCCTGTGTCACCGCTCAGAAGGAAAGGCGAGATTACTCCCATCCCAGGCCTCAGACTCTCATTTAGCCACATACTTCAAGCCATTATTCAGCCATCATAGGAAAGCCACAAAACAAATGGTATTTACCTCAAAGAGTGTATTACCACAGGGGAGGGGAGGATGAAGGGGGAGGGGGGGAGGGGGGATGGAGTCAAGAGTTGGGAAAAGGAAGTGGAGTATAAACAAGAGTTTAAAACTCATCACGGCGCTGCAGAACACGGCCTTCCTCGGCGAGCGTCAGGCTGTCATCTGTCATCCAAGAACACGAGAAACGGCTCAAATGAACTGGAGAAGGATTTGACACAGATGTCTGACATCACCATCTAATCCTTCACTACACTCTGGAAAATGCCACCATGGGATGAGGTTGATTACCATGGCAACAAACTCAAAAATAATCCTGCAGACCCTGCAAAAGCCCTGGTAATTGGGTTTGATTCTGATTGTGGCTTTAAATCACAGCCTGCCTCAGCACCAAAGAATGACTGATTTTGAAATTAGGGTGATGTTAATTAGTCACCCACATGACGACGGCCTGCGGTTGTATCACATCTCGAAATCAAAGCGCTTACTCGTGTGGTTTAACCTACAAGCTTCTTACACAGCTGAACCGCGGCTTAGCCTCAAAAGTAACACTGATTAAATCTATTCTACAGCGCTGCCTATCGTTCGCCCCAAATCTGATTTCGCCGGGCAAAATATCAACATCTGGTCCGCCGTCTTTGAAGTTTCAGGAGGTTCAGACCAAGAAAGCAAAGTCGAGGTGGCGGCGGGGGGAAAGCCGCGCGCGTTGAGGTCAGGGTGCCTGCGAGGGGTGATGCTGATCTGCCCTGCAAGTGTGAAAAATCCACAGTCGGTGTGTTCCTCTCTATCCCTGAAATAAAGCGTCACCATCAAAGAGGACAGGGTGATTGGGTTCGTCTGTCAGTCTATCTCATCCTCCAAACTATTGATCTGGTCATTTTGGATAAATTGTTTGAAATATTCTGTGTATTCGTCTCAATAAAAGACCTGCCTCTCATTTTTTACCTCCTGCCTCAGTTTATGTGATGCAGGGGGCAAAAAGCTTCAGGGTGGGCAGGCTGGTCGGCCATCCCTCAGACTCTGGGATCCAATCAAGGCCAAGCACCTGATTTGTGCGACGCCTCGATTGAAAAATTTTAATCATTTCCTGAATGAGATTTATGAGGATGTGCATGAGGAGGTACAAACTAGTAGCTTTTATGTCATCCTTTCGTCACAGTATTCCATCTATGAAATCAAAGTTGTAAAAAAAAGACAAAAGACAAAAATATCGAGTAAAATAAGAAAAGTGAGACAAACATAATTTTGCAGAAGCAGATTTTTAGTTTTCAGTTGACATTCGACATGCAAATTTGCATTTCAAAATCGGTCATTCCTGCAATGATTTCTGGGTTGATTACTGTTCCTTAACCCGCACAACGCAGCAAGGGCATCTTCCCATTTGGTGTGTGTGTGTGTGTGTGTGTGTGTGTGCGTGCGTGCGTGCGTGCAAGCCTCGAGCAAATACATCAACACCTTGGAGGGACCGCTGACATTTCTCGGTTTCGTGCACCATACAAATTACACCCATGGTTCAACGGGAGTCGTGATCCGGCCTCTAGATGGCATTCAGTGTCACCTTAATCACTGCTGACATACTTTTTCATCATCGACTGTGACCGCAGCCGCCACTTATCGAAGAATGTCACAGGATAGTGAGACTTGACTGACAGACGGTGTTGACATGCATTTTATTATTCCTAACTTGAATTTCTTTTCTCTTTTTTTTCCCCGCCAACACTCACTCGCTCACTTTTTCTGTAACCTCTAACCTTCATTCAGCCAGTGACCGACTGTATTCTGGCCCAACAGGTCATTTTCCTGACAACAACTTAATTTGAGGTCCGTATCACAGATGGGTGTTCGTAATGAATGTGCATGAATAGCGATGAGGCAGGGGGAGAGAGGGATGGGGTTGCATAACCTATTTTCAATGCTGCAAGTCTTTTTTTCCAAAATTGATACCAAGCAAACAGTGTGACACATGTATCTGCCTCCTGAATGGGAATTAGACACACACAAAAGCACATCAAAGGGTGTGATTGAGAGGGTTTGTTCCACTGCAGATGAGTGAAGGAAACTCAGCCAGTCATTTCAGCTGTGAATTACTTTCATCATCCGCACACATAAGGCAGGCCATAATAATCATGTTACCGCGTTTACTTTGTGAAAGAGAATTTTCCTGTTCGCAGAGTCTTGAGGGACAATAAATACAGGCCACTTCTTTTCTTATTCATAGCCTGTGGATCATACATGCATGCAGGCCTGCCTGATTTCCACCCGTCATGGAAAAGAGCAAAGTCTTGCTCTGGCATGCCGCTTCACCTCTGAACAGATGCTCTGCAGAATATAAGTCAACAAGATTTTATTGCTGTGCTTCAGACAGAAAAAAAAAAACTGTCCTCAGTCTGTATTATTTATACAGGTTTTCTTTGCTCACAGTAAATATTAGGACTCCTTTTCCAGCTTACCGTATTCTTTTCTCACTCTGAAGTCATTTGTTCAATGCGTTCTGCTGTTGAAATGATTATT
Source organism: Malacoctenus triangulatus (assembly GCA_032274725.1). Lineage (NCBI taxonomy): Eukaryota > Metazoa > Chordata > Actinopteri > Blenniiformes > Labrisomidae > Malacoctenus > Malacoctenus triangulatus. Next base: position 5,584,189 of record JAUESE010000056.1, on the reverse strand, counting down.
TTGCGATGTGTATGTTGCATAAATCAATGCCGCACTCTATAGACTAAGCTACTTTACCATGCTTGTCCTGAGCTGGGCTTTCACACGGAGACGACTTGGCAACAACAACAATGAACATATAAATCATCAGAAAACAGGTCACAAATGGTTTTAAAGTGAAAAACTGCAGCTCTCAGTGAGATTTCTAATGTGGCTCCCTCAGAGCTTATTTTGACATAACACACATTAAATTTTGGTCACAATTTTTTTTCAGTATTCAATAAAGGTCAACCTGCTGCTCATGTCGTGAGAGGCTGAAGGAATGTGTAGCACAAAGGGCGTAGAGGCTCGGGTTTGCCAAGTGGGTTACTGAGTGTATTAGTTTATAATCCAAATTGTGGAGCGCTGCATTTCTTCTTTTCTATTCATATGTAAATTCTCTTGCATATAGCTGCTATCTCTCTCGTATGAAGTTTAAAATACCATGTGCAGATTTGAAATTCCATGATACATGATTAACTGTCAATTCAACTCGAGAAAAAAGGCCATTTAAGAAGCAATTCAGCGTTTGATCATTTATATCAAGTCGAGCATGTGTTGATTTTCCTGCCGTGCTTTGATCTATCTTGTTCGAAACTGATCGTATGAGTGAGAAAACGAACTGTCAGATTCAACATCAAACACCCTGAAAGTATGGCCCACACGTTGGTGAAGCATGTTGGTGCTCACGTCTGCTCAAAACAAGACTTTTTCTTTAAAAACATAATCCTTCATTTTGCATTATTGGCTTGTCTTCTTTTGGCAGTATCAATGTATTGGTTTTTTTTAGAGTTTGTTGTTTTTGTTAAATGCGTCCTGACAATATTTCAGACTGAAACTACTATAAAGGGAACTGCCAGAACGACCATATTGTCAGAAGAGAAGTTTGCCTGTCAGAGAGAAATGTTTTAAGTCGCATATTAAACAGCAGAAGAGTCTGAAAGATACATCTCCAATTGCAGTGAGGCACACTTGAAGCGGCGCCAAACTTGGACTGAAAAAGTGTTTGCTGTTCGCTAGGAAGCTTTTCAAACAAACATTTTCTGATCTTAAAATCATTTTTACCAGCAGATTTTCTCTATGTAGGTTGGATATAAACTTCTTTGTGCTTCACACATAATTGGATCCAAGACCCCGGGGACGGAGACTTCATATTTTCACTACAGAGCCACAGTGTTCTAGTTTCCCATCAGGTCGTATAATGGACCAAGGTGAGGGAAAGCAGTGTCCTGTTTCAGGTCTTTCATGTCTGTACTGGACTGGCCAGCCTCACAGGGGCTGATTCAGGAGCAGAGAAAGGAAAAGAACCAGAAAGAAAAGGGGTAACAACAGAGGAGGAGAGCAGGAGGGCTGAAAGAGGAGAGAGGGGAGATGCAGAGTCAAACACAAAAGGGAGGCAGCTGGCTCAAAGGTGCGTCTGTCCTATTTTTAGTTTCCAACATGCACATCTCCAACTCAAACAGCTGCTGGGGCGTTTGCACGTCCAAAAAAAGTTTGTTTTAACAACAGCAGGACTCAAACTTCAGTCCGACTCAGGTGTTTTCAGCCACAGTTGGCTGGGAGCTGAGGTCCCGCCCCTGCAGTTACACTTCCCTCAGGTGTGTGTTTTGTTTGGGTTGAGTTGCTTTTACACATGGCCACAAAGGTGAGGTGTAGCGTAAAGTCACATGACATGCATGCAGCTGATGCAAAGCGCCTGCAGCTTGCTAAGAGAGATGTCTGTAAATAGCCTGCGTCCCATGTGAGTAATGTATGGAGAGACATGACAGGCTGAGGAACGGAAGGAGGTCAGCGGTGACCTAATGGGCAGAGATGGCCCCCTGGAATAGCTGGGAAACGGAAAACTCACGTGAATGGACGATTTCTTTTTATTTTCAGCAACATCTAATGAGCCACTTTCACACTGTGGTGGTGAAAAAATATTTAATTCATGAAATGATGCAGAAAATGAACCTTCACATGTCTCCAAATTAAGCAGGAACAGTTGCTCATGGAGAAGCGTTCCCTGATGCTGCCTGTGGATGCTGAAAAATGAATAAACGTGGCCGTCTTTAAGCAATGACTGAAATAATGTCAGAGCTGCAATAATAAGCTCCTGCATACGTAGGTAAGGGAGCAACTCGGTGCGCTAACCCAGAAGTAAGAAAAGAGGTTGTTTCATTTATTTATCAAATCTGAAATATTTATAGGATTCAATCTGCTGGCAGAGGACCAGGCAGAACAAACTGTGGGTGGAAAAATGGAAAAGTTACTTTGTGGATGGAGGCTTTAAAAAAACATCTGGTGGCGAGCTGTCTGCCGCTCTGCATACATTTTAGTCCTGAGTTACGTTCCCAAGCTCTCAGGCGGTCGTGACTAAGTCCATTGAGCCAGAGTGACAACACACTTAGGGCCATTAACATATCACTCCGCCTTTGTCAGACAAAGGGAGTGGGCACCTCGCCTGAATAAAAGGTGTCTACACATACACAGAAGCACACAAGGTCAACCAAAAACTTGCAGATGTTCCGGTAGAGCCAGTTTGACGGGAGTGCCGCGTTTCTCCTCCAAACACAAGCAGCCTCACCTTCTGTGTTTGCTTTGTGAGGGAAAAACCAACTTCCATTGAAACCAGTCGATACATCAGAGCAAAGGAAAAGGAAGCAGCATAAATGAGTCACCTAATCAGCACCTGGGAACCGCCGCCAGTCTGACAGTGACCAAGTTTCGGGTGGAGGATTAGTTCCCTCTGAAAGGGAGAAGTTAATTACGAGGCTCCGAAGCACCTAAAGTGCTGTTCGATTTGTGGCTAATCCTCGCCGAACGGCTGCACGAGGATTACACGTTTTGACTGGCACCTTGTTCAGATTTAAACTACTGAAAGACATCCACTCTGAAACACATCTGCTCAGTCAAACGATCCGACACAGCGTCTCACGCGTGGAGAGAGACCCCCCCCCCCAAAAAAAAGAGGTAAACGCAATACTGAGACAGATCACATTCAATGAGTTGGCAGCACTCTCTGAATAAGACAGAGTTTTGAATAAAACATGAAAGCTGGAGAAGGAGGCACTCCTCTATATACAGAAACTTGTGGGAAGCCATGATATTCTCAGAGACAGTGCAGCCAGCTCAGAGCGATGCCCCGGGGAGGCCCTTCCCTCCCCATCAGATAGACTATATATCAGAACCATCAAACACAGACCCTCATCCCACGGCATGCAAAGAGCTGCAGCAGCGGCCAGACTGACCGTCGGGCTGGAAGGGGCTGATAACCACTTATGCACCGACTTCCTCTCAACAGCAAGGCATGCACACTCTCTCCCTCCTCCCTGTTCTCATGACAGGAGGCCCATCGCTGACAGATGGGAGCACAACAGTCATCAGGGAGTTAAGTTTCAGCCCAGAAAAATATTCCAAAAGTCAACTCAAATCCCGTTCAGGCTCCCGATGGCTCTGCCAGAGTCACAGCGAGAGGCTTGAGAGGAAGGCCCTGCATCAACATTGATATGAGCATGTAAATAAGTCATGGCTAATCTCTCTCTCTCTCTCTCTCTCTCTCTCTCTCTCTCTCTCTCTCTCTCTCTCTCTCTCTC
>JAUESE010000056.1:5511783-5526846 GCA_032274725.1 Malacoctenus triangulatus | reverse complement strand
GTGTGTGTGTGTGTGTGTGTGTGTGTGTGTGTGTGTGTGTGTGTGTGTGTGTGTGTGTGTGTCTTAGAGTGGCAGCTGGCACAGTGCCGCAGGCAAGGTTTAAGCCCAGTTTCCCACGTCTCCCTAATGAAGAGCTCTGGGAGAGAGGGAGCAGAGGGTGTGGGTTAGAGGAGGAGGTGGGGGCATAAAGGAAAGGAAATTCAGAGAGAGTAGGGGCCAGTGGTTTTACACCAACACTGAAAACAAAGAGAAGGCGAGCTGGTATGCAGAAACACTTTTGGGGGTGATTGGTGGTATGTGCTGTGGCTCATTAGGCTGGGGTGACCACAGTGCTGATGTTGTGTCTGTTGCTGTGGACCTCCGTAGTGGAGGAGCAACGACCACCACTTGCTGTATTTGCAGTTAGAACAGCCGTACGTTTCCACCGAGTTTGCTGCTCAAGTGCAAACCCACAACACCTTTCGATCTTCTGAGGTCAACGCAAGCTGTCAGTTAGTGCTTCAGCTACTGCCTTTGTGGATTGAAGTAATTTAAAATCAAGACAATAACTACAGTCTTGAGAGCATTTAGTTTTGCTTGTTGTCTTTATTCTCCTGTGAGTGCAACAGGTTGCCGTTGTCTTGGTTTAATTTGTTTTCTGTAAATCGTGCTTTAAATTGACCGTAGTCAGGTGCTTCAGGGCTCACGTGGAAGTTACATTTTGTTGCTGTGTCTAATCGCCTGCATGTATGAAAAAGATTAAGAGCATGTTGTCAGGAACATAAAGCCAACGCGCATACATCTTTCTCCTCATTCTCCTTCGCCTTGCGTGCAGGTGTGGGGAATGCTTTGGAGGGGGGCCGGGGCCGCTCGGGGACCAAACTCTTCCAGGATTTCCAGATGCTCAGCAGAATATGGACCCATCCCTGGTGCCTTCAGCTGGACTACATCAGTAAAGAAAACAGGGTAGGGCTCTGGAAGACGAGACTAAACTACACTAAACACCAACTGAAAAACTGGGACTACATAAGCACAAATCAGACACACTCTGTGGGAAAACAATAGAAACGCACTGCGATCAGGTCATGCACCAGGGGGAGAACAACATACATATTGCCACCGCAGCACAATTTTCCCCTTATGCATCATTTCTGCCTGCCACAGTCCAGCTTGATGTTTAGTTGACCTACATCACTGCCCAGCTGAGCCTCACACAAGCACACTTTCTTTCAGGGTTTCTTCGACGAGGATAGTATGGACGACTTCATCGCTTCAGAAACTGATGAATCCTCCATGAGTTTGACTTCGGAAGATGAAAAATCCAAAAAGTAAATTTGCACTTGTTTGTTCTTTCTTTTTTGTGATCATGGCAATGTTGTTTCATTCTGCTGCCCTTCTTGGGGGGATCCTGTAGCCTTGCTGATTTTGTGGTCTGTATTAATCCTCCTCCCTCACAGGAAAAAGAAGCAAGGAAAAGGGAGGAAAAGGGGCTCTGATGACTCGGACAGTGACGATGTGGAGGTCATCAAGGAGTGGAACTCAAGCTCTCGTGGCAAGAACGGAGAGGGTCGAAGCAGACCAGAGCCTGTACCAGAACGTACGTTTGTAACGGCCCATTTATGGGTGTGATGGATTCAGGCAATCAAAAATTCTGTGGTTTCAGTTTCAAAACTTTAGCACTTTTACATATAATACTTACATACTTCTTCTTGTGATTGTGTACCAACTGCATGGAAGCTGATCAGTCACAATTGTTGTCAAACAGCTCGACCTTCCAGCTCGGCGCCGGGGAGTCCCACTGCTGACTGGCACAGGGAGTTTGTCACTGAGGCTGATGCAGAGATCCTGGAGCACTCGGGGAAGATGACCGTCCTCTTTGAGATCCTGCGCATGGCCGAGGAGGTCGAGGATAAAGTGTAAGTATGTGAGCAGGTCAGATTTGCAAGCTTTACGAGCAGGTCTTCTTTGTGGAAGAGGTTTAAAATCATAACCCAGAAAATGTCGGATTTGTGGGGGGAAAAGTCTATGATTGGTGTATTAACAAATATATCTCTTTGTTTCTCCTCAGGTTGGTGTTCAGTCAGTCTCTCATCTCACTCGATCTGATTGAGGATTTCCTGGAGTTGTCTTGCAGAGCAAAAGATGAAGACAAAGTCTCTCCATACAAAGGTTTGTGTTCAGTGCCATCCTTCGTGTCCCACAGATGTCTTCACTGTGCTGTGTGTTGTCTTGTCCTTTAGTGTTCTACGATCTGCACCCGCTCTGTTTTTATCAAAGTCTGCTCTTGGTTTCACGATGTGCCAAAATTACAATGCTATGCTTAATGATATAAGCTTGGCACTGTGTGATGTTTAGGTTGCTCCATTGTCCCGAGGCTCATGTTTGCGGTTTTGCACTGTTCTTTTTAAACAGACTAAACTATGTGTGAGATTTTAAAAACGGGTTAACCTGCAGTATTGAAGCAAGTTGATGTGTTTTTACATCACATGGTGCTTTCAGACTCGTAAGACAGCCAGCATGCAACATGTAATCTCGTACACGCTGGTGTGCTTATTACCCTTAAACACACACAGACCCACACACATACACATTGCCGCTGGTGTAAGGTCATGTTCCTAATTAAACCTCAGCAGCTGTTTTTGCTTTCATTTTGAAAATGATTAGACCTTGACTTTTTATTCCTCAAAAAATGTTTGCTCAAGGGTTTGTAATTTGTAATGAAAAGATCACAGTGCAGTAATTGGAAACATGCTGAAATGTTGGTTGTGAAGGCTGGAGGGGGGGCGTTTGGCCATCTTGAAGGCTAAACATTACTGGCCCCTCACCAGTACAGCCATCTATCTGCTTTGTAATACCCACGCTCAGTGTTTTTGACGAGAAGAAGGCCAAAGTGAACGCGACACATGTGCTTTTCAAGATTTTTTTTTTCAAAATCCCAAACGACAAATGATCAAAGCACATTTCTAAGATGTCTTTTTGCATGTGAAGGTGATGGCAAGTGGTTCAGAAACATTGACTATTATCGTCTGGATGGATCCACCAGCGCCACTACCAGGAAGAAATGGGCCGAGGAGTTTAATGACACCAGTAACGTAAGGTGAGGTGCTTCACTCGCTGGCAAAATGCAAACGTTTCAGACCAAATTTGACAAATGTCCCAAACGATTTCCCTGGTGGGATCAAACGCTTGTTGAGCCTGAATGATTCTTAACGACATATTTCCGATGCTCCCTTTATACAGAGGTCGTTTATTCCTCATTTCAACGCGAGCTGGTTCGCTTGGCATCAACCTGGTGGCTGCCAACAGAGTCATCATCTTCGACGCCTCTTGGAATCCTTCCTACGATGTCCAGAGTATCTTCAGAGTGTACCGGTTCGGTCAGATTAAGACGTGCTATGTCTACAGATTTCTGGCCCAGGTGAGCCTTTCTCCTTTTTGGTCACAGTAGGTTTTTACTGATAACCAACAAAAAAAAATAAACCTTGTTGTTGATTAACAATTGGTTCACAACTTTTGGTTTAACATTTTTTCATCTTCAGTTAAGATATATAGAAATATTTGATACAAAGATGGAAATCACTGTCTATATGATAACGATGTCCTCCTGATGCAGTGACTCTACAATAATTGATATGTTAAACAATGTAGCAACATATCTCCAGTTTCAGTCCAACTGGAAAAAAAACAAGGCTGGAAAAAGGTTAAATGCAGGATTTCTCTTGATTTAATGTGAATTTTCATGAAATAATTTTAGCTTTTACTTTAACCACAGCTCAGCAGTGGAGAAAGTTCCAGGCTCAAAAGGCCTGAACTCAAATGTGGTTGTACTGAAATCATATTGTATTGACCTAAAAGAAAATCTATGGCAAATATATATTGCTTTTTCCTGGCTGACCAAATGGCGCTGAAGTAAGTCACCTCGTTCTGGTCATCTTTCAGGGTACCATGGAGGAAAAGATCTATGACCGGCAGGTCACCAAACAGTCTCTGTCATTCCGGGTTGTGGACCAGCAGCAAATTGAGAGGCACTTTACAATGAACGAACTGGCTGAACTCTACACGTTTGAGCCCGACATGGTGGACGATCCCTCAGAGAAGAAGAACAAGAAAGCCACGCCGATGCTCCCTAAGGTAAACATTCATAGACTGTACGTACTCAAGCCTTCAAAAGTACCTCAATGCTGTCCCAAGAATAATTGTTCAAAATAATTTAGTCCAATCCAGACATGAAATTGCACTTTGAGACACCATTCACAAAGATTTCATGGTTACTTTTCCTTACACAAATGCAGAAAAGCAAGCTGAAACCTATTAACAGTAGTACACTAGTTTATTCTCCCCCTGCAAACATGGCACACAATGCCATTTTAAATGCCAAGCTTGTTTTTCCAAAGTTGCTGCAAGTACTATGTTCTTTCTTTTGAAGTTTAGCACTTGTGTGATAAACTGTTATTTAGACACAATGCCAGCTTGTATCCTGCTTGGCCTTTCCCGGATCTTTCTATTTCTTCTTGTTTCCTTTAGTAATCGCCTTTTTCTCCTCTTAATGCAGGTGCTGTGTCACTATTTAGGCCTCCTGGGGTTTAATAAGAACACACGGCCCTTAGATAGGCAATACAGCTGCGGAGATCTCTGTTTACTGCTATTTACTAAATAGTCTTCTCATTGCAACACGACTGCTGCCCTGCTATAAACCTGCACTCCTCTTTTTTTATTTTATTCATTCCTTGCTCTCTTTTATTTCTCTGTTGATCTTTGAATTGCTTCCATCCTTTCCCACTCCTTCCACTTTTTGCAGTCTCTGGGTTTATTCAGATCTAATTCTAAAGTGGTTTTACGGCTTTGTTTTGTTTGACCCGAGTTCCTCTGCAGAAACCTGTAAACGGAATAGATAGAAGAAACATTGCATCCCCGGCGTATTTGCTCTTTTACCGGATAGTCGGAAGGTTTTTCAGGGCACCGTCGAACCAAAAATCTTGTCTTTATTTCAGCTGTTGAAGGATTTTGCGATTGGTTTCTCCTTTTTGTGAGTACTAACAGGTAGGAGCACAGCGTGGGGCCACTCAGTGGACATCGCAGCTCTTGCCCTCCAGATTCTTCGAACCAGGAGCGGCCTGCTTGAAGTGCTGTGGAGCTGTAGCACAGTTGGAGATTTGAAGAGGAAAGATGTGTTCACTGAGCTGCGGCCTGTTAGATGTGTATGATCTTTAATGAGCCCAGTGACATTTATGTGACACGGTATTAAAGACGGAGAGGCTGACAAGCCCCTTTACAAGCTCGACCTGTTTTGGCCAGGGGGTTAACTATGATGTGGCAGCAGGACTGCAGTATTTCGGAAGGAATTCACCGTTTGGAATGATGTGAAGATGAGTCAGAGGCCATCCATCGCTTTCAGCTAGCAAAGCGGTGCACAGATTAAGAGAAGTGAAACCACAAAAAGCAAAGTTTGTCCTTCTCTTCACACCATGCAGTGTCGTTTTCTCAACCTCAGTGGCCGCGGTGCTCTGGAGTCGGGTCACACGGCCACTGAGACGTGGAGCTGTGCAGAAGTAGTTTATTTTATTCTTTGTTTTTTTTTGCTTCTGTTTAAAACTTTAAAGAAAAAAGTGAGTACAACTTTCTGCCGTCACTCACACCTGCGTTCTGTTTACTTACCACTGATGTTGTTTGGCCGTATAAAAGCATTTTCCCGCTCCTCCTTCACTTGATATCTTCCCTTTAAACCACTCTTTCTACCATGTGTCCTCACTTGTGTCCCCAATCTCTCTTCGCATTGTCTTTTCGCCACCGTCTCTGCATGCATCTGTTGCCATGACTTGTCACTCAGCCTCTGAATGTTCAAAGTGAATGCAGTGTGGTTGTTTTTCCTTTTTCTCCCTCTGGCCTCCCTCACATGATGAAGGGTCATTATTCAAACCCCTCTCTTAAAGATGTCTCTGTGCTCTTCAGAAAAAGGAATAAAAAAACTTAATTGGAGACAAAGAAGCAGGCGCACTTCCCACTAATAACAAAGAAGCTTCTTGAAGGCCAGACATGACACTTTTAACCCTCCGCCCACTGCCGAGGACACGCTTACCTACTTCCGGTTCATCACACTCTGTCTGTGGACAGTGCCGACTCTGCAGAGGTTTTTGCCAACTGTGCCACTGCTGGTCAAGCTGGCATGCTGAGGACTTGCCTCAGTGTGTTCGCTCCCAGCAGGTGACGGCTGGCTGCAGTGGTCATTAGGCTTTGACTGTAGACAGGCTGCTCTGGAACAGCATATAGACAAGAGCAGACTGGAACGATAAACCATGCCATGCTTGTCTCATTAGGGGTAGGAAGTCCCTCTGACCTTAAAAGAAAATCTTTTCTGGAATGCCCTCCAAGCATTTGATCAGTGATCACTGGATTACAGGAATTATTTTGTGGTAACAGAGTCATAAATTACATGTTTTTCATGTACCCACACACATGCAGTTCTGTCCTTTTCTACTGGGCTAAACGGTTTCTTTAACCCCTTCAGAATACCTTTTGTCAGCCTTCAGGACGCATGCCTGAGCTTGTCTTGTTGCAGGTGGAAATAGCACTAATTATAGCCAGACACTGAGTCAGAGGTGAGAAAAAGGAAGAACGGTTGACCCTTCTTGACTGCTCTTAAGTCTTCAGCGATCTGTCCTGATAAATAATCCTTCCTCTCCGGTAGAACATTTAAGAGAGAGATGAGCATCGCAGATAATGCATGGACAGTTCATTCATTCTACTTCTATACAGCTTTTCCATCTCATGGTTGCAGAGGGTTGTTGAACAATTCACCAGTACATCAAAGGTCAAGTTCAGAACAGTTCATCAAGTTACTTTTTCTGGGGGTTTTTTCTGCACTGACATTAAAAGAAACAACCTCAACCAGGAAAACAGTTTTAATGTTTTTCCAGAAACCCTTGTTGATATTTTGTTCCTTCCACAGTTCAAACTGTCAGTCTGTGTTCCAGCAAAATGCACCCACTCATCTTTATACTGAAGGAGTTTAGTTTTTGCCTCCACTGCAAAGTACTCCTACAGTGTTGCTGCTCATTACTATAATAGCGTGAGGAGTTATTGCGATGTACTCTCGATGGTAGCACGCAGCTATCGGCAGCCAACCCGGAGAACATTTGCATCTCTTCAACTGGTAAATGTTTACTTATGCAGTCTGTTTTCACTGCTTCAGCAGTTTTTATGACCTGTCACATTCACCCGCACTCACAAACGGCTGCAAAACGAGATGCTCGCACACGATTGAGAGTAGTCTGCTCACTCTGCAGGGAATTGAAGTTTACTCACTAGTCTTGATCTCAGTGGCTCAGGCAACGGCTGCTCTGACAAACTGACTTTCTGTTCGCTTTTAGTGCCACTAATTTGTACCGTCCGCTCGGAACAACTTGCCCCAGTCAAGCCCACCTGAGCCTGACAGGAACAAAGGAAGAGGGTCAACTGAAGTCTTGTGAATCCCTCGAGAAACACCGCCCTGTCCCAGCTGTCTGAATGCTGTAGCCCCCCCCAACACGACTGCTAGCTGGGGCTTGTTTTTATAGGAATGTGCTGTGTTTATTGTTTTTTGCTGGCCCTTTGCGACACGCTTGATTTTGTCTCTTTGTTAATGGACTGACAACTCGGTAAACCCTTTGACGTGTGCGCGGGCCCTGGAGGGGAGAGACCCGGTGTTGTTGTTGAGGGCAGGGGTGGCCTCCTCTTCGCCCAAACTTAAGTGCATATCCGCAGAGAAGCTGTTTAGAGCAGACCGGCAGAGCTGAGCGTATCGCTGGTGTGCAGCTGGGGTGAGAGAGTTTTGACTGGCTATGTTTAGGTATTACAAATATCTTAGACGCTTGCATTCCTGCTGTCGGGATCCTGTCTCGGCCCCCCGCGGTTGCTATGGTTAAAGCACCTGTGCGTCAGAGGTGGATTCTGGCAGACACAGACGATATGACTGCGTTCAAACACTCCTGACCAAATTGAAACAAAGTTGCTTTGATCAAATAGCTGAGAGTTTCTCTCTCTCACAGGTTTTATTTTTTCTGTTTCTTTCTCCTTTCGTCAATTTTGTTCCTTTTATATTTTGATCGAATCAGAGGTTCAATAACCTTTGAGCTTTTATCTCTCCTCCAGCACATTGAATGCCATCTGTGTGGGAGTTTTTTTCTCTCCATTTGGTAAAGATTTACTGTTGAGGCGATGACAACGATATAAAAGAAAAATGAGACAATAGAAGTGTGCTTAACACATTTTAAATGCATTAAATGGTCATTTTGGTGGCAGGAAATTGGGTCAGCACAGTTGAGCATGTTCTCAGTATGAAATAGTATCTGATAATGTGGCCAAAAGTCCTGCCTGTTATTGCAGGCCAGTATTTATTTGCATCATACATTTAACATTTAATCTCCACCTAAAACCTATTGGTGAAGTACATGTAAGTGCTGGTGCCAAGTAATAAAGTCGACATGAGGCCCACTTATGTTAAGTTCTGATCTCTGAGATGTGAAAGGTGCCGAGTTTGATCGTTCCTTTACATCATTTGTGAGCTGCTGGCAGGAAAGCAGCTTTCATACATGTACAAGCGTTCGGCTTAAAGGAGGCATAAATTGTTCTGTCATAAGAACTGGATTTTCATACACTCTGAATATAATGCACGCTGGTGCCTGGTGTGCCAAGCCTGACGCAGGAACTCGTGTATTTTCCTAACTCAAGCAAAGACTCTATAGAATAATGTCACATCTATAGACTGTGTCAGGTAAGAAGCATTTTGTACATACGAAAGCAGTTTGTTTTAATGCCACAAGAGCCCTGAGTTACACAAAGGGCCCGACAACTTGTGGTTTTGATTTTTAAGTGACAAAACAATGCAAGATACTCGCCAGAGAATATTTTGCATCAAAACAATTTATACTGGCGCTGATGTGAATTTGCAACACATGTTCGTTCATTAGGAAGAACAAACAATGGAGTCTATTATCATGCAGCGATGATTGTATCTTCTTCTTCACTTGGGGAAAAAGTTTTTGTTCTTCAGAATAGAACTGAAGGCAAGTCGGTGTTTACTATTTTTCACGATGGCAAGTTGGCATCAGAAAGAAATAAATGCAAACAGCAGTTTCCCTCTTGACATGATTTCTTTGTCTATCTATGATGATGGCTGATGTGTTCTTTGCTGTATAAAAGTCAAACTTGTGCTTGAAAAAAAAAATTCACATTCTGTGTGAAAGTTTAATTGATAACCATGTGTTCTGTCTACTTGAAGAAGTCAAAGCATGTCTGTTGTTGTGGCCATGACACGTACTTATATGGCTTTGACAAACTGTGTCACCGTTGACAATGCCCACCTTGTTTTCCCCCATATTTTTACTCAGACAGTCAGAACAAGGCCAGTCAAGTTGCATGATTTACCTCCCCTAAGCATTCGCCCACCCAGCACCATCCACCATGCTGCTGTAAAGCGATAGGCTTCCTCATGCAGCTCCGCAGGGATGACAATGGTGTAGGTCAGGTTACCGACAATCATTAGTGCTGCCTGAGGACACACACAAACACACTGGGAGCACACTGGGATGGGAGATGGACCGGACCACCCCAGAGGCATCGCTGGTAGAGATTACTTGTGTATCCTAGAATGCACCCTGCTCCAGTGGGAATGTCTGTGCTGTCATTTGAACTGTGACTTCACTGACCCACTAACCAGGCAGTCAGAAATGCTCCTCTTGCGCATTTGGATTAAAACTCCTTGATGAAGTTTGAAAACAACTGCAAGAAGGGCAACTTTTTGCATGAGCTCATTTGTCTGCATCAAAAACTCCACTGATGCAAAGGACAGCTTTTTGTTTTAGATGTCTTCTGCCTTTCTTCATACAAGGTGGCAGAGCAGTTACAAGCTGGAGGGAAATTATGAAATCTGTGTTGGCAGGTGTGGACTGCTGTCCAAGTGGCCATTAGAAAACACTTGTCGTGTCACCGCTGAAGGTTATCTGCAGAGAGCTTCAGCTGCAACCCAGCCTGATGCATCTGGGTTAGTGTCAGTGTAGGTGCCTGCAGCAACATTAACTGTGACCTTTATTTGACCTCGTGTTCGCCTATCTTGGCTGAGGAAAGAAAGAGAAAAAAAACACAACGGAGGCTTTCTATCCGAGTCAGGCCGACGGGGCGCTTTGGTGCTTTTATGTCCTAATTAGAGAGTGAAGCAGCGGGCTGTGCTGCTGCTCCCAAACGTCTGGCAGTTCAGGTGTGGCCTGGTTTTGTCCTGATTGAGTGCGATGGCTGGAAAACATAAACACATGTCAGTCAGGAGCACCGTGTTGTGTGCCGGCAAGCAACTCCTTCGCTGCTTTCAGACACCTTGTCGACCACTCTGTGAAATCATCGAGGCCTCTGTAACAAGAACCTGGCTGGTAGTCTGTCTCACAGATCTCGTCTACCCCCTGATGGATCTCGTTTCACCTTGCCTGGCATGCTGTTTATTTTCCGTTTAGTCCACCTCGCTCTACAATCACTGCCCGATTGTCAAAGTTTGTTTCTGATTTAGTGCGCCCCTCTCCTGAGCGCCAGCAACAACCATGATTACTTTATTTGCACCTCCACAACCATTGTCACTTTGCAAAGTGAGCCAGAGCGGGGGTCCGTGGGGGCTTGAGAGCAGAGCCCCTCGGTGAATTAGCCGTCATGGAGGTAAATGATGCAACTTGTGCATGATGTCATTTCCAGATTGCGAATTCCAGTTTAATGTAAAGCCGAGTCGAGACAAAGAAAAGCAAACGTGCTGCAGAGAGAGTAATTCAAACCATGTTCGTGTGAGTGCAGCCCGGCCAAATTCTCTTAATTTTACTCAGGTATTGTTTTTCCATAACAATGTAGCCATGGGAACCTGAGGCCCAAAAAAAGACCTAATTTATTTATGTATTTGTTGTTAGAACTGCCTGCCCGCATGTTTTTGAAGATGTGGTTAGAACTGTGTGTGTGTTCAGACCTTATTAGCCTATTTGTATTGCATGACATTTGAACATATCCTTGCTTGTGTTGTGGTTTCTCAGTATGAATACAAAATGGCAAGCTGCAGGCGTGCTTGTGAATGAAGACGCACTCCTGGCTCCGCAAAATAAAACATGTTTTATTCTCTGCGCAGTTCTTTTGAAACTGACAATTCGATGCAGACAGATGACTAATAATGTCGAGAAACATTGCAGGTCTGTATGAGATTTCTAAACCAGAATCTATTTAACGGACATATTTGGATTCTGGTCGGAACTGTAAATAAAAACACAGGACTCGCGCTGTTTGCACTTTTGTTCTAGATAAGCCAGAAATAGAGAATTTTCCTGCTTCTTGGCCAAAGATGGAGCAATTTTCTGCTTTTATTTGCCTCCTCTTCAACAGCACCTTCCTCTCCTCTGATACACACTCAAACCAATTGTGACACTTTCTTGTGGTTTTTTTTTTTTGTCATTTGTTTTGCAGGACCCCATTCTAGCTGAGCTTCTGCAGATCAATAAGGACCAGATTGCGTGTTACCATGAGCACGACTCCTTACTGGATCACAAGGAGGAGGAAGCCCTGAGCGAGGAGGACCGCAAGGCCGCGTGGGCCGAGTACGAAGCAGAGAAAAAGGTAGACGAAGAAGAAAACACGCGACTCGAGCATCTGTTCGAGCCCAAAGCAAAAGCACACCCCTCATTGTTCTCATTGACATGCTAGCGAAGGGTGAGCCAAACGAGGTTCATCAGGATGTGTACGATGGTGTTGGATGCTCTTCAATCACAGGGTGGGAGGTTCTCCCCCTAAACTGAAGTGCAGGTCATTTTGGCCCGCTGACAGGTCAGGAGGCTGTGCTTTATACCACAGAGGTTCTCCAAGCAGTATCGCTGCTACTTAGGGACTCCTCCTCTGTACACACACAGTTGTGTCCTCTTCCCTTCTCCTTTCTTGTGGGGGCAATTAGTAAGGTTTATTTGGAGAAGTGTGTGGAGGGGGGGGGGCGGGGTGCTGTTGTAAGAGCAGGAGCAGGTCTCCTCTTCCCCCCTGTGTAATCCTAGATTCTAATTCACTCTAATGATTATTTTTCCAACACACTCTCCCTTCTCTGCCCTCTGTGTCTTAAGCAGCTTTTCCCTCCAAGCTCTTCTGCTTTGCGAGAGAACAGAGGGTTCCCAGTCGTTGGAAAAACAGTGGCGCCGAGGTCAAATGTGAGCGATCTCGGTTGCGTTCACATCAGACCTCTGGTAGAAGATGCAGATATGGCCGCTTTTAACCACAAGAGGCTGTTCAGTATCATGTTGTATACTCTGTGCTTTGTAGGAGAAACAGCTGGAATGTAACCCAACCTCTGCTAATGTCTTCACAACTTACGGGTTGGTCGGCGGTGGCCAGGAAAAGCTATGCGTGTGAATATCAGATTTGCAACTCAGGGAAATGGGAAAAACTGAGAACGCCATCGGGTGCCCAAAACGAAACTGAACCCAGGAGCCCCACGGCCTCGCGGGGATGACTTCAGTGTGGTACAAAGCTTAGCGGGGCTCTTGTCATAAATTTAAATTTCAGACACTGAACATTGGAAATGAATTCAAGTCTCGACTCTGAGTCAGTCTGTGTGACAGTGGAGCAAAGCCAGAAAAGTGTCCGAGGATGCAGCTGAAGCTCCAAAGTTGCTTCCTGATCCAAAGAAAGTGAGCTCTGTGTTGTGTGCACATTCACGTGTGATGTGGTTTAGTGGTTGT
Source organism: Malacoctenus triangulatus (assembly GCA_032274725.1). Lineage (NCBI taxonomy): Eukaryota > Metazoa > Chordata > Actinopteri > Blenniiformes > Labrisomidae > Malacoctenus > Malacoctenus triangulatus. The sequence goes on along the minus strand of JAUESE010000056.1, from coordinate 5,514,151 downwards.
TTTGAGGTTTTGTGCTGTTTAGGTTTGCACACCTGTCCCTGGCCAGGTCCAAAGACCCCCCTTGGCCCCCTCCACACACGCACACATGCACACGCACACACGCCCCTACATACCGGATGGCCAGATTACAGGGTACGGGGAAAACCATCTGCAGCAGAGACTCAATTACATACAAACATCGGCATCCTGCTGGCCTTTACAGGGATGAGACTGTTTACTTCAGGTCACTCCTCTCACACAAACTCACAGTTCTTACAACAGGAGCAGCCTGTGGATGGCGGACAACTTGTTGCTTTTGCAGAAATAAACGTGTGAATGAGGTTAAAGCCGACTTTGGTACGACCACAGCAGTTGTTTACCTCCTCCTCCCCCCGCCATGCCCGCGCTGGGTCTCAGCACCTACCTAATTAGCCCCCGTCTCTTTCATCTCTCAGGGTATGTCCATGAGGACCAACTACCAGACAGCCTACTCTCACATGGACATGGGCGGCTCCAACTACTTCTCATACAACCTGGCGGCTATGGCCTCCATGACCAACCAGCAGCTGGAGGTAAGTAATGAGCTCCACATGCCCTCTCTCCTTCGCCTCACGCGCCCCCCTCTCTTCTCCCCCTACAGCACACGGCGCCCCACATTCCTCAGACCCCACTGCTAATTGTGACAACAGTCTAGTAGCGGACGAGCCCGACTCAGCCCCACTCCTCCACCTAACCCCCATGTCAGGGGCAGAAGTTATTTATAACGTGGTGACCAAGGGAGACAACAAGAGGTCCAAGGGAGGGTTTGTGTTCTGCAGTAAAAACGGGTGAAAAAATGCTGCACACCCTAAAATTCTTGGGGGGCGTTATGTTGTTCTGTTGGTATCTCTGTAAACAGAGTCCAAGCAGATTTTTGAGGTCGATATCAAAGAGATTCTTGTGATCGGTTGGTCTCCTGCAGACCAGGATTAGCCTGTTGCTGACATTGTCTGTCTGCTGTGTGGTGCTGGGCAGACTTAATCAGTTACAGCTTCTTTTTGTTGGTAGTTGCTGGAAGTGGTGAGACTGAACAACACCGTAAATATGCTGGCAGTAAAAATGAAAATAATGAGCTCAAAGAATTTCTATAGAGCTGCAGAGGTGGTGATCACTCACTCTGGGTTTGTCTCAGTGAGCGATTGCTTTTCCTTTTATTCCTCTTTGATCACTAAAACACTGATTAATGCTACTTTGTAATCCTCTATGTCACACGTAAAGGTGGCAATGTAATTACCAGCATAGTGGCTAATGTTGTATGTTTTTCTTCCAGGACCTCATAAACCAGGGACGGCAGAAAGTCATCGAAGCGACGAATGCTCTGAAATCTTTAACGCGGGAGTCCCTTGAAGACACAATCGCCACAGTCGTGAGTGTCGGCAGTTTTCGGCGATGGCGATGTTTGTGCCATTCCTAAAGCAGCAGCATGTGAACGTCGCCTCTGTGTTCACAGTGGAAGGAGAACCCGGCGTTGACAGAGAACCAGGTCCAAGCGATGGCTCTGGGGCGGCAGGCCAACGTGCAGCTGGAGCTCAAACGCAGAGAAGCCGTTTACAGGGACGTTCTCACGAGACAGCAGTCGGTGAGTCCTGCTGCGTGCTCCGGCCCCCTGCAGACAGCAACAGATCGAACCAAATGGTTTTGTTTCACTGCAGACTTGTACTGTGCGTGGTTGCGGATCATGCGCTCATTCGAAACATCTCCTGTCTGTTTGTCCAGCTGATGATGTTCGTGCAGAAGCTGATCACCAACAGGAAGGTGCAGGAGCAGCAGTTGGCCCTGGCTAACCAAGCCAGCTACCTGAACCAGCTGGCCATGCAGAACGGCATGATGGGAGCAGGCGGGCTCAGCCAGATGGAACTGCTCGGCCTCTACCAGCAGCTCCACGGCGTGGGCACCCATCAGGGCATGAGCAAGAATCCCGGCCCCTCCAAGGGCCTTTAGGTCACACGGACCCTCTGCCGCTCCCCCCTCTCAGTTAGACTGCTCCTCGTGGCCCAGATCTCTGTAAGAAAACCGCACTGTGAGACCGCTCAGAGCTCACACCCCACCGGCGCGCCACGCAGCGGGCGGAGTAGTTTTGAGACGAGGCTGCTGTTCTGTGGAGCCTCAGGTGGGACAGACTTTCAGTCGTTTATTGTGTAATTCACTGAGAGACAGTGGAATTTGATGTATAAATGACTGTGAGAAGTCTTGTTAGGGATTTCAGCTGAAAAAAAAAATGTATATATCGCCTTAATGTTATTCAAGTTCTATATCTTCATTTTACATGTATTTAAGGACAAAGAAGTGGGGCGGGGGGGGGGGGGGGGGCGGGGGGGCGGGGGGGGGGGGGCGGGGGGGGGGGGGGGGG
>JAUESE010000056.1:5484373-5503244 GCA_032274725.1 Malacoctenus triangulatus | reverse complement strand
GTGACTCCAGAACTCTTTTAGTAGAAGTGTTCAGGCACAATTTGTCCCTCCAGTCGTTAGGATTAAAAAGTTGCCCCACATCGACCAGAGTTGCCCCCACTTTTTGTCTCCTGCAGGATTCGAACCAGCGTCTTACTTAAGTTCAATTTCTTTCGATTAAATTAATCTTCACATGCACACAAGTCACTTCAACCTGTTGAGTCTCATTCAGCTGATGTAGTCACCTAATTTACAACACCGAGGCCAAGCATTCACACACCGAGTTAATACGCACAGCCCACGTCAGAAAAAAGCAATCTCCTTCACTGTAATTAGTTACACCTGTGCATTTCCACTGAAACAACCCGGAAGTTGAGCTGAACGTGATTTTTTTTTTTCTTCACAGGGGCGTGAGTACGTGCGAGCTCCCCCGTTGCTGGGGCCGCCGCGTGCACGCGACGCTTGTTTGCAGCCGGGCACGGACACCTGCGCCCCGCGCGCAGCGGGGATTGCCGGGATGAAAAAAAAGGTGTGTGTGTGTGTGTGTGAGACTGTGTTTTCCTGCGCGCCAGGTGACAGTGACGCACGACCGTGTATCCACCGGGGGATGCCGCAGGAAAAAGCCTCTTAATTGTCGAGAGCAGGTTACAGCTGCGATAATATAAGTCTAAACTGATTGCGTAAAAGATAAGTCACGTAACTGGAGGCTTTTTGTACGCAAACTCAGGCGCAGGCCACGCATGAAATGCTTCATTCTTTGGTGGTTATAGAATGTAAAAGGTGTGACACTAAATCCGAGTTTGAAGCAACACTGCCGAAATGTACAGAGAAATATAAATGTTCGAAAGTGTGGAGGAAAAAAAGTGAAAGGTTAGGACGTAAACTCACCAAATCTGCTGTGGTCCTGCCTTGTCCCGTGCACTGTGCCGTTGGGGAATATCTCCAGCTGAAAGCCGGTCCTGCAGTAGAGCTGCCGCCGCCTCAGGATGCCTTTGAGGTGGGTGAAATCTGTGGGCGACCCCCGCTGCAGCCTGCCTTCAATCTGCCCCAGCCGCTCACTGAGCCCGACTGGGGACTCCGGCAGGGGGATATTTCCCAGCGCAGGAAAGCTTTGTAAATCCAAGTCGAGCGTCCCCAGAAAAGTCCCGACCTCTGCCATTGTGTGCACAGCTGTCAAATTCAGCGAAGGCATTTGGGATGTACGGTGAGCAAAAGGAGGGAGAAAAGTTGACACAAGTCCGGTCCATGCACGCACAAAGCGTACCCAGCGCACCGTGCTCCTCCGAAGTCAGCCGAGTCCTCTCAGTTTATTGACTGTCCTTTGCTATAATCATGAGTTTGATATCTGTGTTTATCAAACGGAAAGACTCTATTATATACATACTCCCCACGCATTCTCACATTGGATATTCAGGCACAAGCCACGCCTGGCTGGCATCCCTTCTTACGCGCATCAGTTTGCTTTACTTAAGGCGCACTTTCAGTCCAACTTTGACAACTGCTCGCTGTCCGTCCGCTCATGTCACCGTTCTCTCAGCGAGCCGGGTCTATTTTCTTATCGCAATAATCCGAGCGCAGAAGTGGCGTCGCCGGGCTCCCGTGCTGCCGCTGCGCCCCGTGGCTCGTCTGAGAAAACCGCACCGCCCGTCCGACACAAGGCAACTCCGGCAACAGTTTGTGGTGGGATCAAACGCGACACGGATGCAGGAGCGACAACCATCATTGTTAAACCTTAAATACCAGCTGAATTAAAGCCGAAAAACGACCTTGATGATAAACTGCAACCAAAAATTCACCACAAAGACGATCCATAATGTGCACTAACTTTTTTTTGTCAAAGCACAGACTCTTGGAAAGAGGAAGAAGAAAAAAACAGAAAAAGGGGGGAAAAAAACGCAAAACAATTTGCACCCCACAAGATTATCAAAATACCCTGCGTATAATCTCAAAGTAATCCGACCTCCTGCACACGTTTCAGTGCCAACCTCTGCAGTTGGACCTTTTCATGAGAGCATTTTCTCCACCTCCTTGTTGGAAGCAGGTGCTTCCTCGCCCCTGCACAACGTTTGCAATGTGCTCCAGCAAACCAGCAGTTTAACCACTTGTTCTACTGGCAGCGAAGGAGAGGGGGGAGAAAAAAGGGAAAAATCCAAAGGCTGATGACGTGCAGTCATATATCTGGTGCACCGGTGCTGAGATCTATTATCTTTTGCAGTGTTTAGTGGCACTTTGAATAAGTGTTTCAGATGTTTGCAAAACTCAGGAAATATCTGTTGACATTTGTGCAAAGTGACAAAAAGGACGCAGGTGAGCTCAGTGGACTGAGATAAGAATGTATGTTATCTATCTATGTTTATTGTGGTACGTTATTTATGATATATCTCAATGTTTTGAACAATGTTTTTCTCCCATTTTTACAATAAGTCCCGAGGAAAGGGTGAAGGTAAATAACGGCAGACGTGATATGAGTTTGATCTGCACTGTCATGCACTTGAAAGAGAACACAGGGGAAAGCCACAACAGGACTAATAAATACTATGTGTAATTTATGACTGAATGGGGATTTTGCATCTCCACTGTGCACAATGGTGCAGCAGGTCCCAACTTGTGGCGGTGCAGGAAAAAAAAAGGGAAAAAAGGCGGCTCTGGTGAGGACTTTCTTTCTGTGTGAAGATCCCAATGAAAACAGACTCCAGGAGTGTTTTAATTAGTTCACTGTTCTTGAGATATCAGTGACAGCAGGTTGGGTGGGAGGGGAAGGGAGGGGGGGGCGGGCGAGGGGGGCATGATTACATCAATAACACCATTTAACTATTAGGCGTGTTATTTTAGACCTCCTTCAAGCTGTTTGCAGAAACCCCCGTCCTGAGGGGGAGTCCTCACCTCAGAGTGGCTCATCGCAGGCGGCGGCAGCTTCCCTGGAGAGAGACGCGATTTATGACAGCGCCTCGCTCCCAGTGAATGCCGACAAAAAGTGTGTTGGGATGACGTGGAGCGTGTATGATTGTTTTGATGTCACTGTCAGGCTGGAGATGAACTTCTCGGCTTCTTGTTTTCTGGCAAATTTATCAACTTTTGTCGCGGCGGCGCGATCTATCCCGAAGCAGATGTTTCTGGCTTTGAGAGTGGGATACAGTAAGATTGACCTCCCAAAGCACGCAGGGCTTTTTCACTGCTACTAATTATGCCACTATAAATCTTACGGGTGTGTCACGGCCGCATTGAAGTCAGAGGAGGGACAGTGGCTTTTCAGCTGGTGCGGGATATGAAAGGTGGTGGGGGTGATGAATGCCCATGGGCCTCCGCTTGATGAATTGGGCGAAGGGGTTGACGAGGAGTCACTGATGGCCGCGCTTTGTGCGAACAGACACCAGGGCCCTCGCTGCAGAAGAGGATGAAAGGAGGATTCGTCTCAGCTAGAGAGTGCAAGCGGAGGGATTGAAGAAAAGAGAGACCAGGAGAAAGAAAGAACGAGGTTAGCAAACCAACCTAATAGATGATTAAAGAAGAAACACCCTGGCCTGCTCTCTCCCCTCCTTGGGAGCGCGTACGAGCCTCGCTCACCGTGCATCCTTTCTACACAAAACTCAAATCAATCTTAGCGTCACAATAAAAATCTACGAGTGCTAAATTTTGATTTCTTTTTTGGTAGCTATTAGAACTACATCTGTTGCTGGTCAGCCATATTTTATAGTTGACATGGCAGATTTATGGCTGCAGATGCAAAAAAGAAAAGAAAAAAAAGGAAGAAAGGAAAAGAAACCCAGAGTCAAAATGTTCCCATATGCTGAGAACCTGCAGAGGATATAGAAATGAAGATAATGACCTCAAGTGCATAGCTGCAGCTTTGAAGTCACTCTCCCATGAGTCACGGCGAAGGAGTCGAGATTCAAAATGAAGTTACACTTGCATCTGTAACTTGGGGCTAATAAGAGCCTCACCTGTTTATTTGGCTTAGACGAGCTTCATATGTGTCCTCCTCACAGGGGAGCAAAGGTCTGGTCGGACATGTAGAGCCAACACGCTTCTCAGGCCCAGATTTGTGTGATTCTGTGATGTTGGAGGTACTTGAATCTATTTCTCAGCGTGGAAGGTAAAGGAATGGCTCTACGTTTTGTGGGAAACATGCCGTCTTGGCGAGCAAAAGGTGTTGAGCTTGATGCAGCTTTTATGTCCGCACAGTAAAGCACGAGAGCAGCTGCTTAGCTTAGCTGGGAGACTGGAAACACTGTCCGCCAACCAGTTTCTCAATCATTAACATGTTACGTCTTGTTCGCTTAATCTCCACAAAAACCTCACAACACCGAGTTTTACAGGAGAGTGTGTGTCGGACTGTTTCTTGGCCGGAGCCAAAATCTTCCCCGAAGGCTTCAGTTTCCCTGAAACAGAGCCCACCCCCACCCACCCCACCCCCCACCCCTGTTACTGGTCATAGTGGAGCCAGTCGCAGCGCTCTCTTAGCTGTGATGGATGCCCAGTTCACATGAAGACCTCCTCCTGCTGGACCGGGGCTCACATGTAACCATCAGACCTGGGACCTGGCTCCTCGGAGCCCTTCTTAACCCCGGCCAAGTGAGGGCAAGAAGGAATGGCTGACTCAGAGTCAGCAGCTACCAGGGCTGAGGGCTCATATCTTATAGCAGCCAGTTAACAAGGCCACTAAAGAGGTCAAACTGTGTGTCTGCCTGCGAGGAGAACCCAGTGTACAGGCCACTGAGCACAAGCTGCAGAGCAAAGCTGCAAACTCCCAGAGCGAGAGAGGGAGAGGATATCATCTGTTCTTATTTTACCTTTTGTCAAGCAGCATGTGGAAAATGATCTTCACTGTGAGTTATTTGCAGAGCTGGATTCCATGTTATTTCATTCCCTAGCAGAGACATAACAGAGAGGGTCTCCTCTTTCACGCAGGTGGTCCTTCGGCCTTGTTCAAGGGCGCTGTGTGCGCTGGGGCAGGGTTGGGAGGGTACGCTGGGGTGGGGGTGAGTTAGGGGGGGCAGACAGATGCATGCGAATTTAGGTAATGGTGTAACATTTCAGTGCCTGCTTTCCTTGGCTACAGCATGTAAAGATAGTGTTAATTAATTTGTTTGCTTTGCTTTCAAGCACTAACGAATGGAGTCCTCTCGGTCTGAGAAGCCACCAGCATGCAGGGAACACGCTCTTAAACCAACGTTTGTTGTACAAATTGCTTGCATATGTTCTGGGCAGAGGGGGGAAAAAAATCCCTGTCATGTAACCAACAGAGATGTCCCACAGTTGTTTTTTTATTTTTCATTTTTCACTCAGGACAAGAATCTTGGTCGGGAATACCTCAAGTTTCTCTCCAACATTTGGGTTTGACAGTTACTTATCCAACTCCAAACTTTGTGGTTGAACTGGAACGCTAAGAAGCCATAATTATTGGCCAAACCTTCCAACTCACCCACCACACGAGCAGGCTTTTCTTCTTCATTACGTCCCCCTCAGAAAGCCACCGGCTGGGGCGACAGCGGCTCAGCTGCGAGGGTGGGTTGGTCTTCAACCCCCCCCCATATCGCTTTGTCGAAGTGTCCTAAAGCGAGGCTGTGCTTCACGTGGGAGCTGCTACCACTGGTGTGTGAACGGGTGAACATGACCCAGTGTGAAGCGCTCTGGGTGCTGTTGAATGCAGCGGGACAGTGGTCCCGACCATTTTACTGCTGAGTGATAAAGGACATTTACGCTATTAAACCGGCACTCGACTCCCACTAATTATAGTCGCACATTAGTCTGCTCTGCGTTTATGAGCGCTCTCCCTCCGTCCCGGCGAAGCTCCACCTGCGTGTCCGTGCGGCTCTCCGAGGCGCCGTGCAACAGCAGCCATGGCGGCGCGTCTGTTTCTCGGCTGTGCGGGGCTGCGGTCTGACGTTAGAGAGTGTATATGCGTGATCATGATCCTGTCTGATGAGGGAACAGGCCCTCAGAGCGAGACTATTATTCTTACTACAACACAGAGCAGGAATCTACCCTCAAACAGATGTTAGGAGCCCTTTGTAGAGCCTTTTGGCTCGGAGCCCAAACCTACCTATCTGCACAGCTATTTACATGGCAATCCAGCTGCTCTGCCTCTCACTCTCTCCCCCCCCCCCCTTTGCTCTCTCTCCTTCTGTCTTTTTTTTTAACACATTTAAATTCTCCTCTCTCTGCCTCCCTCCTTTTTCTCCCCCTCGCTGTTTGAAATCAAATACCTGCTCTCGTATAAACTTTGATCAATCACATGCACTAATTTGTTTAGCCGAGGAGACGGTGACACACCGACGCAGGCTCGGTAACGCGGAGATGAAAAAGGCCAGGCTTCCCGTATCTCAGAATATCTCGGGGCTGACGCAAACCTTTACCCCGCACTTTATATTTAGTCAGTCTGTCTCATAGAAAGGCCAAATATATCCCCCCCCCCCCCCCCAAAGAAAAAAGTTACCTGCTACAATGACTTATTGTCCCCTCTGGCCCAAACAGATGTGGGAGCGGAGGATTTATAATGATAATCATTCTGGGACTCAGAGTTTATATTTTGCTTGCTCACTAATCTTGTGAGGTGATATAAAATGCCTTCTACTTCTGTTTCATCCAGCGTGGCCTTTGTAGCCCCGCTGAAGTTCTTTGTAAAGTAAATTCATCATTTTTATTTTAGTCATCTATTAGTTTTAGAGTTCTAAAGGGACTGTACAAAAATTATAGGGGGCGAGGTTGAATCTTTTATTGTTTCTTGAGAAACACAAGAAAAGCAAGTTTTTTTTTATTGCAGTAAAAATGCAATGCATCAGAGATTTTGTTTAAAAGATTTGAAATATTCCTAATTTGCTGAATGGACGTAAACAAAAGCTCACGACAGCCACTCAGGTATCTGTGTAGCGTTGTGTTGCACGAGTCTGCACGTATGACGTTAGCGTGCAAACCAAATACGCCCACCCGCTCCGTCTTAAAGTATCTCACTGGTCCACAAGAAGGTGTATTGAGTCGCTTTAGTGTCTCGTTGATTCAAAGTTGAATGAGAAGTGAAGTAGCAGCAGCTGCGAACATCCGTTAGTGCAACAGTACACAAGGTGATGGCTGAAGCTCTCGCAATTACGCAAGTCAGAAGAGGCAGAAAATTGTCCAATTAGTGTGTAGCATTGTTCACGCAAATCCCCTCACCATGTCAGAAGTCACAGATGATGTTTTTTTTTATATTGAGAAATAGTTTTATAGAGTTGGTGGTTGTTTAATCTAATAAAGGATCCAGAACGTAGATATATTCCAGCAACACATCGACTTTGTTTTAAAAGGTTCTAATGAAATTGCCAAACTTTGAGGGGTCGTGCAGAGAGCAGACAGGACGGAGGTGGCATCACTTGCATCTCACATACTGCACCTTTAATGATGAACTTGAACCCATCTCTGTGAGCAAGACAAAAATGTAGCAAACCCTCCCCTGTTATCCAACAAATAAGACTGTCCTCCCATGAGCAATAAGACTAACACACAACCCTCCCTCCTTTCTGGCAACACCGTTTCCCTTCAGCAGCCATTGTAAAGTCTCGAAACTTCAAGGTATGTGTGTGTGGAAGCTGTTGTTTGCTCGTTTAGGAAGAAATGTAAATTAGGTTCGTCTTGTTGTGGTGCTGACATTTAGCTGTTATAGTCCTTCCTATTATCCTCCAGGTTTAATAGCAGTCACAATGACTTAAATGATGTAAAACAGTGCAGAGTTTCTGAGCCCGGCGATGAATCTGGTCCTCATTAGCAGGCGGCTCAGTGGCAGCATTATCATAAGATGATAATTAGACAAGCAACCTTCATGTAAATGAAAAGGAAATGAAATCAGACTCCGCTGGGGCCTTGAAGCTGGCCGGCTCGTCAGTAGAGGGTGCTGATGTTTTCCCTTTTCAGGGCCCGGCCAACATCTCAGATTGCCTCAGAATCATGCAATGTCACGCTATGACAAATGGAGATACATTAGTTAATTAAAGAGGGGAGTTCAGAGCCGGGTGATGCGGGTCGTCTTTTTTATTCTTGCTGCTTTTTGCGCTCGTTCTGAAAAACATTCCTTCATGTCACGACGCAAAAGCGGTCCAGCTGTCCGGCTCTCCCCGCGTGATTGGTTTAGTTCTTCTCCCGGTTTCTGTAATCAAGGCCGTCTCAGCTTTGACGTAGTCGCGCTGCTATTCTCCCCTCTGTCGATGGGTTGGTTGTTGACTCAAGTGAATGTTCAGATCTGGTATATTAGTGAAGGTAATTTACTGTCTGGAGTGATTTACAGTTTGAGGTGATTGTTTGGGCCTGTGCCTGAGAACCCGCAGTCTGTTTACCAAACAGGATTAACCAAAGACACGTCTTCAGCCTGCTCACTGACGATAAACAGCCCCCTCACCAGAGATGTTTTAATTGACTTAAAGTGAGTTTTGGCAAATGAGAAATCGGCAAAAGGACCAACGGGTGCAGTGGGTTCACTGCCGGTCATTTGCTTCGGGAGGTTTTAACAATGCGGCAGAGAAACGCAATGTGTGTGCGTTTTTTCTTCTTTGTATCTAATGACTCTAAATTCTTTGTCTTTGAAGATATGGGGGGCAAATAGTTGTTAGGTTGAGACAGTCTTTCCGCTGCCAGAAACAAAGCTGGAGGCTGAGACAGGTGCATCACGCTCATCACATCCTGATGGAGGAGATGGAGGGCCAAGACGTTGTTCTCAACATGTTGGAAGTGTTTGTTAACAGATGGAGACATGTGCTGGCAAACGTTACCTCACTTCAGCCGCGGAGAGGAAAGAGCGACTTTTTTATTTCCAATGGCACGAAGGACGCGGAGAGATAAGGCAAAAAATCCAAATCCAGGACAACGTCTACATGCTGATCCTCCGCAGCTTAACGTTTGTGCAGGAGATTTCGGCAGCACCCAAAAACCTTTATGCCCTCGTATTTAAACTGTCAATCTAGTCGGAAAAGAAAATGTCTGAGACTTTGTTTATTCCCAAGTTTTAACTGTAATATCCAGCTGCAAATTGTGCAAAACCACAAGCAGGTTGAAGATTTTCCCTCAGGAAATCTTCCCTTTTTTTTTGTGTCTGTCATTCTTTTCAGCCATGTCTTAGTCCCATATGTCCCCCCCCTCTCCCCCCCTGTATCTGTGTTTGTATCGCAGCTTTATTTCGCTTGTAAGGTCATGCAGCTACAGCTGGCATCAATATGGCAGGGCCTTTTTCTGTCTGAGACCAGCGCTGGAAAGTTATATTCATCGAGCTAATCAGTTTAAAAGATAATGAAAACAAAGATTGTTTACAGAGATTAGGCCGTTGGAAATGGAGTAATCAGTGCTTTGAAAGGGCACTGACAGCGGTGGGCTGGATTACTGTCTGTAGCAACCCGGCAACGCCGCCGTAACTCTCCATCTCTAACAAGCTCTCGGAGCCCTGATGTCATCACAGATAGAAGATAGAGGGCCTTATCCTCCGCCGCTCTCCGTTCGCTCCTCTTTGCTGGAATGAAATTACTCAATGTTTAAGAGACGCAGCACCTGTCAGCCAGATGTGTTTGAGTAATGAATAAAGCATAAGATGAAGTAAGCGTTTTGACAAAAATGTCCAGAGAAAAAATTAATCACGAGCCCGATTTCTCCTCGGCCTCATTGTTCGATATGTTGTTTGATTTATGCGGCAGAGGAGTGATGGATCTTTCGAAGTCCCCGGTTCAAAGCTCTTGAAATATTTGTAACATTTCACGCTTTTATAAGCACGTGGATTAGATGCTGATGTTGACACGAGCCGCGTTAAACGGAGGTCAGCTTGCGGGTTTTCTCGATGTGTGCGTGGGCTTGAAGTCGTGCGGCCCACACGGTGGTGTTCGGTCGCCAAACTGTTCAGTCCTGTTCACGTCGTCTTCGTCGTGGAGAAACATGGGGCCCCGGTTTAATTGGGGAGGGGTTCCCTCACAGAGCTCCCCCAAGGAAGAAAAAACCAGGAGAGTAATTATCAGCATCTCTGATCTCAGCGAGGAAGGGAGGGCGGCGACATGTGTTTAGGATTTGGACCCATGCAGGGTTGCCCCCTTCACCAGCCAAACAGAACTCATGTGCTATCGCTAACCAGGCCTGAGTGTGAGTACGTATTTATCAACATGTCTTCTGACAGCAGAAGGAGGAAAAAAAAAACCCAGAGAGAGATCTGGGAGGACGATAGATCCCGGGGTTGTGTCCAAGAAGACGGAGCGCCTGATGTGCCAGGACAAGACGTAGAGCAGCAAAATTTGGCTCCCGCTTTGACACAGCATTTGGCTGTTCGCAGGCCTTTCCTCTTGTTATGGGGGGAAAGGAAGAAGTGAGTTACCACGTCCGTCTTGATATTTCTCCGGGTTTCTGGCTGTGGGAGCTTTTGTTGTAATTATTCAACTGTCGATAACTCAGGAGTAAAGAAAACACATGGAAATAGGGAGCATTTAGTGGCTTCGGCCTGAGTGTAGAGATGTTTCTGGAGGGGAGAGGATGGGTGTGAGTCTTTTGTCTGAGTCTGAGTCCACTCTTGGCCGCGGCTCGCTGTCAGTTGAGTGGCCTGGGGAGGCTGAGCCGCGGTCCTCCGCCTCTGACCAATGGCTCTGGCATCCTCCGCTCTGGCACGGCGACATCCTGAGGGAATCTTTGTTCTGATCAGAATATGGGGCAGAAACCTCCTATAAAGTCCCACAGTAAAGCCAAACAGAGGAGCCGTGGGCTGAGCTCGGGAGGCGAAGGGGACAGATCACCATAAAAACGTCATTTATCTTCCGGGAATCTCCTTGATCGCAGCGTCCTATTTTCCCTACAAGATACATTTCTGTAGTGCAACAAAGAGCGAGAATGAACTTTCTTCTATTGGCGCTGCTGCTGTCACACCTTTGAACCACTTCGAGAGACTAATGCAAGGAGTTTATAAAGCGCTGAATGAAGTTCAGTGGTGTCCATTAGTGTAATGCCGGCCGGGAGACCCTGACAGTGGACTTGACAAACAGTCGGCTGATCCATTTCCTTCCCAAAGAGGAATGACAGGGGGACTGCCTTTGCAGCGAGCGGCCCCACTGTGTGCTATAAGGGCTGAGAGTTGGGTGGTCTGTCCATCAACGGCAGATCTGGGGTTAGGCCTGAGAAAAGCAGCTCACCCATATCACTTTCAAAGAATGAAACTCTAAGCGCCGACTGCTTTCTGCTGGCTGCAGCCTTATAGGCACAAAGACACCTGTTGTTCCACTCTCATGCAAAAGCTTAATCAATCTAGGTGTTTGCAGCCAAACAAACCCAAATGCCGTCTTGTATTAAATTTGTTCAAATTTTATGTTAATTAAAAAAAAAAGGCAGTACACGTTGTGCTCTTGGAGCCCTTCACACCGCAGATGGTTTCCAAAACATTGATGACACTTGATTGCGGAGCTTTATGAAATAGATATTTGTTTCTTTTCTTGCTGTCGTGCAAACCAGCGTGAAGCTGTGGGTTGAAACAGACGAAGTCCTACATAAAGAGGAAACGACGGCCCTGCAGGACGTCAACGCGCACTCACTGTCCTCACGCACCGCCTCGGCTGCATCGTCTCAGGGATCCACCATGAATCACACAGTCACGCACCTGTGTTGAGAATAATGCGAGCAGAACGTACACACATGTTCAGATCTGCTGCACAGACCAGTTTAATATTGATTTTTGTTAAAAAGTAATTTGTAACAAAGTAGGAAGTCCTGTAAAAGATGTGAGTCTGGAAGAAATCTGACGTCAAGTTTACTTAATCCTTCATGAGTTACTCTTGTCAGGCCACATTTTTGAAACCTTTGTGTGTCTGTAATGACAGATTTTTAGGAGATACATTGATTTTTAGTGGCTGGTGGCTTTTTTGTGTTCTTGTCCATCCCTTATGAAGCTTTATGTCTGGGAAATGCAACACGAACACATTTTGTTTAGTTAAAAAAACCCAAAAACTACACCAACATTTGTTGTGTTTTGCTTGATTTTGTAGTTTGAACCATTTTTTTAAAAGGAAAAAATACTTAATTGGAACTTTGTCATTTTTTTCTATGGCAATCGAGCTATCAGAGATTTTTATGTCAGATTACATAAAGAGCAGCTCGTTACAGTCCCACCGACTGCTCCTGTGATGCTTCTGACTCCAGCAGCTAAACGGCGAACAATTAGGAGAGACCGAAGATGGCTGAGGAAAGATGGGATTGGTTTCTACCTAAATCTTTCCAGTGGAGCGGACGCAGATATGAATAGCTGCGGTAATTTGATGAGGCGCTGCCTCTCTCCGGGATCACACACTGAGAGGAGGCTTTGTTTACGTGCCAAATGGATTTATGGAATCAAATACAAGTTTTCATTTCCTTGTTTGAGTCGATGTGCAGAGGATTAGGAGGGAGAAAAATGTGGGCACAGATAAAAGTAGTTATCAGACACAGGGTGGTGGAACAAAGGCTCTTTAGTTTATTCAGATTTTCCATTTCACTTTGAACAGAGTCTTTATGGGGCACCTCCAGTCGAGTCGATGGTTCAGATTCACAATAAGGATCAAACCGTGAGAGGGCGAAAAGCTGACTCATCTCACTTTGTTCCAATAGAGTCAATCTCAGTGTACTCACAGGGGAACAAAACAGGGCAGGGTAGGTTATCCGAATGTTTAAACGTATTAAGTAAAGTAGAAGTTCCACTTGTTCAAGTTAATTTTTCCGTGCGAGTCGTTGTTCAGTTTCAGTCGGTTCGAGATCAGTTTCTGAGGAAATAGTTTCACTTTAGTTCAGTTCAAGTTTAGTTTTAGTTCAATTAAATTTCAGTTTTGTTCAAGGTAAGAGCCTGGATCAGGTAGTCAGGGGGAATCATCGGATGTTTTCCATGTCGGAGTGACGCACAGCCGGGTGAGGAAAAGGTTAGCTGACAACATAAAGATTCATGACGTCATGATAAGAAGGCGCTCTCAGTCTCAAAGTGTGGTTGATTACAAGTGCTGCAGTCGATGATTACGACAGTAAATTTGGCTCCTTAAATGCTCGCGGTGGCGGAGATTGATGACAGGAAGTTTTTGTGCGTGTTCCTGCAGCGCAGTGTTGTGATCAGTGGAAACCAGGCTGTCTACACGGAGCTTTGATGCTTTTGTGCATCACTGGAAAGAAAAGGTAGTTATAATTTATTCAGGCCAGTTTGTAATTTAAAAAAATTGAATTTCGTTTTGAAAGTGACATTTTAGGATCAGTATTCTTGTTTTTTTCACTGTTATTTGTGAACACGCACAAAATGAAGTCATGACATTGATTTATTAGTATATAAATGTTTTTTTTTTTATACCAGGTTATGCTTTAATCAAACCTTTTTTTGTACTAAGCAACACAAAACGTTTCTCAGAATACTTGAAAAATCGTACTTCTGTCTCTCATATACTGATGGCAGATGAGACCGCATTGCTCAGCCTGATGGATGGAAAGTTTCAGGTCAAACATCTGTCAGTGGGAATCAAAGCTGAGAGAAAGTGGCTGAATGCAAAATGTACATCTCAGTATTTGCATGAGACTGAAACAGATGGTCTTTTATTGTTTAAAAGTATTTATGTCTTCTCTTTAACATCTACTGAAATCTATTCAACTGAAAAAATGCTGCTTCTCTCGTCAAACAATAATGAAAATAATTGATATTAATTCATTCGAAAGTTGTTTAGATCACATTCCTGACTAATTTTCACAGCTATTTGGGATCAGGAAAGAAACATTGAGAATTTACGTTCATTTACAATAATTGGAATTATTCAGTAATGGGAGCTAAACTTCCACTCACATGTGACGATGGGGTTTTAGCAGGAGTGAGTATATTATCCATGCAGTAAACTGGGGCCTCATAGATTTGTGATGGTGGTGCGAGTGCCTGCGTTAAATGGCGCTGCCCTCTTGGCCTCCAAGCTGCTGTTAAAGGAGTCTTGTTCACATCTTATTGTGTTTTACAATCCCGAGCTGGAATCGAAGCCTCTCTCCAGCTGCCCTCTGTGGTTTCAGGGGGTGCAGGTTCAAGCCAGTCGGTGGGAAACGACAGCAGCCAGCCTCCCTGAAAAAAAAACCTCGTCACTCTGATTGAGGGAAAAGAGACGAGCCACATGTGCACGTTTTTTTTTTTTCTCCTCCTTCTTTTGTGTGCTCGCGTGTGTCCGAGCATTTTTGTTTTTCCAAACTTGAAAAGGACACTCGAGCAGTTTGGGCTTTTTCTGCCCTTTTCCACCTTCCGAGGGTCTGACAACATCCCTCTTAAATCATCCCCCCTGATATCATCAAGTCCGCTGTATGTTTCCAGAAACTTCGAACAAATCGATTCAGAGTACAGAACATTAACTCACTGCCAGCGACACGAGACCGTCGCAGACTGAAACAGCAACTTCACGGATGAACTATGGGACTATTTGTCATGGCATTGCGCGTATTTTGACTCGAAACTTGCCCCTATTGGCTTTTGCGTGTGAGGCACAAGTGAGGTTATTAGTTATCAGGGTCTCTCAGCTCTTGTAAAGGCAACAGCTGCATTTCATAGAGGACTTGCCGGCAGCTTTGTATATAAAGTGAGGGACCGAAATAGACTTTTGTGCCTCGGCGCGATGCGTTGCTCACAATCTGCCATTTAATCGGGGCAACAGGAACTGAAGTCACAGGACTGACTGAACGTTACTGTCTTTTCAAAATGTCCCCAACCTCTCTAAGAGACACGAATTTGGAGCTTGACGTCACGCCGTGAAGTTTTAACATCAACCTTATTTTTTTTAAATCCATATGATAGTCGAGTGGAAGTCAAACTTTCGGATTGACGTCAGGTGCCAAGCTGGATTGTTGCCTGCTTGTCGTCATGGAAACACTCCCAACTCTAACTTTCTTAACTTTTAACTTTAAAAGTTCCTCACCTGTCAGGTTACACCGTCAGCACCATGGTTACCATGACAATGAGCAAATTAGTCATTACCACTTTTGTGCATAGTTTCTAATTATGGGTTCTGTGACAATCACATTAAGCTAATCATAATGTGAAACACAATGGCCAGGTGTGAAGGGAAAACACTGAGCTGTAAAACAGCTACAAAACCTGCATGAGCTCACTACCGCCAGCAAGCTTCTAACTTTTACTTCAGTATAAAAAATGATCGTCTACAGGAAAACACAACGAGGAGAACAAGTGCATCACATGGAGCCTGGCTCCTTTTTATTCTCCTTTGTCAAGATCTGTAAAAGCTTCAAAAATCAGCGCTGAGGTGAACTGACAGAGTTATTGGAGTATTTACAGACACTTTTATTGGAGTCTAAACCAACATGTGTAATGTTGTACAGAACATTTTCAAGGTTGATTCTCTCTACAAAGCAGTTCAATGAAACGACGCCAAATCACACACTCGCACACTGAGAGGCTGATGGCGAGTGAATTTGTTGTGGGAAGCGATCGAGGCGCCGGGCCTTGTGGTTTCTATTTGTGGCAATAAGTACATTTCCTTCTGCTGAATTTAATATTAGGATGACGGAGAGATGGAACACACACGGCGGCAGCTTCTTCGGAAGATATGAGCATAACCTTTGAAGAGAGTTGTGACAGTAGTTCATATATCTGCCGATGGTTTTGTCAGGTGGACAGCCGTCCATAAACACATTCCACAGGTCCAGACGTGAGCCATTTTCCAGAGGGGGCGGAGAGTGGCGATGTCAGAATCACAGGCTTGTTTAGGGGTTTTCGCCCGACGACGGCCGCGTTCTGAAACTTTACATCCCCGACCCCGGGATCTGGAGCTACCCACGGACACATGGCTTTTTCATTGTCCTCACAAAGCCCGTCTTTTGTCTTGCTCCTCTCTCCGCGCCTCAATCAGAGTCTGACGCTGCTCTGCGGATGCACCTGGCCCATAAGGTTTCACTCATACGTCCTCCGCCTTTTGCAATATTAAAACGCTGACAAGAAGTTAAACCGAGCGGTGCTGTCATCTTTTAGCAGACCGCGCTCGGTGGTGCGGTATGAGGTGCTATCGTCCGCGTAGCGAGATTCAAATCCAGCATGCGCTTTATTGGGGGATATCATGTTTTGGGGAGAAGGGGGGGGGGGGGGGGGGAATGCAGGCTGGCCTGAGCGGACTGGGTTTGGTTGAGGGGGCGAGGTGTGGGAGAAGTCTGGTGACTTTCTCCTCCAGCTCTCGCTCCTGCGTGGGGGCACGGACTGGCCGTGGACGGGCCTGGTCATGAGCCTAACAGATGTGGTCCTCTCTGTGTTCCTCGTCCAGGCTGCGATGGCAGAAGTTCAGCAATCCTCTGCGAGGGAATCAGTCCTGGGACCTCAGGTTCAGGGCTTGCGTGCGCCCTCCGCAGTGTTTACCCTTCACGCTGTCAGCATGGCTGGATACTGGCTAAAAACAGCCAGCAGCTGATGATGTCCAGGACTGATAGAGGTATCTGCTTTCATTAAAACGGACTACACACCAATGGTGCAAATTTAACGTTCGTTCTTCAAGGCCAAGCCTCAGATAAATGAAGGGTTATCTATAGCTCTTTTATTGGAACCACCTTGACTCTTGTTTCCCTCTCCCCCCTCTCCCTCCGTCGCTCCCCACCTCTGCAGTGAGTGATTTCATGACTTTTGTCCATCGGCGTCACAAGAAACAGATGTGAGCAAGATTCCTGCTGGTTTCTGTTTTCGATCGAAAACCTTGTAGTCGGTCAGATTGATGACATTTTGTTTGCCTGTGAACATGTTCCTCATTGGATTTATGGAGTGCCTCTCTGCTTTCAAAACACCTGCTGCGTCGGAGTGGATGTCGAATCAAAGTTGATACTCTCGTGTCTCTGACGTGGCAGAGGAGAGCCAAACTGAGGAGAGAAGCCATGGGAATGCACGCAGAATGAACGATAGCTGGGCTTTTAAAACACGCATAAACCAGATGAATGTGTGCACCAGAGGCAATGCTGTCAGTAATTTATGCTCTTAAAAAAGTATTATCTTGAAATATCATTCACTTTGATGTACTTAAATGTGAAATATCAAATAATATTACCCGCTCTGTGGTGGCAGTTTCTTCCAGGAACGCTGCACTTTTATCTCCTCATGATTTAACTCGGCATCACAGTTTAAGTGGATGCAGCAATCGAATCCAGCAGCTTTTAATCAAACGTGGAGAAAAAAAGCAACCAAAGTTTGATCCAAGTGTTTGTTTCCTGATTCCCGTTTAACCTGCTGTTAACCTGATAACTTTCAGAGCGGCTCTGGAAAGGCGAGTGATCCTCCGCTCTTTCCCAGCTTCAGAGGCCCTGTCACTTCACATTAGCGCTAACAGTCTGCTGCAGCCCCGGCCCGCTCCGTCTGGCAATCAGCTCGCCAGTCTGAAACACCTGCTCATGTTCGGCACTTTCCATGGAATAATGCAGTAATTCCATCAGGAATTGATTGGAATTGTGGGGGGAAACGGGGGAGAAAAGGAAAACAAAAATGCGCCCGCATATGTACAGTAGACTCAGCAGGAAAGAATGGCACTGTTTGTTTTTTCAAGCTAAGGAAAAAGCCTTCTGCTTTTACTGAGGAGGATCAAACAGGTTTTCTTGCGATATGAGATTGTGTGCGTGCATGGCTTCGAGATGAAATACAGTTTTGTTCCCAGGTGCAGTTTGCAACCTGCTTTGAAAGTCTGAGGAATCTGTCTTTATTTATTTAAAGTGAGTCAAAGTTCAGGCGTAAGGTTTAGCTCTGTATTCAGATGGGGGGGAAAAAGTGTCTGTGTGAGGTTCGCTGCATATCCAAGAACTTTAAATCAAGAGTGGAACATTGACAGGCAGGGCAAATTATACATGAAGCCTCTCAGCTCCTCACACAACTTTATGTCTTTGTGGTATTTCCTGGATCTCACTGTTAGCTGTTTTTGGAGGACGGGAGTCTTTTACAGTTTCTCCCAAAGCCTGAGGAACTCCCTCCTTTTGTCAGACACTTTTACAATCAGCGGGATTTGTTCGGTCTTTTCCTCACGGTCGTTTTTTCACGGTCATTTTTTCACCCGTTACGTCTTTACTGACGCTCAAATCTACATGTGCACATGACTTTCTTGTCAGCCACTCTGGTTTTTAGTGTTGCAGCACTTTTTCTTCGAGGCTGCACTTTTTTTGATAAACAAAAAAAACCAACTCAGTCTGCTGTAAGTTTTTCTTTTTTTCCTCGCGATTTGAGAAATACAATAATTCCCTCTGCTTCCAGAGGGGAGGCTACGTGTTGCTGTTCTTTCCAGGGTCGAACACGCTGCAGGGAAGTCATGACATCAAAGGGCCGGGGGAGGATCTGGAGAGTGGGGAAGCACACCTCGCGGGTCCTGGAGAAACACAAGTCTTCACACATTCATCATCCCACAAGAGCACCATTAACATGCTCATTCCTCATCCAGAGACAGGCAGAGCATCTTACTCAAGCGGGCTTTTCTCAGAGCATGCAAGCCGAATTCCTTTCACTCCTTTCCGAACGTCGTCCTCATAACATCATGCTTGGGCGTTTGACTATTTGTTCTGACAAATTGTCCGGCAGAGCAAACTGCAGCCTCTGGTGGGCTCCAGAAAACACGGTTTGATAAGTGATTGAAAAGATGATGAGTGTTTTCTTAAACGCTGCAAAGCTTTTCATTGCATTGTGATCTGACTTGCAGGAATGTTTCCATCCATATGCTAATGACAAAGATTTGGATCTGCTGTGGTCAAAAGATTGAGCCTAACCGATGGATCCTGATGTGTGTTCAGTGGAACTTTCCGCTCGATTTACAGACAGGTTGTCACGTTCCTGCTGCGCTCGCTCGCTGTTTACTTTTTTTCTCCCCAACCTGCTAAGACATGAGATATTGTCTGACAACGCGCAGGTATTTGACGAGCTGTCTGTCTTGAGCTCGCGCGTGCGCACACATGCACACGTGCACACACA
>JAUESE010000056.1:5461370-5474180 GCA_032274725.1 Malacoctenus triangulatus | reverse complement strand
TTTCTTTCTTTCTTTCTTTCTTTCTTTCTTTCTTTGAAAAATCTAAAAAAAAGTTTGGTTCACTTTTACAATTAACTTCTGAGAAAAACATCTTGGAACACGCAGCAATTTATCGTCACCAGGAAGAACTCCTTTCTTTTAAAAAAAAAAAAAAGTGGATCATGTGATCCTTATTAGTGCTAGTGCGGATCTGATATCGATTTCCTGCTCTAACATTCAAACTATTTTTTAATGATATTCGAAATTAGTGGGTACCAGGTTTTATATTAGACCGACTGGGGTGTGAACAAAGCAAGACTCATAAACATGAAAGATCCACCGCTCTGAGCCAGGTAACATAAAAGGCGCTTTTACAAGTGGTTGGGACTTTATGGGCACCCTCGGGACGAGAAAGGCCGGGCTGCCCTCCTGTGATGCACACCAACCATGCTGGCGCTCTCGTCAGTGGCCACAGACACAAGAGGAACAGTCCTCAAAAACCCCACCGAACACAAAAACCACCTCGGCTGGAGAGTTCGGTTTGCTAGCGCCCTGAAAACCTGCAGGGAGACGTGTTAAGTGTGAAGGCAGGATCGTGGGGTGCTGTCCCATCTCACTGCTCCTGCACTGGTGCAGTCAGGCAGTCGGTGCCTGGTTCCTGCCAGAGGGTGGTAGGAGGGAATGGGGTACACGGGAGCTGCCCCCTCCTCCCCCTGCATCGCTCTCAGTTTCCCTCTCCTCCCCTCGCAACCCCTGACTTTGATGTAGCACTGCTGGTTATGCCATATTTTTCTTGGCCGTCGAATCCGAATGGAAAATACAATGTGACAGAGTTCTTGTTGCTGCCCGAGTGCATCGACTCAGCTTTTTATGTGACATTAAAAGATGGAGGAACCATTCGGAGGTGACACTGGCGCTTTAATTCCTCCCTAATCCCAAACTCAACACAGAGCTCTTTTGCGAATGAGAAGTCTCCTGCTCGCCGTTTAATGCTTTGTGTGGAGGTGGTGACATCATCTCTTTAGGACGTGTCCATTATCAGTCACCTGATGACATGTGGGCAAGTCGAATTTGTTGTCATGGAGCGGATACACTGCTGGATATACATTGCATAGCTCTGGCTGCAGAGTGTGTGCCGTGTGACTTTTATATGCGTCTACCACTCCTTCAGGTTGGATTTTATTCCATATCAGGTATTTATGTCGAACACAATAACTCCTGACATGAATGAAGATTAGGTAAAGCGGTGCGGCAGCGTTGCCAGGCTTTGCTGCCTGAGTTCAAGCTGAGCCAGACGCACGGCCGTTCCTTGTGATATCAAAGCTGCGTGGCCGTCCAACAGAAACCTGTTCCTACCCGTTCAGTTTCTGTTTCCCACCAATGAATCACACATGGTGAGAAGAAATTCTGTTTGCACTCTTTCCACAGTAATCAGTTATGTTGTCAAATCTATAATAACTCTTTGGACTGGCGGGCCATAGCAGGCGTTGGGGTTACGATAGGTAGAGTCTGCCGCTCGTGGGAGTGAAAGCATCAGTGTGAAACGGGATGATTTGGCCTCCGCCGACTGGACGAGGATTTACGGTCATGCTGGGACCCGGGGGACTCTGACCAGGGTTGTGTTTGGACTATGGAGAATCCCCCTCCAGGCAGCTGTCGGTCTGGCTGGTGGCTCCTGACAGCAGCGGGACTGTAGCGCTGGATCCAGGGGAGACACGGTCAGCTGCCAGGGGCTGCACGACACTGCCAGTGGAAAACCAGAGCGTTTAAAGTAAAACACACCAGTGGAAAGACCTTTAATGAAACCAGCTTTCCCCCTACTGATAAAAGGTGCTGCTGCAGAAATATATAAAAAAAAGTGCGAGAATAAATCTATAAATATCTCAATAAAGAGAAGCTTTCATGTTGCAGCGTTTGGAGGTTGTTGTTGATTTTCTTTTCTTTTTTTAATAACTATTATCAAGAAGCACATCTAGTTCTTCTGAGTTTATATGTTGTGATGAACTCCATTGTGGCAACATGACTGGTGACTCATCCACTACTGTCTGGGTTGAAGTATCCAAGGTGTGGTGATAGATTAACCGAAAACCTGCTGCCGATGGTGCCCCGAGGATGCTTATTATTACTGTAGTGATTCCACAACACACATCACAAGACAGTCCAAATAAACACCATGCATGCTGATTTTCTTTCATCAGCATTTCTTTTTTTGCATCACCATCAGGAGAGGAAAAGATTTTGTGGGAAAATCTGTTTGTGTACCTGAATTTATTGTCTTTCTTTTCCATCGAGAAAGAAAAAATATCTTTCCAAATTTGGGAACGACACCAATGATCCAGCGAGTTTCTGTTGGCACCGCTCAAGTTTTTGTTGGTATAAATTTCTGTCATCACGGCTGATTACACAGTGCGAACCCTCCGGCGCGAGGTGGTATTGTACAAGCTGAGAGGAAATTTTCTGTGCAATATGAGTAACGACTTGCAAGACACATGGTTTATGTATCATTTTCTATTTTTAAAAGCGCTCTCTCCTAATGAAGTGCTTCTTCTGGCATCGATAGTGATTTCAAATGGCACACGCGCTCCTTGTTTGTACTCCTGCCTGCTGTCTGTCTGTCTGTCACTTCAAAGGCATGTATGGATCAGATATGGCGACCGGTCGAGGGTTCTCGGGAGTGCAGACAAGGTCAGGAACATGTGCTATGACTACTAAGCAGCCCCCTGCGGCT
Source organism: Malacoctenus triangulatus (assembly GCA_032274725.1). NCBI lineage: Eukaryota > Metazoa > Chordata > Actinopteri > Blenniiformes > Labrisomidae > Malacoctenus > Malacoctenus triangulatus. The sequence continues at coordinate 5,471,473 of JAUESE010000056.1, read as the reverse complement.
CCAGACTGCATCTGCTGCATTCCTCATGCTACAGAACAAAACATGGTCAGGTTGGTTTGTTTTGGTAAGCTGAAGCATTAAACCCACTGATGCTGACATCGGGAGACTTTCAACGCAAGGGTTGGGATTACTTAATATCGTTTACCTCTCAGTAATTGAGCCACCTTTGGCCGCCTCGTCTTACAGCGCTGGGAGCTCTGACTTCATAACTGAATCCATAAGTCATTTTCCTCCCTCATATGCTTTTGATTTACTCCTTGTACCTGGATCTTTCTTTGTCGGCAGCCCCACGTTGGTGTATCGTTTTAATCTCCTTTACCGATGCTTTGTTTACCCTCCTGTCTGCCTCTCGCTCCCGTTACCTCCTCTGCCATCTTTTCGTCCATCTCTCTCTCCCTCCCTCCCACATTCGTCTCTCTGTTCTATTTATTCCACTTTTGCAGGCTGCCTCTGTGACTCTCTGCCCTTGTGCGTTAAATTGGAGCATGGAAACAGATTCCCTTAAGTACCTGCTGTGGAATCTCTTACACGATGATAACTCCAGACCCTTTCCACACAGGACTGGGAAAACCGTCAACTCTGGCCCAGTTTTTTGGAGACAATATGAAGGAATGAATTCAAGCAATGGCCCTGTTGTTAAAACCTCTGAATTGTGAGTGAGTCTAATGGACTTTTTCTTCCAAATAATAACGAGCATGTAGTCTTGGAAAGCCTCAGTTCTCATGTCAGTCAGATGGGCTGCTTTCAAATGACTGCACAGAGCTGCAAACAGATGAGCTGTTGTCAACCAGATTTTCATTCTGCCAAATTAAGGCGCTGTCAAAGCTCAGCTCTCAGCCCGAGCAGGCTCAGATAAAACTGTGCACATCTGGCCAGACTGCTGAGTTACCCTGATGCCCCCAGGTGAGTGGGACCTCAGCGACACGGCAAGAAACAGATGACAATACATTCTAGGACAGGTCAAAAAAAAAAAAAGGTGCTGAACAGCACCTGTTATTTTGTTCTCTGCTACTTTCCTCAAGAGGACCTAAAAATAAAGGAACGTTTGCTCCGACGATTCCATGTCATTAATCCTCGGCACAACTGGCTGGTATATAGAGGTTGTCTGTGTGTATAGGCAGAGCAGTGTTTATTCATGAGGATGAGTGACGGACACCAATGCTGGGAGAAGATTGATTTGGTCCCATGTGAACCTGATGTTGCGTCAGTATCACTGGATCATCAAGACCCAATGAGGCCTTCCACTGTCTACCTCAGTCTATTCCCTGCTGCACCATCAGTGAGCAATCTGTTTTCTGAAGCAGTGTGGGAAGAAAAAAAAGCTGTTCACATATTTCTGTTTGTTGTGTGCTCTCACTGCATGTTCAGTGTTTGATAGGAGCGGACAAAAAGGTTGCTGCCGTTGACTCTTCCTGTCGGTTATGTATGTTGTGACTGTCTGTGTGTCTGTGCTTCATGGAAAGAGTCCATCGCCACAGGCAAATGCCCTTTGGGGAGCACTGGAGGCGGGAATACAATACAAAGCAAACAGCATGTAAACCTGGGAGATGATAGACTTTCCACTGCTCTCTGTGTCCAGTTCAGCACTCGGGCGTCTCTCTGTTTGTATCTCTCCGGTGGCTCTTAACAACCACTTCCCTTTCACTCAGTCAAATAACACATATTGATACATTCAATTGGACTTATGGAAACTCGACCGGAGGTGATGAAAATGTGCCTAAGTGAGATGTTTGCCCTTTGTTCTCACTACCTCTGAGTACAAAAGAGTCATCTCCAGATCACATTTTCCATAAGGCATTTTCAGCGAAGGAAAAGTGGATAAATTTAGACTGAGACAGACGCTGTTTGAGGCGACAAAGCTGCTTCGCTTTCCCCTCAGATGTTCCCGTCCAATATTACCATGTGGTTAAACACAATGTGTTACTTTACCACATGGCAAAATGTAATTTCATTTGACGACAAGCATGGAGATCAGTACACTGATACTGATGAAATACATCTTCCGTTTGCATCCTGTCACATCAAGGCAGTAAGAGAAAGAGCTCGAGGGAAGCCTTTGCAGCGAGACAGGCTTAGCAAGTGCACATCTACACAGTGTTAGGAATGCTTTTATTAAAATGCATGTAGTGTCGGATTGTGGCGTGGCCACTGAAGTTTCCATGATTGTTGAAGACACACAGGTCTCCACCCTTGAGCAGATTTATTTTCACACATGCTGGGTGAGGTGTCTGCAATTCCTCCCTGCCTTGTCATTGTTTGTTCTGCTGTTGAGTGTGAATATGAGCAGAGGCTCGGCAGAAATATAGCCCTGTCTGAGGGCTTCTCCTGCTCCGCCGAGTGCCGTTTGCTGATGTCACACCAATTCAACAGCTTTCCAGACGTCTCGAGCCCGCTGTGTCCGTCAGCGGGGTGAGAACGAGACCTTGAGGCTCCGCAGTCGTGCTCAGAGTCAGAACAGTCGACGGTATGACGTTTAAAATGCAGAAATGGCCTTCAGTCCTCGCTCTGATTTCACCTTGATTTATGCAGGCACAGAGCGCCAACACAGGTTCTGAGCCATTTCTCTCTGCTGTACATTGGTGCTAATAGGTTAATGCTTGTATGGATTAAGTCTTTTTCTGCGTTGTGTTAGGCTAAATTGCAAATGACGCGTGTGACCATGTTCTGTGAAGTCATAGCTGTGTTTTCTTGCGCTGGTCTGTCTCCCTAATTACTCCGGCACCCATGCCTGATTTTTGCACACATACCTTTTGTTCAAATTTGGGCAACTCAAAAACAGCAACACTTTGATCGCCTGGATGCTCACCAATGACAATATGCTGGGATGAATGCAGACTTTCCAATATGTGCTCTGCATTGACTTCAAACGAATGCACACATTATGACCCCCCCCCCCCCCCCCCCTTCCAGACGCGAAAGCATGCAGGGAATGAAATGGAAAGCCCATCAACTTCAATACTGCATCATCCTGTGGGCTGGCAATAAAAACAGACATTAGGTATTCAAATGCATCAAACAAATCGTACACCATTCTTATTTGTGCATACACACACGTGTGCGAACGCAAGCTCTGTTGTTCCCACACTCCCATGAAAACACACACACCTCCCAAATGAATCACCCTCCCAAGTGCTCAGCATCATCAGCATTCCCTGAATCAGCCGTGACTGCAGAGTGCAACTGCATGACACGAGAGTCTCAGGGGTCAAATGAAATGCACACTCTAAGTGCCACTTCATCCTCAAGGCATAACAGTGAGCAGCAGCTCAAGAGCAAACTCAAATAACACGGGATTGTGTCGGCCTTTGTGCTGCTCTGGCCGGTTAAAAACTCGTGTGGAGGTTCATTGTCAGCCGCGGTCCTTTCGCACTTTTTTGCCACCACGCATGACTTCTCCTCAAACGGGCTCTCCTCCAGCCCCTACTGTCTGTTTATGTAGACTACCACCAGGGCGGCGAGGAATGCACTTCCAACATGATCTGCTCACACACATGTCTGACTGGAGGAGTCTGCCTCGACCTGCTGATATGAGCTGTTTGTGTTTTACTTTTACACTGGGGTAAATGTTTTGATTAAAAGCCTGTTACTATTTTGCTAGTCACAATGACTTTGTAGTGGATTGGGTTTGCTGCCGTGTTGATGGATGGATGGCCGCTCCCTGCCTCCAGTGAGCGGTTGAATGAGAGAGGAGCTGTCATCGCCCGGCTGCCGACACTGTTGCCTGAAGAGAGAAGAAGGCGGGGAAACCTCGAGGAGGGGGGACAAAAAGGAGCAAGAACTGGATGGAGAGCCAGCGAAGGACAATGTGTTGAAGTGGGAGACGATATCAGGGAAAGGGGGTCGGCCCTCGAAATGGGGAGAACATGTGCAATGGAAGAACGGGGGTCAGCGTTGGGTGCAGCTCACCTCACACCCATGAGGCATCCCAGAAGGCAGAGAGAAGTCTGCATTACGTAAAAGGGGAAAGCAGGTGGAACTGTGGAGCACACAAAGCCCCTCCACGCCGTCTGTTAGAGCCTGCAGTCAAATGCTCCAGTAACCCTGGGGTCCCATGACATGATGAGGAGTTTCACAGTCTTCAGTAATGGGGAGACAACCACCCCAGTTGTTACGCATTGTGTGGGACGGCCACGTCAGAAGATGACGATATGCCATAAATCTTGGAGACAATAGAAGTAAACGAACGAAACGCTATTTCTCTGATGGGATTGAGGAAGACGGACTTGGGAGGTGTTTACTCAAAGTGTGAATCAGGCTTATAGATGCCGCTGCTGTAATCAGACTTGGTTTTTCCCCAACCATAGCTTATTCGTTCACTTCAGGCCGCTCTCATTGTCTCCCTCCTTTTTTATCTCACGAAATGACTGCGAGGAAGCAAAAACAAGTCTGTTCAAACAAGTCTAATTACCAGTGTAATTGAACGCACTGATGTTCTCACACACTCATTCATTTTACTGCCTCAATTTCCTTTGATGCAGATATCAAAAAACCTGCAGCGCAGGATGAACACAGCTAATGAGTTCACATTAAACCAGCCCGAGACCACATGCACATGTTGCGAAGGGGCAATCTGTAAAAGGTTTGCTCTAAATTGCTCGCATTAGATGTGGTGGCGAAGCTGCAAGTCATTGGGTGGAAAACAGTCTCACAGTGACTCCCACTGGGGAGTCCTGCAAAGTGCAGTGAAATTCATTTCAGCTGTAAAAATCTTGCTTTTTTTGTGTTTCTGTGTTTTCAAATGACATGTAGCAATAAACCACTTACACTAAGAGACTGGCTGTAGCGACGCCTCTGGTTATTTATATCAAAACAAAATGAGCAGAAGAAAGGCAAAGACTTGACACTTGACATCTGTCATGTGCCAGAGCGAGTGGCTGGAAACACATGACTCACAACCTCAATTCCAGTGATAACACAGTGATGCTGAGGAAGAAGGATAGCACAACAACTTGTTCTTGTTGACTCTCAGGCTTTGTAACGCACAACAGCTCTCAATCTTTTTTTCTTGAGCGTAAGTCGCATCAGCGTTAAAGGCCATCAGTGTCAACGCAGGGGGGGACTGAGAAGATGAAGGAAGGAGCAGCTAACAGGCTCGGGGCTGAACCTGACACCCTGGGGACACAATCCTTTTTGCCTCCTCCGTGCGGAGCTGATGCATTAAACACCTACGAGTTTCACCTCATGCTGCGATGGTGTGACAGGAAGCTGCTTTCTGATCAAGTGGCCTCACATGGAGGCAACCAGGGGGAGCTTGTGCAGCTGGAACAAGCTGAACTGCTTTTTCCTGGAGATTTTTTTTCTTCCATTATTCGGTTCTACAATGAATTCAAAAACAGTACAAATCCAAATCACTCTTTTCATTTTGGTCAGGTATTACTTTCTAATAAGCTCGCCTGGCACGCTGAGGGACGTCAAAACACAAGAATTGACAAAAACCCTCAACACACACAATCAACGCTGATAATGTCCCAGACTAACTTCTGTCATGCTTCCTGATGACGCTTTGAGCACAAAGTGCTTATATAATGTTTTATCCTGTTACACTGAACACTCACACACGAACAAGATTTGTACAAACTGAAAGTCACTGCAATCTTATTACGTTAATGAGAAACAGCCCCAGATGATGTAATTCACTGAGTGGTGTTTAGTGGAAAGGGTGAACATTATTATTCTTTATGTTACAGAGCTAATTAACTGCAGCAGCATCCAGAGCAGAGTGAAGCCAAACGGCGCTGTTACAGCTCCGCTCTTGAGGGGGTCAAAACAATTATGTGATTTCTTGCTTGCGTGCGTGTGGCCTGCAGTTTCTCTGACAGATTAAAAAAAAGGCAATAGTGTGATCTGCAAAGGAAGCACAAAGGAGTGAGATAAGGACCCCCCCCCCTGAAAAAAGCATTATGTTAATGTTATGTCTTAACTCCCCAGGTAGATATCTATGAGGATGGACAAGGAAAAAAATGTGTAAAAAGGTTTCTCAGGCGAGCAGATTTGTGTCTGTGGTTTCTTTTGTGTGTGCTGCTGCCATGTTGTAGAAGAAACAGTTGCCCGTAATTAAGGTGGAGTTGTTCAAGATGAAAGTTAGACTCTGGCTGTTGGCACCACCCTGCAGAAGGCAGGTTAGTACTTTGTATTTAACGTTCTTCACAGCAGGAGTTTTAATAGTCCTCGCAGGAGACTCACAGATGTTACTAATAACAATAACGACGGCTCTTTAATATTCAAATGCCAGAGTCCTGGAACTCATGCAACCGGTTGGATTCTTTCCATCACAGTCAGTGTGGCTTATCTGTCAACCACGTACATGGTAAACCTAACATATGTTGTTTGCATTTAGGTTTAGGCTTACAATGCTATACTTTCTCACAACAGTGAACTTGCGATCAAAGGCTTGCATTTTTATTTATGTATCTAGAGCTTACAAAGACAGACTAAAAACTAAAAGCCACACTAAAAACTCATTTTTGTCTTACATCTTTTTTGTCTAACAAAGTGGAAATGCATTAAAATTCAAAAGACATCTGTGTCCTCAGTCCTTTAGAATAAAAAGGAGTTATGGTATTTCAAAATAATTTTGTGCTGCCTTTATGGCAGCAGCTTGAAATTAGTCTTTTAAATCGATAATCCAAGACATTTTAAGTTTATCTTCAACAATTACAACCAAGTTTTTCTATTACTCCTGTTTAAAAAAAAGAACAAAAGAAAAAGAAAAGCAGATAAACCGATGCAGTGTCTCCAGTGCAGTGAATCGCTCCCCGATGTGACGGATTGATAAATCCCAGACATGGTAGTAGAGCGCAGATCAGGACGGCAGTTAGATGGAACATGGCTCTCTCCAGAGGTTTGAGATGCTGTCAAAGGGTTTTTTCCTGGATACCTGTACTTATTATCACCGCGGTGGTGTTGTGGTCGTACTACGCCTACGTCTTTGAGCTATGTTTTTGTAAGTATGCCGAATCTGTGCTGGTTTGTTGTGATTTTTGCCTGTTTCGCCGCAGACTCCGCAGATTACCGCACAGCAGTGTTGACAAAAAATATCGTAATAGACACAGCAGCTAGCAAACAAGGCGGAAGCGGCTCAGACTTTGAGTTCGTATTTGAGTAATTGTTTATTTTGCCGTGGTGACACGAAAAATAGACATTCCACTTTAATTAGCAGGTCGCATGTCACTCATTTTTTTCAAAGTCGTTAACTGTTGACAGCTAACTACTAACAGAGAGCCAGGCTAATTGTGTTAGCAGGAAATGTATTCACTCCAACTACTGACGTTCTTAACTCCTGTGTATCTTATTCCTCATATTTGATCTCATTTTTCTGTTACAGTTACGATCGAAAACACTTTGGAAAAAGGTAAACAGTTTGTGCTACAATCTGTGTGAATACTCCACACAAAACAAACATGTCACTGATGTTTTGAGTTTGATTGTGACTGTGTTATTTTGCTTGCAGCTCTCTATCTGCTGGTGTTTCATGTTTGTTTTGTGATGTTCTCCTGGACCTACTGGAAGTCTATATTTACCCCGCCTGAAACGCCATGCAAAAAGGTACCACGGTAAACAGGAAAACTGTACTTCTTTGCTCTATGGGTTTGAGTCTGTGTTAACGTCGGTTATTGTGCTGTTGTAGTTTCAGATGTCGTACTCAGACAAGCAAAGATACGAGATGGAGGAGAGGCCAGATGCTCAAAAACAAATCCTGGTTGAGATTGCAAAAAAACTGCCTATTTTCACTCGAGCTCAGTCTGGAGGTAAGTTTTCCTGTCATATGAATTAAATTACGCCTGTAATGATGATCTCTGATATGATAATACCTCCCTATCTGACACAGATCAAAACCACAGGCCTAGAAAGGCAGGTGCATTAGCCACACTCCGTCATCTCACACATAATCAGTGTGTGTGGTGAAAGCAAGTAGGTTAGAGCAATTAGCTCCGTGCGCTCTCCTGAGCATCTCCATCCAAAGTAATCAGCCAATGTATCTCTTTCATTAGTGCTGATTGCTAAGACGTAGTCTGAAGCTGCAGGAAGTTTGCGAAGGCAACCTCGGCTCAAATGTCGTTCATTCAACTGGTCATCCTCTCGTCCCCAGCTATCAGGTTCTGCGACCGCTGCCAGGTAGTGAAGCCTGACCGCTGTCACCACTGCTCGGTTTGTGAAACGTAAGACACCCTTTCCTCCCCAATTCATTCATCTAGAGAGCTTGACCAAGGCAAAGGGATATTTGTTGGCCATGCACTGTTGTGATAATTAGAGGATGTTGCTTTGTTGGCATGCTATGTCCTGGAAAGTCTATCCTGACCACCAATCAGTGCCGTGGTTTAGCTGAAGATTTCAGCCACTCGCTATCAGTCTACATGTCAAAAACCAGTCGAAGTAAAAGTTTAACAGTAAGGCAAATCAAAGTGACCTTTATTGTGTGTGAGATGTTTTATGGTTGAATTTGACTCTCATAATAATAAACTTGTTTCCTGTTCAAGGTGTGTTTTGAAGATGGACCATCACTGTCCGTGGTGAGACCTCACACAACTTGTTTGGGAGTGTTGATATTGTTTGTATTCATGTTGTTCTGACACTATTTTTCTCTTTTAGGGTGAACAACTGTGTTGGGTTTTCCAACTACAAGTATTTCCTCCTCTTCCTGTCCTACTCCATGCTGTACTGTGTATTCATCGCTGCATCAGTCTTTCAGTATTTCCTCAAGTTCTGGGTGGTGAGTCTCGTTGTTTTTCTTTGCCACTCATGCAAAACATCTGATAATGTAATTATACACTGTGTTTAAGTAGTTTATACTTGGCGCCTATTGTACCTCTAGAGTTACGACGAGCTGCGCCTTGTGTCACAGTTTATGGCTCTCTAAAGCCCCTCATTTTTCTCAGGTTTCTCGCTCTCTTGTTTCTCTCTCTCAGGGGGACTTGCCAAATGGGCCCGCGAAGTTCCATGTGCTCTTCCTCATGTTTGTGGCGCTCATGTTCTTCGTCAGTCTCATGTTCCTCTTTGGCTACCATTGTTGGTTGGTGGCCAAAAACAGATCCACTTTAGGTGAGGCTTTACATATTTATTGCAAAACAATGTGCACTTTACTTTTTCGTACAGGTCCCCTGTGATTCATGAAGAGTAAATAAACATTTTCTCCTTTTGGTTGATGCTGTTTAAGAATCGAAGCATAAAATCGTACTCTTATCTGCACCCATTTTTTTTAGAGGCCTTCTCAGCTCCAGTTTTTGTCAATGGACCAGATAGAAATGGCTTCAATGTAGGCGTACGCAGAAACCTGGAGCAGGTATTTGGAGAGGACAGAAGAATGTGGTTCATCCCTGTATTCACAAGGTAACGTTGTCAAACAAGACAAACAAGATGTAGAATTAACTGACTTATTCGCATACACACTGTTTAGCTTTAGCCTGCTGTGGAGCATCAGATGAGAAGTGAGTCATTAGTTCTGAAATCTCACCAGTTTCCACATACCTTTGTCCTCTGCCTGTGTCAGCCAAGGGAACGGCCACTACTTCCCCTTAAAGAATCACAGCTCTGAATCTCGAAACCCCCTGTTAGCTGGTGAGGACATGTGGGATGAGTCTGATGACGGATCGGAAGAAGGAAGCGTGGGTGAGTTAACGTCGCTCTCTGTCATGTGTATGCTTTTTCGACACTTTCTTATGAGCTGCTTCTAAAGAAAACTTTAGTTAAAAAAACCAGCGTCGGTGTTTAACAACATCTAGCACAGCCTATAAAGTGTTGAAGTCTATCAAAGAATAACAGAAATATTGTCCTTTTTTAATTATCGACACTTTTTTGGGGTAAAATCATAAAACGTCCTTTATTTTATGTGATTCAATTTGTGTCGCTTTGATCAGACAACCTGTTCAGAAAAAAGTTTATGTCTACTTTGTTTGATTGAGTTTACAAACTCAATATTTTGCTACCACCTGGTGGTCACTAGACAGGCGCCGCTCGCTCAGCGCATGAACACAAAAACCCCCCCACATAATCTGCATGTTGAAAATTCTCTTTTCTTTCTTTCCAGTTGAGGACGCAGACCTCTCTGTTACCATAGAGATGGAGGAGTAATTTACACTGGTGCAGAGGATGTAGACTGATCACAC
>JAUESE010000056.1:5428253-5460377 GCA_032274725.1 Malacoctenus triangulatus | reverse complement strand
GAGGACGCAGACCTCTCTGTTACCATAGAGATGGAGGAGTAATTTACACTGGTGCAGAGGATGTAGACTGATCACACACACACACACACACACACACACACACACACACACACACACACACACACACACACACACACACTGTGTACCACAAGGTGAATGCATTCCAACCCGTGTGGATGGTGGGACACACTGAAGGGGGCCAAACAAGCGGATTGAAACCTGAATTTGGACCATTGCCAATTTTACCCCAGCGTTTTAGATGATGATGAGAAAAATGCACTGATTGGATGACCAGCGGCAGCGTCGCCTCCTTCCTCACAAACAGTGAAACAACAACCATCAGTTTTATTTAGGAAAACAAACAGCAAATTATACCTCACACAAAAACACACACACACACCAAATGAGAACTTTCCTTTACTGTGTGTTTGCCCCTTGTCGTCCATGTTGAAGGCTCTGGCCTCAGTGGGAGTATCACTGATGTTTCCTGGGAATTGTCTGGCACTGTGCTATTTATTGCGTTTTCAGGGTTGGGTTGAGTTTACAGTGTTGCACCTTAGAGCGTGGTCTGTCTGTACGGGGTGGCGTCCTCGTGGATCACCACCCTCACCCCCAAATATCTTCTGCATAGTGATTCGGCTGTCTGGGTTTGACAGCAACTTTATCTTAGGACTTTGACTTTTTGGTGAACAGCAGCTTATTTGAGTACCTGACTTGACCTCCGCCTTATTAATGTATATATCTATTCTCCTGTTTTGGGAGACAGCTTCTCCTAAGAATGTATCCTCCTCTCCATTATCCTGCTTGTTAGTACACTGTGCCAACATTTTAGGCACTTATTTATAGAAGAACATATTCTGCTGTTAATATTTTTATCGTCACTGCTGCAGTTGGAATGCCATTACCAATGTCTCAACATTCAGAAGAGTATAATGTATTCACAGCTAGAAACGAATACATCTTTGCCTGAGTATTACAGGTCAATATATTTATCATTTTTTGTGGAGTCATATCTTTAATATGCAGTTTATAATGACTTCAATGCTGTGAATGTCATTTCAGATTGCAACATGAAATGGGATGACTATTGAACATACTGTGATACTTTTTAAAGGATAAAAATTATTACAATTGTTTCAGTCATATCAGCGATCTTTGATAAAATAACAGTTCTGTTCGGATGCAGTGTGATGACGTTAAAAAAAATCTTTTTTCATTTGTAAGAGAGCACACAGGTTCTTCTGTTTCCATTTTCAGTCTTTTTAAACATTCAGATTATTGTACATAAATATTGATGGGCTGATTCTCATCCACCGGTTGGTTGAAAACAGCCATTTTCTGCAATATGTTCAATTTTTTTGTACCTGTGTTGATGTATTTTTAATACAAATGAAACGGATTCTCCTCACACAGTTTGTTCGTGGACTCGTGTGTTTTTTCGCCAGTGTACTCGGTGGTTTCTGGAAATGAGTACACCCTGTTATTAGTGAGTACTGTTGGGCCTTTATCAAACCTCTGAGCTGTTTGATCTACACACTTTCATTTGATTTTGCTATGTTGAGTAAGCCAAATCCAATGCTGCTCATGTCTGAGATATACTTTGATTGAAACTGTCATTTTTATCTGAGACATGATCTCGTGTTTGAACGCATGTATAAACCATTAGGAAAGATGTGGATGTAGATTGTTTCATGTTGTCTCGTCTATTTATTGTCAAAATGTTCAGCTTTTTTTCTTCTGTATCAAGTTTACTCATTCATACCTGCTGCTGGCAGTGTCTGTATATTTTTGCTCCATTGGGTGACACTTTTAAACTTCTGAAACAATGTGCTTTTATCAGGCAGTAGGGTATTTAAAGCATGGCAGGTTGACACATTTATACACAGTTGGCTGACAGGAGTTGAATATTACTAGATGGGGCCCTTTTGAACCGTCTTTGCAGTATGAGTGTGGTGCTTCCCCTTTCTCGTCACCTGAGAGCTCCCAAAACACGCCGACAGTTTCAGTCACATTCTGTCTGTAACAAATATAAATTCTTTATTGATCCATCAGTTGTAACATGCAAAATAAAACAATCCCGAGTTGAGCTCTTAACATGGTGCAGTGTTGTTTTCTGCCTTTTAACACACATACACAGCAAAAACATAATAAATACAGTTGATCAGATTATCATTTCATATCAGCAGAGGGACTTTGGAGATTAAGTAGCAGTATTTGGCACAACAAGGAGAACATGAGGTACAATACAAAGGATAGCAAACAATATACCCGAAACCATTTGCAGGTCATGTTCCTCAGGTTGTCCGCAGTTTAATCAGTGCCAAAATATCTCTGTCCAAAATGTGTTGGAGCTACAGGGTGAACCTCTGTGGTCAAGATGGTGATATCGGGGAACTCCTGGATTATAGATTTGGCTCCTGGAAGAGACAAACACATTGGGTTCTGTTTAAAAGGCATCCAAAAATTCTGCTTGTTTTTAAGAAAAAATTGTCAGACGAGGCGACAGCAACTTGAGAAGCCACCCTTCACTGCTGCCTTTGTTGCAATGTGGGCTCATGAAGAGATGACAAGTCAAACACGAATGACTGAAATACTGTGCTGTGGTGAGCCTCAGCACAGAACAACTGAACGCAGCCTCAGGCTTCAGAAACAAGCTGTGAACACAACACTTCCATCTCGTTACCTTTTAAGTTGACGTGGCAAACTCTGGCTTATTTACATATATATTCACTGTTTTAGCTCTGGTTTTTGTTTCTACCGACCCCCGAGGGAGAAATCTTTTTGTGCTCTGCTATTTGCACCAGCTGGATGGTGGTTGCTGCTTCATCTGCCTGTTGTCTGGTGCTGAGCAGGTAGCGTACAGCAGGCTCTCAGTGCTTATCTTTGGGAAGCCACAGTCTGCTATCACTAAATGGTATCGAACACTGAGGCCCCGTCCACATGGACATTACAACAGGGTGGAAAAGTTTCCTGTAAACACGGCTTCATATCAGGGAAAACTTTATGTCACTTGAAACACTGTAGAATATACAACAGGCCTGTAAGTGGCGCTATAATGTGTAACAAAACAAAGAAGAAGAGGGGGAAGGGACTCGTCCTGTAAACACCTTGGTTTAAGACAGGAGGAGCTGATGTTTTCAGCATTTTCTGCACACTGAAATACAGACTATGGGAGACACAGTTTTAACAGACAGTTGTTTATATGTATTGCGCAATGTTACTGAAATATAAAGGGTCACAATACTATACAACACAAATCTCTGGGATTCCTCAGAGGTGATGGACTATGCACAAAGGAATTCCTTCAAAATGCTTCAGGTGTTTTTGATTGGCTTTGTGCATCTTATTGCAACATGTTCTTTAGATCTGAATATATATCTTGTGCTTTAGTGAAGACCTAATGGAAAGAAAGGTCAAGAGGCTTAAATCATTAAAAATCCTCTTGGAGGCCAAGAACATCACATTAAATGTCATGACAGCCTGGTATAAAGATAGCATGGAGGAAAGCGGCTGCACGTCCACAGATCACTAAATAACTTTGCAAGTTTCGTTAAAAGCCTCAAAAGGCGACTTTCTTTGGAAAACTTTGAAACCACCGAGACATTTAATGCAGCTGCTGTTGCCAACAGAGTGTTATGAGGACAGCAGACGCAGGAGAAGGAAGAGGAGGAGGGGAGGAGATTAGGCATTAAGTGTGTGATCTTGAAGGTAAACAAGAGTGAACTGGTGATGAGTTGCGGTGGCAGTGTTTTGGCTGGTATACCGTGAGGCGTGGAGAAGAGGCTGAGGAGGATAATGTGTCTGGGCTGGACTCCGTGCTCTATCAGCACCCTCACCGCCTCGATCACAGTGTTCCCTGTACCTGCAACGCCGAAAAAAGTCAGGATCAGGGTGTGCTCCGGATTCTTCTTCGGTACGCAATGCTACGATACATACACAAAAAAGAACCAGGTATTAATTTTAAATCTGCTGTCTCATAGTCTCAGTGGAGTCTACGAGAGTAATATATCACAGAAACTTCCAAATTGAATGGCAATTAATCCGCCCATTTGGTCTGGGCTCTTGGCAGGCTTTGATTTCTCACCCTGTTAGCATGCATCGATGAAACCATATGTCCTCATCACTGACATAAAGAAATGCGCTTGGTCACCTTCAATTAAAAAAAACAACAAAAAACAAACACAGTCCAGAAAAATGTTGCCTCGTGACATTGGAAAACCGAGGCTATTAAGATACTATTTTTGTTGGCCCTCATTATGCTATTCAACAGCCTGGTGGCTATCTCCGAGGCACTGTATAATTTCCCCCATGAGAGCTATAATTATCAGAGCTGTGTGAATGGGCCTGTATGATGTGGAAATGCAGACTCGCTGGTGAAGGTCAACTCGAGGCAGATTTCTCAAAATGAATGAATACATAAAACTGTTTTTGCATTTGCACAAAATTGGACATCTCTTGACATTTACATGCGACTGAAGGTGGCAAACGGGAGTCATCAGGAAGATAAACTGTGCTCAGCCCTCTGTTACTCACTGAGGATGGGGTACATGAGCAGCACTTTTCTTCTGTACACATCAGGGGGGAACTTGGCGTAGTAGACCTTCGCTTTCTGCGTTTCCTCATCGCTCTGGATGAGAATCTTGCCGATGCGGATGGAGCGGCAGCAGTCCCGCAGACCCTGCTCCATGGCCTCCCCTGGGAAATGATACAGCCAACAGAACTGAGATTGCAAGATTTCCCCCCGTGTGTCTTCTTCATCAGTGGTGATGTCTAGAAGGTCCTGCCCTGACAAGCGGTGCATATTTACCCTACACTCCTGAGGAGGTACAATCAAACTGTAAATAACATTTGCATTCTGAAAATTTACACAGCTCAAAAAATATAATGTTAGACACCCCGACTCTACTTAAGAAAATCCAAAGATAAAGAAGTCCTGCTTTCATATTCCTTCAGCTTTGATGTTGCTCTGACATGCAGTTTCATGGGCCAATTTGTCTTTCATCATCATTTAACTTGTCACAATCTGATTTGTGGATGTAATGTGTCACACACAGAGAGGCAAAAATGTGCATTTAAACCTGGAATAAATGTAGGATTTAAACTCGTAGTTCTCAATCTGGGGTCCAGCAGAGATCAAAGGAGGGGCCCAGAGGCTTTGCCTGCTCTCAGTTTGAATAAGACACCTGCTACCCAGCCATTTTTTTTGAAGGTTCCTGCTTCCTGCTGTTGTAAGTTGGTGAGAGAGGGTGTGGCCACCAGTACTTTGCAAAGTTCTGGCAAATCAAGAGGTTGGACAGGGAGTCGGTAGCCTTTATGAGAAAAAATTAGGGGGCTTAAAGTCATTCCTGTTTCTCAAAGGGTTTGGTGCCAGTTCAAGTCTGTGTGTAGCTGGAACATTTGCATTTCTGCCATCAAAAAATTAAAAAAAAAAGATCGGCACAAAAGCTAGCACTATCGCAGTTTTTTGAAGAATATAGAAAGAGCGAGGCCCGGCACCGTTTCAATACAGAAATATATCTGCCTAAAACGATCCACAGAATACAATGTTCTTGCATAACTTGACATTCAAATGATCAATTAGTTTCAGTGGAAGAGAGGAGCGGTATGCGTTGCGGCAAAAACGAAACGTCAACCTGATGACTATAATCAGAACACAACGTGAAGCGTGGAAACACGGGTGGCACGTCACACATGCACAGAAGACTTATTACACACCGGCACAACTGGCAGGCCAATTTCAAAGGTGTTCTACGGCAGGTGGAACTCACCACTCCTCATAATGCTGACGCCACAGTTGCCTCTTTCAAACTTGACACCTTCATACTTGTACCCTGAGGGAAGAAATGAGGGAACAGTGACAAATGGAGCCGCTCTGAATAAGCCCACTCAGGGATATAATATGCTGGAGCTTTAACACTGACAAACTGAGAGCCCTGCGTTCACATAAGCATTTAAATAGGTCAGACCGGAGCTCAGTCTGTTTTTTTAACCTTGCTCTTTTAAAAAGGAACATGTCGAGGAGAGTTCCTCACCTGTTGGTGTGGTCACAGTGCACTCCGAATACGGGAGCTGATTCAAGCCCTCTTCAACTACTAGTCTGATCTGTTAGACAAAAAAAGAGCGTATTACATAACTGTTTATGAACGCACAGAACTGCAACGAATGTAACAATTATGTCACAGGCTTACCAGGCGGTCCGCACAAAACACAAAATCTCCTCTGCTGGTTGTCCTGGAAATATTGAGGAAATACATAGTTAGACCAAACTGGTTTGCAGGTTAACATTCAGCACAGATCCTACGCTGTTATAATTGTAAAACGATTTCAGTACTGTTCACCTTTACAGCACATGGTCAAACATTGACATCCTTTTAATGCTTTAACAATGTTGAAACTGTGCGAAATTTCTAAAACTGTCTGATGAAATTACAATTGTGCCTATGGTTCAGTGGAACAAGTCGTGTCATGAACAGTCTTTTGAGGTCAAGTTCCTTAGATTTCCTATTGATTCAGTCAACTGATAGGGACCGTCAGCACTGTTTTGCTTGACAATCATTTCATTATAAAGCTATTTTCTCCACATTTATCGATGAGCAAGATTCAGATGTAGTATTCTATATGTGAAAAAAGTCTTGAACCGTGTTTGAATTTAGTTCAGCTTTGTTTAACCGAATTGTGCAAATTACAAAACAATCGTTGAAACGCATCAAACACTTGATTGACCAAACAACAAATCCTTTCATTAAAGTCAGACAGGAGGAGATCAGAAAAACACCCCGGTAAATGTCAGAACAGGATTAAAGAGATAATTACAAAAAAATGAGCTGACTTGTTTACTCAAAAAGGCCTATAGAGCCCAACGCTGAGTTCAATACAGTTTTAGGAGTCGCTGAGATTTTTCTTTGTAAAGATTGTTGAAGTGGACAACTTTGACCCTTTTCACCCCACTGACTTCAGCTTTATAAACATGAATCTAATACAATTTTTCGGAGTCTTTTAGTACAGGAAATTGATGCTTTTTTCAGGTTCAGCAGTCAGGAAGAAGTTATAAACAACTGACTCACAGACAAATACACTAGTTATTATTCAGAGAGTGCTGATAATTGCACGTGTCTTACCATAACATACATATTAATGATTAAGACAAGTTATACACCGCCTGATAACAGATTAAGTGTGTGTGGTCAGTATATTACAAACACTTTTAAGAAGAAAAGCCCCGATTAACTTAGTGACTTAGTTTTAAAAAGGCTGGGTAGAGTAAACAACAACAAACAGAGCTCGTATTTGTTTGATTCTTTGGTCAGAAATAAAGTGCCACTTGTGTTGACAGAAACGAGGTCTGCTGTGGCCTGTGTGTGGGTGTGAAGGAGTGGGCACTCGCTTGTCTCTGATGATGGTCTGTAGCTCCCGGATCTGGTCGTTCAGGGGCAGCAGTTTGAGCTGGGGTCCCAGGCTGTCCTGGCTGACCAGCTGTGTGGGGGCATCACAGGGATCAGGCGTGGACAGCACTGCGGCCGCGCTGCTGCTGCTGCTGCTGCTGCTGTTTGCGAACCGCACCTGCTTCATGGGGTGCTCCTGGCCACTGTTGATGTTGTTCAGTTGCTGGTTGTGGCATGGCATCCTGACACCAACGAGGATCTAGCGCTTGAACAAATAACGCCCGTTAGCTTCCCCCTCAACCGAGCGACCCAGTTAACTCGCTTACTGACGGTGACCGACAAAAGGAGACAACGTGCTCCACTTTTAACCGCTCCTCGCGTTCCAACGGCTCACGCAACTACCGTACACATCGCGTCCACGAGGGCCGTCCTCGTAAAAATGCACACGAGTAACCGCGTCGTGTTGAAACCACTTTCTCGGCTGCAATTTCCCTGTAAAAAACGTGGCAGGGGAGCGGACTCCTCTTGCTAGCAGTGACACTGACAGCGCTCACGAAGACCGGATGTGACGCAGCCGGCGTGCTCGCTTTACCGCCTTCCTCCACCGTCAACATGGCGCCGATGTTGGCACCGCTGAAATGCGGCTTTCACTTTCAAAGACGAAAACTCGCGCTAATTATTCGCCAGAGCAGCTCGT
The DNA here is from genome assembly GCA_032274725.1 of Malacoctenus triangulatus. NCBI lineage: Eukaryota > Metazoa > Chordata > Actinopteri > Blenniiformes > Labrisomidae > Malacoctenus > Malacoctenus triangulatus. The sequence continues at coordinate 5,452,298 of JAUESE010000056.1, read as the reverse complement.
ATCACCTCTGGAATAAATGCGGGACAGACGGCGGGACGGAGCGCAAACGCAGGAGCACATACGTGGTGAGTGAGGGGTCGGTCGGTCGGAGAGGACACGGCGTTTTTGGTGTGACAGTCCCAGAGCAAGGACAGATGTGGAAAGTGTCTCTAACTAACTTCAAGACAAACTCACTACATGACAAAATATTGCACCCCGAGTTTTCGCTTGGCTTGATAGTGCTGTTAACTTTCAGTTTATCGCCAAACTGCGAGTTGTTGTTGAGCGACGGTAAGCTAAGTGGCTAACTTACTTTGACAAACACCAGCGTTTTAAAACTTTCACGTGTTTTGCGGTGACACGTCTTCTCCTTTTATTTCAGTTTATGCTATTTTATCCCTATAAGCTGATTTAATCATGAAGAAGACAGTGTCGTAGTCACAAAATAACAGTAGATATCAGTGTGTGCTAGCACTCAGTCGCCTGCCGTAGTCACGTGTTACGGTTGCTGACTAACAAGTGATAAGAGTGTTTGTTTATCCCAGTCGGGTCACTTCAAGCGGCATTCCGTTCAAACATCCCGCTGCCGTCCATCAAACACATGGACATTATTTCAATAATACCAGCACTGTCGATGAAACTGGTGTAGAACATTGGTGTTTATTCAGCTTGTGGATGTGTCATTGAGTGTTTCTCATGTTTTGTCTTCAACCTTGTCAAAAGTAGAATTCTTTCACTTTCTTACGAAATAAAGAATCTACAATCTAACGCCGCTGTAAGGATCTGCTTTTTGTTTTGAAAGGTTGTATGTTGGGTAAATTGTTTGTTTTTCATCCTTGTTTGGCTTAACTAACAATTTGGTAAATTCATGATTGAAAATGGGGTCTATTAATTTCTAAGCGGCCTTTTGGAGTGGCTCCTTAAAACAAGTCTCTGCCAGAGCACATTTAGTTGTCACAACAAATGAACTTGGGAAAGTCTGAAGTTATGTAATCAGCTTTATTAACCTATTGTTGGCCATTGGTAAACCTCTTTCAGGTGAGAAAAACTCATAGTTGGGTGTGTTTTGCAAGCTTTGTCAGAGGAGAGGTGCACGCAGACACACTTTGCAAACTCCTCGTTCTCGTAGTAAAAGTTCTCAACTCAAACTGGATTAGAAAACACAGATCAGAATGAAATACCACATTCAGGAGTGCCAACATTTACATGCTATTACAGATATTTCCGCTCTCAAAGTTGCTCGTACATTATTCCAGAATGCAATGTGCAAGGTCTTCACTGATAAGAGACATGTTTGCACTGATATGGTGTCTTCAAAAGATGTCCATTATCTGCCCCCGCGCATCAATAGAGACTGTGCATTTTTGTTTTGACAGAAAGTATAGCAGCACCAATCCATGTTTTGGCTCGGTATATTGGTGTTAAATCACCTCCCTGCTATGTATCCTGCACCATCAAGCACTCAAAGCCTGCTCACATTTCCCATCCTGCACCAACTGTGACTGCGCATAAATTGAGTTTTCCGCAGGCTCTCAAAAAGGTAATGCTCAACCATGGGAGTTGGAATTACCTGCAGACACAGTCTCACTAACACTCCTGTTGTCTCCACTCAGTTCATGTCGTTTAAAGAGGATTCTGTAAAAATAAAATAAATAAGAACGTGCTTCAGTACATTTTCTGAAGCTTTTCTGGTAAGTTGCAGCATGATCAACTCCTCACGTGTTTGCCCAGTACATCACTAACCGTTGCTTGACCTTTGAACTCTGACCATGGTGACTTCAAAATGAGGAAATGAATCAAAGGTGGAAGAGTCTGTGCCTCTAATAGTGCTACTAATAAAAATTATCAGTCTGTTGGACTTTGTTGGAAACACTTGGTGAAACACTAAGGACTGTTGATTCATACAATGTGTTTCAGTTAAGTTCTCCGCCACACTTGCAAACGGCAACATGGAGCTCAAATGGCAGCGCGAACAGTCATCGGATTTTAGAAGCAGTGAAAGTGAGTTTTTTTGACACTTAATTGTTAATCAGCTGCTGTTTTAAAATTCCAACTACTGGCGAATTAATGTCTTTGTCTCCACAGCATTTGCAGGCGATAGACAAGCGGACATGCTGGCATGGACACGCAGGAGGCGGCCTGAGCTCAGATCCCAAAAATGTGGTGAGTAACAATGTTGAATTTTTTTTCTTGTTATGTATTTCTAATGTGTTGATGTGTTTTCTTTGTAAGAATTTCTTTATTCACAGTTCATCAGCCACAACAGTAGCTTCATTTGTAAGTGGAGCCCACAAAGCTTTCTGAAGCTTTCAATTTGGTCATTTCTTTTTTTTTTTTTTTTTTGTTATTGAAGTTGACATTAAATCCTCAGTTGTAGCCTTCAGGTTAGTGATGCAACCTTGTGACCCAACAGTTGTTGGTTTGACTGCCGGACTGTGAAAGGATTGAGATTTTCCCTCTGGGATTAATAAAGTATTTCTGATTACCCTGTGCACTGTGGCAGCACTCTACTCCCAGTTGGTGTGGTCAAAGTGTTAACTAGGTGTGGGTGTTAAAAGCAGTGAAGTAAATTCCCCAAGGGGGTAAAAATATATTGTTTTAGTCATTAGTAGACCTTCTCTCAGGTTCATTCTAAAGAGTCTTTGACTCTTGCTCCTGTTAAGGTTTGGAACAGATCGATTGACCAAACTTAAGATTCAAGAAAGGTCAAAATGACTCAGAAGCTCTACAAGCAAATTTCTAACCAGACCTTTCTGAATCCAAAACTTTCTTGCAGTTTGCAGCAAACAATGAAAAAGTATTTATGCCCTGTAAAAGATTTACCTTATAGAATCTGTTGTTTATTTTCCGCATAAATCTTCAGCCTTGCATCGGACTGTTATTGTTAATCAAACCTGCCAAGTGTTGCACACTGCCTGATTGTTTTTGATTAAAAGCAGGTGTTGGGCACACTTTCACTGTAATTTGTTCGGAGGTGCTGCCATACAGCAGTGCATTAACAGGGTGCCACCATCTTGAGTGGATTAGAGGAATTATTGCATATTCTTTGGCCTGCAGAGAGTCCCTGTGGCAGATGTGTGCTGGAGTGTGGGTAAACAGCCATCTTGGCACTCGTGGGCTCGCAGCCTCAGCTGGGATGACAGCCCAGGTGTCTCCTGGGACTTGTAGTGTCAGACTGGATCCTCCAGTCCACCTGGAGACTCTGCTGTCATTGCTGCCACCAGATCCCAGTGGGGCTCGCCTTGACATTTGATGTTGTCTGTACGTGCCCAAATGGCCATCTTTAGGTTACTGTGATTGTTGCACTGAATGCAAAATGCATGTTTACTGCTATTAATAGCCAGCACAAAGCCAGTTAGAAAGTCAACACTGTATTAAGTGTTTTTACACATCAGATTCATAAAGGCGGCCTGATTTAGAAAAACATCCGACAATATTGTGATGAGACACTTTGGTCTGTTTTGTTCTCTGTAGTTGAAGGAGGTGAATTCAGCCAAAATCCTGTCAGCGATGCTGTCGTACGTGTGGCCAAAAGACAGACCAGACCTGCGGGCCCGTGTTGCTATCTCTCTGGGATTACTTGCTGGATCCAAGGTATTTATTGCAGACACTTATCTTTAATTACACTTGCTCACTGTCTTTGCTTTTTATTTTTTTTTGGTAACAAACGCACTTACAATTACGCCGTGTGTGTGTGTGTGTGTGTGTGTGTGTGTGTGTGTGTGTGTGTGTGTGTGTGTGTGTGTGTGTGTGTGTGTGTATTAGCTCAGAAAGTTGCAGACGCCTATTTCATAACTGTTCATACTTTTAAAGGAAAGATCTTCTTGTCCTTCGACATTTGTCCCTCTTTTTCAGTTCTCTACAAATAAAAGTTGTACCGTTAATATCTTCTGTGTTTACAATGACACTAATGTGCTACAATTATAAAGATTAGGACTGTTATATAAAAAGTGATGCACATTTTGCACAACAGGCACATTTTTTTTTGCAATATAATCCAATCTAATTGAAAAATATAATTAGATGCTTTGTGAGGATAAACTGATTGTAGGTCGTGTTGCCAGTCTCCAGGATGATGTCATGTTGGCTTACAATAGCTTTATTATAAATTACATAACAACCTCTTCGGTTACTCATCATCTATTCCCACAGCTTTAGATTCACCCCTGCTTGTTGTTACTCATTAAAAAAAATGTTGACAGAACGGATGCATCACAGAGAATTGGTGATTGTAAATAGTTATTTTCGCTGCCCCTGTTTGGTGTTTTGGGCTTTATCAGGGTGACAAACAAGCATTACACAGAATTCTTATCACGTGTGTGGCTGTCGAGATCCACCTGGGCTTTACATTGTAAAGGCATTCAGTTGTGCAGTGTCACACAATAAGAAAGATAAGTGAAGATCCAAGGTCACAGCTGAGTCGAGCCCCACAACAGTCAGACTGCCGTTCATGTTCATGCTTTCTGCAGCATACCGAAGCATGCGGGAGTAATCCCAAACGATATCCACTTCTCAACCAATAAGTGCGAGCAAGTGTTTGTTTCTTAGCTGCTGCGTCATTGTGGAATTGCAGGTTTAGTTGAAACCTGTCTCACCGTGAAACAGTGCTTATACAAACATCGAGTCAGCTTTCATTGTTTGCCAGCAACATGGCATCGGTGTTTGGCACTGCAATTGGTAGATTGGGACTGATATGAAAAACAAGATGATGTGATGTGTTTGCGCTGTGAAGTCCAACAGCTGAGAGTTGGCAACTCACTCAGCATTGCATCCATGACACACACTGTTTGTTTGGGTGGAAAAAATTAACCTCAAAAGAGAAAAGCACAAAAAAATGACATTTTCCTCATCAGTGAACAGCATCAATCATTCATGTTCTTTCAAATGATACAATGGAGGGACATTTGGACATTTGCAAGTTGTTACTGTACATAATGGTACTTGCAGTTGACATCAAGTTTCCTTCACTTTGACAACACTATAAAGTCTAAATACACATGAGTAGCATTTATACTAGTCCCATATAATTAGTTTTAGCCCCTGTTTAATTTAATCACTAATGGGAAGAAATATGATGTCTACAGTCCATCAGGATCAGTATGGAAATTCCTGGTTGTTCTTTGTTCCCACCAGGGAAAATCAGCATTATCAGCTCTGGATTAGGCAGCAATTCTTTAGTGTTTGGACAGAAAGTGTTGAGTGTGTCTGTCTTCAGATGGGATCCCTTTATTACATTTATTTGTCAATTATAACTTGTTTTGAACCTGAAAATTATGTTGGTTTATTAGTGTTTCAGTGCCCTTTGCAACACGCTTCATTTAAAGTTTTAAAAGAATGGAGACAAAGAGCCAGTTCTTATTGAACTGATGACTGTTTTCTCCTTTTTAGTTTTGGCAGGAGTTTCTTGGTTGAGCTCAGTTTTAGTGTTTCCTAAAGTTGATTTAGATTGGGCAGTTAGTGAGTGTTCATGCAATTAGAAAAATAGATTCTTATTATACACCTTGTGTTCATTCATTCACAAATTAGCAAGTGAATGAGCACAAGAACACACAGGTTTTCATCTAAAAATAATAAATATTTTTTGTTAGAGTATATATAAATTCACCATTGTGAAGGGACCTACAGCACTTCCCCCTCTAGTCTTTACCCCTATAGGGGCTTCAGTGGTCCTTGGGGTCTCACAGAGCTTTGTCTGTATGCCTGAACAGAGATGGTCATAATTAGATTCGTTCATTTCAAAGACCAGAAAAAACTCTCCTCAGCCACTTCATATTTCTTTTAGTATTGAAGGCGAATGAATTTGTATGTTCAAGCTCATATACAGTAAACGTCTCGTAAGCCTCTGCACTGTAATGTTTGAGTGGGTCTAATGTGAGTAGCCATAGGCTGCAGGGATAATGTTGTGAGGCTTCAGTGGAAAAAAAATAAAAAGGCTGGAAATCCCAACATTCGCTGGCATCATTCCATTGACGATTTATTTTCCTCCCAGAGGAACCGCGGCGTTCATATGTTTTGAGTACGTACAAAACCAGAGGAAACAAAAAGCAAAGCGTTCAACTTATCAAAAGAATAAAACAAGAAAAAAAAACACAACATAAAACTATAGTCAAGGTGTGTTTCAAACTACTGGCAATTTTTGCAATAATTAATTGCATGTATCAATCAGTGTGTGTGTGGCGTTTCCTCTTCCTTTGTTGATGGTCTTTAATTTGCACCCTGTGAAACAATCACAAATTCACAGCTCCTAAATAAGCATGTCCTGCTGCCACCCAGCATGGCTCCCTCTAGTGTGTGCTGAGGAGGAGAGAGGGCGCACATGCAATCCAATCTTCTCCACCTATTTTCCTGCTTGGCTGGAGTTAACCTCGATTTCTTGAGTTTGTCTGTTTGAACCGCAACAACCGACAGCGTGGATGCAATTTCTGAATCAACTGAATAATTATGTGGTTACAGTGCATCACACCTCTGCAAGCCGCATTATCGGTGACATTTCCATTTCAACTAAATGATTATATGCAGGCTCTTGTTTTCGTTGGCCTAAAATGAAGCCCTCTCTGTCTCCTTTGCCGGTCTGTATGTCATACTATAAGCTTAAGCTAATTCTTTGTTGCCTGGAGCCTTTTCTCCGCTGCTTGACACAGCATCGCTATTACTGCCTGACATATCACCAGGTACAGATTGACACAGTGTCGATTTAATCTCCAGCGTTGGCTGTTAATGGATTAAAAGAGCGCATCCAACCTTATCATGTATTAGTGGTAAAATTGAGGACATGTTTTGGGCCTGTGATAATAGGCTCAGGCTATTTTTGTGTCATGTTCTGTTGTCTTGGTAGCAAAGTGGCAGATATTGTTTTTCCTTGAGGGACTCTGAGGACTTCTATTGTCTGAGTATAATACCCAAGTGTATCTAGCAAGAACCCTGGAGATGCAGCGTTTTCTGTGTAAATGGTGTATTAGTGGATGTTCTTTTACAGTGGGGTTAGCCAGGGTTTATTCAGTGCTCAGTGTTTTGTTTCTTTTTAACGTAATTTTGCTGCGACTTCACCAAAATTATCTCATGTAGGATTTTGCCAAGTGAAGGAACATAAAGTAACGGTGCCCCATGTCAGGGGTGGAGAGGTTCAAATGAAATGGGTTTCAGATGAAAATGCTTTGCCGTGTTCTCTGTCTGTCCTAATGCGCAGCGGACCGCCCAGCCTGAGTCACACAGCTGTCCCTGTGCTTTTAATTAGCCCTAATAACCATTTCAATTCCATTAGCAGGAAACTCCAGCCTCCTCACCAGCACAGCCAGTCAAGACAAACACACACGTGCATGTGTGCACGTTTGCACTGCGTACCTTGCACCATATTCTCCAATGCACCTGAATGGATGATGTTGTGTTTGCAATTCGACGATGAAAATCCGCTCTGTAAGCACGTGGGGCGTGCATAATGATATATCCAGAGGCCCCACAGAGGACCACAAAAATACTAGTGGACTCAATCGAGCATATGTCTGCGTAATAGGCTGCGGGAACCTGTTTCCACTCCTCTCTGAATGCCTCCTTGCTGCCTCTCTTGTCTTCCCAGATCACCAATGTGATTGTGCCCTTCATGTTTAAGTATGCAGTGGACGAGCTTAACCAGATGTCGGGACACATGCTGAACCTGAATGACGCGCCAAGCACCGTGGCAACCATGGCAACGGCCGTGCTGATTGGCTGTAAGTCCCAGACTTGTATTGCACTGGCAGGTGCCGTGCTCATCAGAGAGGACTGTGGGACTGCCTATTATCTGCAGGCTGACCTTTCCCACCACATTCATATCAATGCTGCTCCGCAACCTCTGCTTCTCCCCCACATTATTTACATTATGAGCTTCGTTCTGCATCAGAGTTCACTTCTTTTAATCTTCATGACCCTCCTGTGAGTCCTGACAGCTTTTCAGAATGATACTTCAAGGCTCCCTTTGGTAAACGGAGGTAGACGTCTTTCTAAAGCAGGGAGGAAGTTATCACTAATTTTCTTTTCAAAGAAGCTGGTTATTTTTTTTTATATTGTGGAAAGGCCACAAATGTTGTTCTTTGCACTACATTCACCAGGTCTTCTACCTTTTGCCCAAATGGGCCTTTAAGTATTTGGGTTGAGGGGTGAAATTCTCCTCTTATTGAATGAGTTCCTCTCTGCTAATGAAACACAGAAAACCTCTCACCTGTGGCAAGTCACACTATGATGGAGACATTTTTACTACATTGGGGTACAGCATGATGTGGTCAGCAATGTAATTCATGTATAAGTTAAGGAAGCATTGAAAAGGGGGCCTGTTAAATACACTTTCAAGAATCTGTGATTAATACTGCCCATTATTGACTGAAGAACCATTCATTCAGTGCGAATTTGACACGTTTCCCAATTTGTCCTCCTTTTTTTATAAAGTTTAAATTCTGTAATTATTTTTTCATTAAGATAAGATGGTATCTAATAAATCAAAGTAAATTCTTTTGTCAGAAACATTATCACCTTTATAATTTAGTTTGTTACAACAAACTGTATCTTTGTTATTTTATAAAATACCTGGCAAGAATACAAGCAATGTATTTATTGTGAAAAAAGTTTGTTGCTGATTTATTTTAATGATATGGCGTGAATATCTGTAACAATCTTGCATCTAACGAACAGTTATCCTGTTGCCACTTACTTTTGGAGGTGGCTCACACCTGCACAGCAATGTTACCTGTTCTTCGTTAAGACATATAGCTGCAACTTCCAACAGTGTGATTTGAGATGACAACAAAGAGGTAACGGGTGGTCATGAAGAATTTTTCTACCCCCTTGGTCTGTTGGCACTTGGATCCTGCAGTAATTTAGCTGGAAAGGTTGCACACTGTTCATCCTACCTTGTCAGATGTGGACACATTGTTCATTAGATGAGCATTCCTATTTAACGCCACATTACGGCCCCATGACGACCGGCGACGGAGCGATTACTGCCCTCACTTTGGTCTCGGCAGACGTGTCGTGTTCTCGCCCAAGTCGGTGAAATCGCCACAGGAAGACCATGTGTCATTCAGACACAAACCAACATCAATTTGAGACAGTCATGGCAGACATCTGCTTGTAAAACATTATGAACTGCAGAGAGGTCACGTTCTTTTAATTTTTTTGTAAGGCGGGGGGGCAGGTAGCCCCCTAAATTCACCCACAATCATGTAATAATGGGATGCGTCGTTTTCTGCACACTCACAGTGGTGAAATTAAGCTTGCTCATTGACAACTTTGAGTCACATCTCATCATTGTCATATTAGAACTTCCTGTCCTTGTATGCTGTTCACACACATAGCCTTCTTCCCCGTTTTTCTCACACACACACACACTCATCACTTTTGTTTACACTCAGATGCCCTCCCATCTTTCAGTCTGCAGTGTACCGGCCGCCATAACGGTGAAGCTTCAGACAGCATCCTGCGCTGTAATTACAGAGTGGAGGCTGCTGCTGTAGCACTGCAGCACCTGCAGAGTGGAGCTGATGCGAGAGACCTGTCCTGCCACCTCAAACGGGCCCTCACTTCAGGGCAGTCAAAGACCCCTAAAACCTGTCCACACCGAGTTACCTCAATACGCTACTCCCCAACTAATAGGGCAGAAAAGGGCCACGGGTCAGATTCTTGTTTTTCCACTTCATAACAGGGTGCTGTGGTTTGGATGACATTAGTTTCTCACTTCGCAGCCCCCTGTCATTTAAAACCCCCCAGCAATTCACAGGAGGTGTCTTGAATGCTTTCTCTCCCAGATGGGGCGTCACGAGCTTGTGCGGCCCTCTTCAACGAGCTGAGGAACACAGTGTTTGGAAAAGTGGCCCAAAGCTCCATCCGACGCATCGCCAAGAACGTCTTTCTCCACTTGCACAACCTGGATCTGGGTTTCCATCTCAGCCGCCAGACAGGCGCACTGTCCAAGGCCATTGACCGCGGCACACGAGGCATCTCCTTCGTCCTCAGCGCACTCATATTCAATTTGGGACCCACAGTCTTCGAGATGGGCCTCGTCAGTGCCATTCTGGTGAGATCATGCTTATAAATGAGGTTTTATACAGCACATTTTGACCATGTTTAGCAGGCTCAACCAGATATGACCAGATTTTTTTTCTTTTTTGCTTGTCCTTCTTGTTGCATTTGCTGTATATTCACCTCAAGACTTCTGTCACCTTGACGCTATTCACCGCAGATTGTCTGGAAATTAATTTAGCTGATTTTGTCTCATTTACATGCTAAATGGAAAATGAAGCCCTGTGAACTTTTAGGAGAAACAAAGGGGCCATTAGTGTCGGTGATGAATCCCAAAGCTTTGTAGTAACCTAATGTCTTCCAGCAGAGTATGTCCTAAACATACCCCCCCCCCCCCCTCAATCTCTAGCTTCGTGCTATTACTCCACTCTGGACCATAATGCTGGATTGCCTGTAATGAGGGCAGACACCATTGCCCAAATAGCTAAAGCATTAGCACGATTACTTCTTGCAGTTTCCTATCCATTTGTAACACTCAGCTTCATAGTGGAATAGTCAAAAACAGTAGCCTGTGAAAATTCTGTGTGGAGCCAGCATTAAGTGTCCAGCAGTAGGATTTGCATGCTTGACTCTTTATTACACTGCCGTTGAGTCACAGGACGTGAAAAGCTGCTTTCTCTTCACTGTACTTGTCTCTTTCCGCAGTATTACAAGTGCGGTGGACAGTTTGCAGCAGTGGCCTTGGGCACCTTGTCAGCATACACCCTTTTCACCATCCTCGTCACTCAGTGGAGGTAGGAATGATGGTTTCTTTACCTTTTCATCTGTCTGCATTTCAGGTTCTTTCGTAATTGATCCAAGTTCGCTAAGAGGTAGTTTGAGAAGGTCATGTTCAACCTCAAGCTTGCAATAAGAAAAGTGCCGATGTCTGTGCATGTGTCTGCATATAGGACTCGTTTCAGGATAGAAATGAACAAAGCAGACAACGAGGCTGGCAACGCAGCCATTGATTCTCTGCTCAACTACGAGACCGTTAAGGTGGGTTTCATTCGCACAGCTGCATATGTTTGAACAAACACGTACCGACAATGCCTCTGCTCCCTCTTGCTCTGCTTGCCCCCCCCCCTCCCTCACACACCACACCTCCCAAATCCTTCCTGTTATCTCTTCCAGTCATTTTTCCTCTTCTCACTTCAGCAAGGCACAGTGACATGAACAAATATTGACTTGTTTGTGGTAACGGTGTTTAACTGGCATCTTTGCTATTGTCAGATTTTGTCTTTTAAGCTCTCCTCTCTGTCTGAGTCTCACTACATCAAAATGCAGAATCATTCACAATATCTTGAAATGAAAGCTGTAAAATGATTGGTTGTCAGAGATGATCTGTAAAATACGTCGTTACCTGCTCAAAGTTAACATAGAACAACAGTTTCACAGGAAGCAACTCTATATAAAGTATTATTCAATGAAATACAGGATCACCCCCCCCCCACACACACACACACACACACAGCTAATAACCTCCCTACTGTGTTTCTTGGAGATGTATCTTCTCTCTGTCTGCCAAAGGATCAAATGAACTGCCTGAAAAATGAATAAATCAGCTTGACACAGTTCGACCCTCAGACCAGAGCTCCTGAACCTATTCAGTGACTGCTGATCAACAATTTATCATGGAATTTGTTAGCTTAATGTGAAATTATAACAAATGATATTGAATACAACCGGATCTGTGAAATGTCAACAAAGTACTGAAAAACTACACTGGCTTCCTGATGCTGAATTAAATATGAATGCGGCAAATTAACAAAACGGAGAAAATAGAATTAGGTTTAATCCGTTTTTACTCAGAAAAATTAGGCAAGATATTTTTATAATCTTTATTCAACTGATTGATTAGCATTTTTCAGCATGGTTTTCACTTGTGTGCGGTCGCTTTGTCTGTCTCTCTTTCGTTTTATTGTGTGCGATGCTCTTTTTTTCCCCTGTGTGAATTTTTCCACCCATTTTTGTAAATGTCATTCCAGTCACCACAAACAAAGAGACATTTATCACCGGACACTCAGGACTATTTTCCAGCTTTAGCCGATGACCTAAATTGTGTTTCAATTACAGTTTTGGACGGAAAGGTTCCCGTCATTGGAGACTCTATTTTGTATAGAAATGTCAGCACATGGTCGAGTGATTTATACCTCAGTCTCAGAGATAACTGATGGCTGAGATGGCTGTGGTGTCTAAAAATTACTTTTTACTCATCTATCTGTCATTTTTATCTTTTATCAGTGTTCTTTTTTCTTCCTTTTTCCAATACACTTTTAAAGCCTTTTCTAGGTAACCCCTGTGTGCACAATAAACATACGAACACAATCAAGTTATGGGTGTTGTGTTGTGCCATTTGAAATGTATTTTAGTTACCATGTTATTTTCTCCCGTATTATTTAGTGTCCTGTTTTTCTTAACGTTTTGTTCTGTGTTATTTTGTGTCATCTGTGTCAATGCGGCCAGATTTAGCATCACTCTGAGCTGTGAGTGTGCATATGTAATTAGATCTCCGCCCACTCAGAAATCCGTTCCACTTTCACAAAGAGCTGGATGAGAACCTGAGCATGGTGCCGTGCACTGCTTCTGTTTGTCCTCCATGTGCTACTTTCTTCTCTCTTCTCTCTCTCTCTCTCTCTCTCTCTCTCTCTTACACGCTCTCATTTACTGCATTTCCTTATATGCAAATACACAGCAAGTCAGTAACCGCACAGCACCACCGCCGTTAGCTAGAGAGGCAAATCGCCCACTTATCCAGAGCAGAGGAACAATATTGCAAACTAAACAAACAACCGTACAGAAACAATATTAAGTAATTGGCAGCACAGTAGGAGGGTTGTTGTTGTTTTTATGTGCTGTATTTAAGAGATGTGCAAGAGATGTGCTTGTGGCTGATTCATGGAGCTTTTTTGGTCTAAATGATAGCTGCGTGTCTTAATCAGAATTAGTGCTGCTTGTGTGGCGTAACACGAGAGCTACTTTTGGTGATGTAGGTGTCTGTGGAAGCTGCTGGAGACGTAAACACAGAGGCCGGTGGTGATGAACACACTGCAGCAGCTCCTTTTTCACTTGCGAGGGATGTTCCTCTTCTGATTCCAGGAATTAATATTTGTAGCCGTTGTTTTGCCACAGTCATGCTGCTCTGCCAAAGCTTCAGATCCACTGCCCGCTCAGTAAAGCAGGCTTTGGGTTTTGTGGTATCGCCCTTCGCATCCTTTAAAATCAGTTGGGAGCAGATGAAAATACAGAGACATGAAAAAGTGCTTTAGAGGCCAGCAGAGACCCAGACTATGCCCAGAGCGGTCACTGAGAACAAATGCAGCCTTGAGGCATGCTGCACTAAAGTGTCTATCTGCCCGACACTACTCTCCATGCTTCCTTAACCTTTACCCTTAACCATATTTGTATCTCCCCGTCTTTCTTTCTCAACTTACACTCTCTTTTCCTTTAGTGAATCCTTTTGTTGTCTGCATAACCTGCACTCCCTGCACTCTTCTCACTCTCTTCATGTGTTCCTTCTACTTGTAGTACTTCAACAATGAGAAGTACGAAGCTGAAAGGTATGATGGCTTCCTGAAGACTTATGAGTCATCTTCCTTAAAGACCACGTCCACGCTCGCCATGCTCAACTTTGGCCAAAGTGTCATCTTCAGTGTCGGCCTCACCGGCATCATGTTGTTGGCCAGCAAAGGGATTTCAGCAGGTGAATGAAAGTGATGTATTGGTGGTGGTGTGTTTCTGTGGGCAGTAGGAAAAAACAGGGTGGGACCTTCAGACGAGTAAAACATTTTTTAAGACTTGTTGTTCTTTTTAAACAACCCAACTACAGAATTCAGAAGAGTTCGCAAGTGCAACAGGAGAGAAAGAAGTAGACACCAAATGCTTATTCTTCTTCTCTCTATTCACTTTGCAAATTGTTTCAAAAAGTTTAATCCATTGTTAAACAAGCGTTTGTGCCTTGCTGCATTTACTTTTTTTTTCCTCGTGCCGACCAAAACACTTTTAAAGTGATCATCCAATGTTACCGAACAATAAATATAAAAACAAACCTTCGCTTGGTTTGGCTTTATTTTTGTGGCTTGTGGCAACCACATACTGGAATTACAATTTAGAAAAAGGTATGCTTAAAAAAACATTAAAAGTCAAAAATCAAACGGACAGATGAAACCGACAAGTAAAAACCCTGACTGAACTGGATAATAGAACACAGATGAGAACAAAGCACAGCAAGCATGAATAAGTGGCATGAATAGGAAATAAAATAGCCTTGATGCAGAAAAATGAAATCACAGGGGGTGGAGATGCTTTGTCTGCTTTGCCAACTTGAAAGAAAAAAAAAAAAAGAAATGGTTTGAGTGTTATTTCTTTTAAAACCTTGCAGCCAGAGATAGCTACGTAGTACAATGGAGCTAGATTAGGTGATACCTGCCGTAAATTGTCATGTTGTGGCCACGCAGGTACGATGACCGTGGGGGACCTGGTGATGGTGAACGGCCTGCTCTTCCAGCTCTCCCTCCCTCTCAACTTCCTGGGCACTGTGTACAGAGAGACCAGGCAGGCTCTCATCGACATGAACACGCTTTTCACCCTGCTCAGTGTTGACACCAAGATCAAGGTAGCGCACATCTCTCCACAATGTTTGCAGTATTAGCAATCGTAACCTAGAGCTGCCTCCAGTTCAATTATTTTTCTCCACTTCTAATGAAAGAGGGATGCAGTGAGGAGTGTATATAAGAGAGAACATGAACAGAGACTTTTTTTTCTTAAAGCCAGGAGCCACAGTGGGCCTAAAACAAGACAAAACCTCGAACTAACCTTTTTCTCCAGCAGTAATACAAGTGTATAATTGAACAAGTGGTAAAAGATCTTAACATAAGACTGAGTTATTCTTGTGGCTGCGTTGCTAGCGTAGCCACGTGTGCTGTAAAAGATGATAGGTTGTACTCAAACATGGTAATTATGTGCTTGATGTGACTCAGGTGCTTCCTCGGCTATTGACGCTTGAAGTGCATCACCTCGCTCGTATGTTCATGTTACTTTACAGACAGAAAAAGAAAAGGAAACACGACGGTGCCGGCTTGCGTCAGTGATCTATCGAGCATGATCAATTGTTGTACAGCTGTAACCATGTCAGTCTTCAACCAGTCATTTTGATTGTGGCTTTTTGTACCTAAAGAAACTTCTGATCATGATAGTTTCTGAAAAATTTTCCACGAATCGAGAAGTCAGAGAGATAATTGGGCTGCTGCCAAACATGAGTCATGTAATCACTTGCTACGATAATAAACATTCTGCATGCTACCAAAATAGCTGCAAATGTCTCAGTTTTCCCTCCAAAGTTTTCATTTCCCAACTTTAAAACCTGAATTTCAATGGCGTTGCAAAAACCTGTCGGATTTGAGGGCAGAAAAAAAATTCCCTCTGCAGTGACTGGCAAATAATACGTTAGACACATTTGCTGTGAACATCACACAACACGACAATAATTTGTGGGTGCCTGAGTTGAAGCAAGAAGACAATTTTCTAGCGATTGTTATTGAACGAAGTGTGTGCAGCACAACTATGCAATGGAACGCAAGACAAAGTCCTGTCTGGGCAGACTGCAAAATAGTGTCTGTGAACAAGGTGACTCATTAGGAAAATGTTTTAAGCTGCAGGTTTTTTTTATTTTATAAAAATATTCGATTGTACTTGGTGCTAATGTGCAAACGTTGTCGTAGGTACATTGTGATGATTCCCAATCGCTCTTGAAGCTTTGTCTGTCCGAGCTGCTGTCAGTCAGTGGGAGCCGATAGCCGCCTCATATTTTTGCAGACACTCTCCTTTGTTTCTGTGGGACATTTTATCACATTTCTTTTTGTTGTTGTTCTTAACACCAAATGTTGCAATCTGTCTTGCGTCAGAGGGATGCACTTAAGTGCAAATCTGCGCCTCCTTCCTGACAATATGAAGGCCGTTCCATCACCCATCAGTCTGTGATTAGTATGAAGAACGAGTCCGTCCAGTTGTGTATCCACTCATCAGTAATACTCCCATCCAATATGAATCCCGGAGGAATGTGGCAGACCATTACTGTTTGAAATGCTGCCCTTCCCCCTTTTTTGTCAAGCACAGTGCGGCCTCACATGTAGATGCAAAATAATATAAAGGCATACTCACTGGAAATTGCAGCGAAAAAATACAAAATAAATTATTTTCCCTTTTTCCCCCCATTGGGGAGGGTTGAAATTACCATCTGTTTATAGTAATGGACTGTGTTTTATTTGTATTAATTGACTGAGGTGATTGGTGGGTGATTATGTTGCGATTAGATAGTGTATATAAACAGAGCAGAACAGCCTTTCACTCTCAGACGGAGGACTAAGTGTTTTATGCAATGGCAACCTTGGCTGCATAGCAGCACTATGGATGAGCTCAGTATGTAGCGAAAGTTTTCACGCCTATTGATACTTCAATCACCATGAAGGGCAGCGTGTGAAGATTCAGACGCTCTCTTGAACCGACCTCTCCAATTTGCTGTGAATGTCTTTGCTCCACACAGCCCGTGTAGGCTCCGTCCTACTGCATTATGCCTCTTTACAAGATGTTGGAGTAACGTTGCATCATGTCAGGCCTCCTCTGCCACCGGCTGTTCTGTTTCTGACTCCCCTCTTTCCATTTTGTCTGTCAACCCTCTGATGCTTTGCTCCAGGAGAAGGATCTGGCACCAGCTTTAAACATCGCACCGCAGGAGGCCACCATCCGCTTCGAGGACGTCTATTTTGAGTACCTGGAGGGCCAGAAAGTCCTAAACGGGGTGTCCTTCGAAGTGCCGGCTGGGAAGAAGGTGGCTGTCGTCGGTGGCAGTGGGTCAGGGTAGGTCGCTCTTCAAAGAAGTGTACCGAATGTCACAGAAATAAACTAGGTGTGTTTCATCCTAATCGCAAGTGCTGCCTTATCGTGAGATATCAGCAGACTGTGGGGGTGCAGCTCGCAGACAGAATGATGCTGACGATTGGTTCCACGTCTGGTTGCAGGAAGAGCACCATTGTGCGGCTGTTGTTCCGCTTCTATGAGCCCCAGCAGGGGAACATCTACATCGGGGGGCAGAATATCCGAGAAGTCAGCCTCGACAGCCTGAGGAGGGTGTTGGGGGTCGTACCTCAGGTCTGTAATAAAAACCAGCATCACTCGAACCACAGAGACATTCCTGCTTTTTCTTCCTACAATTTATGACTTGCATTTGATTGTCCTTGAGCAGTGAATGTGGTTTTGTTGACGATTATAAGCAACAAGGGGGCAGCATCGAACAAAGGACCATAAACAGTTAACAAAGCATTATAAATAAGCTGAATTCAGTCAGGTTCTTACCGCAGTGAGCTCAGAGGCTGATCTGAACAGATGGTACATGAACATATTTTAGTCATTTGCGTCCTTTCTGCCTCGTATCTCGTGCTCGCTATCTGCAGCTCTCTGTTTCTGCCTTTGCAGCAATAAAAACGTTCTCTGAAGCCTCTTCTTGTTTTTTTTTTTCCCTCTTCTTCTAACTGCTGTTGTCAGGATGCCGTTCTGTTCCACAACACCATTTACTACAACCTGCAGTATGGGAACATCAACGCCACACCAGAGGAGGTGTATCAAGTGGCGCGTCTAGCAGGCATCCATGACGCTATCCTCAGGATGCCCCATGGCTATGACACCCAGGTTGGGGAGCGGGGCCTCAAGCTGTCAGGTTTGCTCCGCCGTTATGGTTGTTGTTTGAATTTGGTCTCTGTACAGAAGCAGCTGAAAGAGCTGTGTGTGTTTTGCCATTTTTCCCTGGATGATTTACTAATCTGAAAAAATGGAAAGCTCAGCTGTTGTTGTAGCCTGCTGCTGATTCCAGTGTAGTAGAGGAGCAGGGCTGAATGGAGTGATACGGTGTAATAACCATCCTACACTGAAATGTAAGAGAAGGGTGATCGAACAAAGGTAATAACAACAAAGCCTAGTTTACTCTGTTTTATAAATCCAATAAGTAGTTTCTATTGTTCGCCTGCTTGAAACTAGAAATACACATTTCAAAGACTTGAAGAATCAGAGCAGACTGAAAAAACTACTTGGTATTTGTTTTTTGTTTTGTTTTTAAGTTTCCAACTTTTTAACATTCCAATTTGACATTGAAAAGACATAAAAATATCAGTATTTCCATCGACAACCTTGGAAAAACCCCAACCCTGAAATATCAGCACCTTCAAGCTATCCCCAAACTTTCATTTGTTTGCCAAAGTCACTCTGTAAAAAGTTACATCGAGAGTTTGATTCACAAGAACGAACGCACTCACTCCCACACGCACACACGCCAACTCAACTGTAACAGATGACACTTTATTAAAACTTAGTACAACATCTGTCTCAACCAAAATTACTCAAAGACTGCACAAGAAAATACCGCGGAGTCGGAATGCATTTCCAGATGCAGCTGTTTATTTTATATTTATGTTCAAGAAAAGTGTTCCCTTCATTTTTCTTTATGTGACGCACGACGTTTTTAATGGATGCAAAGAATTTTGTACGTTTTCAAATGTCTCTTGAGCCTGTAAACAGTTACTCGGGCTGCTGTTCATTGTGAGCAGTCATTTTAATTTCGTATGCCTGAGAGAGAGGACTCCGATAGAAACACCCACATAATATATCGAGGTAGCCTTGGAAGATTTAAGTTAGCACATTTCAATATTAAATTACAATTTTTTGCATAAATGTGGCATTTAGGAAATTGCGATTAATCTCTAACTGCTGCACCATCATTATTTTATCATTTTCTTCCATGCTGCGTGTGAACTGGTTTAATGGCATGTTGCCTCACAGTTAAAGTCGCCCTCATTTGATCTACACAAGGCTGTGTAGTATTAGGCGCCTAGCATCACTTGGCAACTCATTTCGCACACGTAAACACACAGTGTGCCGGCAACTTCGCTCAGCATTCAAGACGCAATTACTGGCAGCACAGATTTCTCTGTGTGGAGTGACTGAGTGAGCGAGCGAAGGGACAAAATAAAGACATGACTAACTTCTCATTAATTTCTCTGCTGCTGTACGTGACAGCTGCCAGTGAGAGCGTGAGGAGGAGGAGGGGGTGCTGATCAGGAAAGGGGGCAGTCTGGGCACTGATGCTCCTAACTTACTTCATTGCTGTTCTTCACTGGCAGCAATATTTACTCTCAATGAACACCGCTTGCTTTCAAGAGGCCTCACACGGCTGGTATGTAATAAAGGCCGAGTCAGACACAGTGGGAGAGGTCTTTCAGTCCTGCCGAATTTTTTCCCCTGCGAGATTAAATGAAAGTCTGTTTCAGCAGACTGAGTCCTGTAGCGTTGCTTTTAAGCAGGCGTGGGTCCTCCGCGCCGGGTGACAGCCAGACACTGACCTGCTGGAACTTCACACGTTTTAAAATCTTTTTGGCTTCGGCTCGCTTTCTGTGACGCCGCTCGTTTTGGTTTCAGGAGGCGAGAAGCAGCGAGTCGCCATCGCCCGCGCGATCCTGAAGAATCCGCCCATCCTCCTGTACGACGAGGCCACATCCTCCCTCGACTCCATCACTGAGGAGGTGGGTCTGACAGCGGGAGCGCACACAGACACCAGCGTGCAGATACAAAATACCCACCGTTGCACCGTGGTGCCTGCATGCACGTTTTAGCTGAACAAACGCCCACTCGGTCACCTGCTGAAGGTACACAACAATTGAGCTCACTTCTGCGTCACATACCTGCTGTGCCGCACACGCACGCGCACGCATATACCACCCCCTTGTTCTGCCTTTGCCACCTGCCAGTGTTTTCTCCTACTTAATCTCCAGCTTAGCTTTAACCACACAGTCTTTGTAAATGTTACATTTAATGAGAAAGTTCAGCACGCCCTCTCTGAACTTAAGCAGGAAAAATCGGGCAGTAGATTCAGTTGTTAATTGAGATTTTCAGTCTCTTGTCATCACAGTGGTGCTTTTAAATTATCATAGATAAACACTGAAAGGGGAATAAAAAGCATGTGAAGGTGGATGTTGCCGAGCAACATTGTGTTGACTTAGCTTCTCCTTCAAATCAAACTTTGGGAGTACATTTCATATATATTCTGTCATTCATGCACTTTTTTTCTTCTCGTTTTTCCTCCCCAGTAACATTATTTCAAACTAAGAACTGTTTCCCTTTGGATTAAGGGATACTCCTGTATGGCTTAGCACGGTGGTAACGGTATTTGTCTTTTTGCGCTTGCAGAACATCCTGAGTTCGATGAAGGCGATGGTGACGGACAGGACGTCAGTGTTCATCGCCCACAGACTTTCCACAATCGTAGACGCAGACGAGATTATCGTGCTAAGTGAGGTACGAACTCAGACACTTATTTCTTTACTTGATCCTCTCCTTTCCCTGATTAACATTTGCAGTTTTAATGTCGGACGCATGAAAAGCAAATTATATGACAGTTCAGAGTTTCCAAGTATAAACATGCACCGTGTTAATTGCCGGTCCAATTAGATGATTTTTGCCTTGAAGGGAGGCTCAGTGACCTGCTCCCGACGTAACCTTCAGCTCGCTGCATCTGCTGCGACAGGAATTTAGCAAGTGTCTGCGGCGTTTCAGCACTCATTTATTTCTAGTTACCTTTCTCTGTCGTATGTGGTAAACACACGCTTTGTTTAGCTTTTCTCATTAACTTACAGAACAACAGGACACTGTGGTCGAAATGAAAGTATTATTTTCTCCATAAGGGCTCATTAAAGCAGTCAGACTTGACTGGCTGTTTTGGTCAGATGGCGTGTCTTGTTTGTCTTGGTGACTAATAATGTATGGGCCTGCTTCCCAGACGCTGATGAGGCCTCATCCAGGACGAAACATGTCTTTCTATGGAGATCGCCATTAAAATTAGTTTTTCTGTGCCTCTCTCGGTTGTACATATTTCTGGCTGGGTTCATGTCCCTTGTCTAGCTGCAGGGTGTGAACCAAAGCTGGAAGAGGGAGAGAAAAAAAAAGAGAAGTTTGGTTAATTTTGTATTCAAATGTTTTTGTTTATGATTTGGACCCAAAAAAAAAAGTGAACAGACTGCCTATCAGATGCTTTTATGACGTGCGGCATGTGACAGAACTTGAATAGCTTTCACAACAGTGCTGTTCACTCCACTAAATAGCACGACATTTCTCCAGCGCTTTTAAATTGTATTCAGAACTGCAGCAGGAATCCCTCCCGTCGCACAAACCACCCAAAGAAACATCGGCTGCAACAAAGAGATACTTTTACGGCGAGTCGTTCCGTTGCCGCTCGCGTCCTGCGTTTGTTCCTTTGGTGGCGTTTTTATTAAACCATCAATGCATTGGCGTCGGTTCGAAGGCAAAGCGAGAACCCTTCAGCAGCAGCGCCTGGACTGCTTGTTTGGTGAACACCAGGGTTCAGATGGCATCATTCACACTTCCACAAACGAACGGCACTAACAGAGCAGTCGCACTGCAGTTCCCTTTAATCAAGCTAAATCTGCCAAGTGTAAACACAGGCTGAGTAAGAGCGTGCCACGGACGGAGAGGATTGTTTTAAAGCAATTTTATCTGTGCATTGTCACTCGGCGGGGCTTCACGGAAACACTCAGGTGCTCAGAGAGATGCTGCAGCATGTAATGGGCTGGGCACGCAGACGCTGAAAAGCGCGGAGGAGACGAGGGGAAGCTGCATCCGCAAAGTCAGAGTTAATACAAAATGTAACACAGGTGAAGTGACATTTTCCACTGGTGCTCCAGTCGGGGAGGATAAAATGAGAAGAGGCGTCTTTGAACTGTGGCGACTCGAGCGCGCGGCGTTCCATGTATCCACTGTCAGATGGCAGGGATCAGAGGGTCGAGGCGAGGAGGCATGTTTACGTGTGATGTCGCCATGGCGTTTGCTGGTGTCACCAGCAGAGGACTGCCTGGGGTGCTCATTAAAATAACGAGCGGAAGCAGTCACATGCTCATCTTGGGCGCACTAAAGATGATGCCAACACCTCTGCATGCTCATGGGAGGTGGGGGAAGGGGGTGCCTTCATTTGTGTTCGACTGTGTGGGAGGGTTGTGCGTGTTTGCCGTGTGTGGATGTGCGCGCGTGTGTTTGCGAGTTCGTGTTTCTGCGAGAGGAATGCAACAGTTGTTGGGGAGGCGGCAGGGATTCTAGGGGGGAGCTGGCTCTCCGCAGAGAGTGTGGTCACTGTCGTGTGGTCATGAAGCGATGCTAACTATAGGACTCGGGTGTCCGTGGCCCCGTCGTTCGCCCCCCCGGTCGGTTCAGTTGTCGTCTGAATCCCCTGATCCTTTGCCTTGTTTCCCTGCCAGGGTAAAGTGGCAGAACGCGGCAGTCACCAAGCCCTCCTCGGCACCCCGGGCAGCTTGTACGCAGACCTGTGGAACGCCCAAAACAGCAAACTCCTCAACAACAGCAGGAACCCCCCCGAGCCGCCGGTGGAGAGGCTGTCTCAGAAGGAGGAGGAGAGGAAAAAACTGCAGGAGGAGATCCTAAACAGTGTGAAGGGCTGTGGGAACTGCTCCTGTTGAGAGAAGCTGCCACCTCCATGTTTCCTCATCCCTCACAGATGGTCTACGCTGGAATCCCCGGTCTGTGCGGAGCCGGGGAGGCCGCCTCCCCTTCTCCCCACTCCCACTCCAGCCAAACCTCCCCCACGCATGTGACCATCTCCTCCTCCTCCTCCTCCTCCTCATGTGAATAAAGGCCACTGCTCGCCAAAAAGGAGGAGGAGGAGGAGCACAACGGGGGAGCAAGTGTGTTTAGCACTGGCTGGTGTCCAGAGATGGAGCTCATACGCCAGTTGTCTCAGCTGAAGCAAAGCATAAGAGACCTTGTATATCACATACGTGTGTGTAAGACATCTGTTAGTCAACATGGTTGCCCCCTTCTCCTCATTTTTTGACATCAGGTTTATTGGCATCTTCTATTTTACTGGAGACAGATGAGAGTACATGCGACGGCTTGCTTATGCCTTGATGCTGACACAAAAAATTGTATTAATTTAATTTTCTAAATTATTACAAAATTTAATTTAGTCTGCTTTTTATATTAATGGCGTGTACATAATACAATTTTTTCTGTGTCGAGGATTTAAAAAAAGAGGCTGGTTTGCAGTTTGTTGGGTTCACAGTTCATCCTAAGGCGGATACTTCACTGAGAGTCGGTGACGTGGCAGATCGCCCCCGACTATGTCCTGAACATCTTCCCCAAAACGTAGGATTTTATATAATGTTTGCACCCATGAATGTAGCGAGGAGCTACGGGTGAATCGCAAGTGCATAAATGTAACACTCAGAATAATCAGGAATGCACTCTACTAAATAATGAATGGTTCTCGCCACTTTCGGCGCCACATTAGGAGGCAACAACTTGAAAGCTTTTCTCGCACAATCATATCATTTAGCCTCTGTTGACGGGGCCTCTTCTTAAGAAAAGTTACTGGTGGAGTTTTAACAGTGCGAATGCAGCGTTTAGGTTGACCAGAATAGCGTCTCTGTCTTCACACTCACAAGACTCTCTGTGCAAGTTTGTCCTCATTTTCTGAGGGCTGTTTTGGATGTGAACCACACATTATACCAAGGATGTTGCCGGAGTGTTTTTTGTCGATATCTGATGGACTGAGCGGACTGTCGTGTACGATACACGCAACGTAAGGCCTGTTTTTATAGATGTTTGTTTCTGACAGAATAAATAAATGTGTAAATGCAAACGCTTCCCTGAAGCACTTTTTTTCCCCGATTATATCAGAGTAACTTAAAATTTTGGATGTTTTTTTTCTTTTTATCAGTGCAACATCAAAGACGTGAGCAGTGTTTTCTGTGTGTGTGTGTGTGTGTGTGTGTGTGTGTGTGTGTGTGTGTGTCTGTATTTATATATATACAGACACACACACTGAAATTGGACAAACCAAATATATATATACATATACGTATGTAACTGAGTCTGATTTTTCACTCTAACCCTCCGTCTCAGTTGTCATGTGATAACGAAGGTCGAATTTTTCGAGTTTTAGTGAGTACAAGTGGATATAGTGGCTCATGT
>JAUESE010000056.1:5374579-5389792 GCA_032274725.1 Malacoctenus triangulatus | reverse complement strand
CTCCTCTCACCTTTTACGCTTTTCGCTCTTCGACAGTCCATCTGGACGAGGTGATCAAGCTTGTAGCGACAACAGTATCTCGTACATTGACAAGCCATGTGATGTATTGTCATCACCTCCTGGTTAATATGTACTGCTGTTTCCTTGGGGATTAGCTGTGGCTGTCATGCTCCGGCTTAAAGACGGCACAAGATTACATCGCAGCCTTCACTATAATAAATCTTTATTGTTTTCATTGCATTATCAATCAGACCCCATTTGACACAATTACCTCCGTCGTTCGTTAGCACGCCACATACCAAAATCTACGTTTAACTATTTTTCTTCTTTTAGGTGCTTGTGTGTTTATTTCTAATGGGAGGCATTATAAAATACATCTTTTAAGCTCCCACAGAGTTCAAAACAACAGGAATGTGTTTTTCCCTCACGTCTTTTCCTTTTCTCAGACAGCAGCAGCTTTCACAATTGAATTTGAATGCCATGCTTTTAGCGCCAGGGTTGTTTGATTATCCACAGACAGGGAGCTGTGCTGGATTCCATTCCTTTCATCATGCTTTAACCAGTGTGAGCTGGCTCCCCTGTCGTATTTTATGAGAGGTGATTTTAGTGCCTCTCCTTTATGCAGATGATTTTGGCTGCCTCTCCCCAGTCTAGTCTTCAAGAGGTGGATATTGGTTTTGACAAGAGAGCTAACCCTGCTACCTTTCGCTCTCACCGGGCTGTCTTCCTGACTGTCTTCACCAGACTGGATATTCGGGGCCATATGCTAATGTGAATTATGCTTAGTGAGAGGGGGAAGGTGGTGGTGGTGGTGTTGGGGGGGGGGGGCTGCCGGTTGCATCTACAGGTGTTTTCAGAATGAAGCTCGGTGACGGGAATATCACACCGGGCTGGAAACCTCATTGACCCTTTGCTCCCCCACAGGGATGTGAGTGGCTTTATACACTGCAGCTCAGGTCGTATATGTTCTTTATATGCAGTAATGCTGCCAGTTAATATCCGCGTTAGATTACAGGGGCCAACATGTGCAGCGTATTCACTCTGATATATGGGCTGCAGTTGGTGCAGGGCCATATGGGATCATGAGCTGTCACATACAGGTTTTTTTTTCTTTTCGTTCCACTGATAAGTGTTCATGTTTTCTTGCCTAAAGCCACCGAATGTGTGCAGGTAGCAGCGCTTTTTCCTATTACCTGCAGCCTCTGGTGTGAGCTCCAAATCTTCCTCATGTCTTTCATCCTTGCAGTCATGGTGGGATGTAAATTTAGGGAACGGGAATAATGAGCAGTATTAATAAGTTATTTCGGGTAGAGTTTTAGCTTGTGCACTAACAAAAAGCATGCACGCGAACCGTTTGCAGTGCGTGCAAAATGTACTGTGACGCTATTTCACCAAGTGACTGAACCTTAAGCGGTTTTTGTATTAATGCTCACCTGATTCAAACGGCATCATTGAAGGATACGCGGCAGTCGCACAAAAAGGCCGATCATGCTTCTGTGATGATGCTGAAGCTTGAACTATGAAGTCAGCGGTACAGTGTGTGATAATCACGTCTCTCTCTCTCTCTTGCTCGCGCTCCCTCTCTCCTGTTTTACTGACTAAGTAGAGGGCTTTGCATGATTGCCTGGATGAGTGTTTCCCCTCAACGCTGCATTGCTATTGTCCACTTGTCCCCTCCTTCATCTTTGTAATTGTATGCATGAAGTTTCAGCTAAATCCCAGCTGTTGGCAGGTTGTCTGCTCTGCAGTGTTGGGCATTCTGGTAAGCCATTGGCTGAAGGCTATTGGGTTTTTTATTCTTAAGCTGGCAAACATAATGAAAGATAACACAAAGAGGAGAGCTAGGTAGGTCGGGCTTTTTCCTGCTTCTCCAGTCAAATGGATTGGAAAAAAAAAACGAAAGAAGAAACAGGCGGCATTTGTCCCCCTTCTCTCTCTTTCTCTGCTGAAACAGATAGAGTAGCTGTGTGGGATAAAGGAGATGCTTCTCTCTCTATCACACTCCATCAGCATTATTTACCAGACCTGCCAGTTGCTTTGTACAGCACCTCTCGCTGCCAAGTAGGCGACTGGCGTACGACCAGGGGCTAGTGACAACAGGCTACAGTGGAAAGCAAGGAGAGCTGTGTGGACGAGCCAAGTCTATTCATTCCCCGAGGCCTCCGAGTGAAGCACAGAACTCTATCTGCTCTCACTGAGGACAACATAGTGCTGTATGGATTTTTTTATTTATTTTTTTTTACGCTATGCTGGAAATGATCATAAATACAGCCACTCTTTCGGAGTAATAGTAAAAAAAAAATAAAATTCAATGATTGTTCGGGCTATGAATAATCATCGTTTTTAACCCTAAAGTTAAAAGGCTGCATGGCTTTGAACAGGTATTGTGTTTACTGTATGTAAGGAACAGGAGGTAAATCACACGTGTCAGACAGGCGTTAATACACGCGTGTTTCCTTTGTCATTCCCAGCCACTCTCCCATCAGCCCTCCTCACTGAACCTATGGAAACATCAGCACTTGGGGCTTGGAAACGGAAAAGTGATTTTTTTCCACAGCGTGTCACAGATGGTGGGAAAGCCTTTGTAATGCTAATATAATATCACACTGTGTCGGCCTAGCTCTGCAGTTCGCTCTGTGTACCAAGCAGCCTGGCTGTGGAGTGATTTACCAGTATGGAGAGAAAAAGACCTCCCTCGATTCACACTGAAAAGGCTGCGTGGTTGGCGGGTCCTGCCGCTCGGCCTGCTGCGACCGGGTCTGCCTTGACTTTATTGATTCTGCGGTCCATCCAGAGTCGTGTACCGTTAATTAACTCTGTCTCTGAATGTTTGTCACATTGTGTGCGCTTATGAGAAAGGATATTACTAAGAGCGACTGGGCATTAAAAGCAGCGGGAGGGATATGGCTGGTGATTTTCAGGGAACCAAAAGCAAAGTAGCTGCTTTTTAGGCCAATTATTTTCGACAAGATGAAAAAAAAAGCAGCACAATGCATTTTGATATGAATGCACTAGTGTTTCTGCATTTAATACGACTGGTTTCTCCCGAGAAAAACACTGGTATTTTCAGCGAAAGGCAGCTGATTCTTCCTCATTGTGCCTCTTACTACCAATGTTACGCCACCTCCCAACAAATGAGCCAATGGCGGCCCACTTCCTGCACTGACAACCAATGACTTTGTGCCTTCTTTCGTGGCAGCGAGTCAGCTGCAGGAGAGGAGGAGACACAGACATTGATGTCTTTCTCTCGCAGCGCCACGTCACATTGTTGTCTATTCGATTTCCAGCCCTCATCCCTGGTATTTGAATCACAAGGGGGAGCATTTCATATCCTTGCTGGGAGAAGAAGGGGGATCTTGTCTATCTGAAAGAGCACGCTGGATTAAGGGGGTTATTTCCCCAGAGGGGGGGATATGAGAGTGAGTGTCACTCAGACAGCACTCACTCTCACACTGCCTCTGCCTCTGCATGTTGCCAGGGAGCCCCGGCTTTGACTTCTTCCCCTCTCCTCCCCTTTCTCTCCTTCATCAAGTAATCCTTAGGCTTTTTTTTTTTTATGCGGTTTCTCCCTCTCCTCTTTCCCAGCCGTCTCATGCACATCCTTTTCCTCATCATTGCTACCATCTCGTCACGCTCCCTTCCCTCTTCCCCTGCTGGTTCAATGCTGCCCTACAGGGAATGAGAGCTGCGTGGTTCGGAGGATGGTTGTTATTCCAATCACACCTCCGATGCAGCGAGGGTCCAGTAAAGTACAGAATAATTGGCAGGTTCCAGCAGCTACAGACAGCCATCCTATTCTACTATTTGTGTGTGTGTGGCTGTGATGAGAGGGGGTTGCCAGAGGTGTGGCGTTCAGAGGTCATTTCATTAATTACTAGCTCTCGTGGTACGTGCTCATTCTCACATTCTGTTTGTCAGTGTAGCGATGACATGTATACGCCGACAAAACATGTTGCAGTTGACTGTAGGAAAAAAACCTATCAGGACAAGATAAATGGCCACTTATATACACATTTACACCCACATTTTCATTAAATCAGCCGATAATGTAGTGCAGATCTTTTTTTATACCTTTTTGCTCCTTCACCCGAAATTTAATTCACCTCTGAATTCTATTGGTGATCGAGTCCATTCATTCGATGTTTTTCTGACGGAAGAGGCGATGCTGCGACTGTAGTGAATTTTTTCAGTAAACACACACATCTAATTAACTCGGGGTCACGTAGGGTCGCAGGTCAGAGGTCACGGGTCGTATGCGCTCACCCCTCGGCCTTCTGAGAGTCACTGACTGATAGGACTCCGGGGGTGACCGCTGACACACATCAATGGAGCCAAGCAGGGCAGCTAATCAAGCATGCGGGGTATCCGGGGACGGGGACAGGCGTCAGGGAAAATAAACCAGTGCTATCTGCAGGCAAACACATTGACCCACGGACTTAATGGAACATGTCTCCCATAGGTGCGCTGCTCTATTGATTAGCCATTCCCGGCAGTTGTAGCCAACACTGATATTGAGTGTGATTTTGCTTTTCTCCACCGTCTCCGCTGTAGGCAGGTCTGTTCTTGCCGAGGCTGAATTAAAATGGTACTGTATCGCTCCGTGTTGCTACATGTGCTTTTTTTTCCCCAGCTGTGACTTCCAACTGAGGAAGGCCGGCACCATAGCGACCATCATCACCTCCTCTGATGCATTTTCTCAGTGATCCAGCCTCACCTTTTAAGGGCTTCTCATTAGGAGGGACTCTAAGTTTAAGTTCTTACACGAGTGAACGTGCGTGACACGCACACTTGTGCGCACGGTGTACACGCAGTAACGAGCGCAAACACCCACCACACTTCTTCTCCGTAGTCAGACATGTGAATGTCTAAACACACCCCGAGACAAAGGCTTCTGTAGGCTCATTTATGGTGAGCAGCAAACCCAGGTGCGCTTTTAGCAAAAACAAAGGTAGTGGACCTGACAAGTGCATGGATGCCGATTACAGCTTATGCGAAAACGAGTGAACAAAGTGACGGTAATAAAAAATATCGATCACTTCAACCCGTAATGTGTCTGACAGGAGTCGCTGTGCCAATAGCAGGCATTGACAAAGCGTCTTCACAGGCATGTAAACCTGCAGGACATTATGTCACTGTATTAGCACTGATCACTGCTGTAATGGCCCCAAGACCACCCCCCATCCTCATTGAGATGCAGTAAAGCAAATGAAGCGTAGCTGTAATAAATGCACCTGTTGGATGTATGATAATTGCATCTGTGATGGAAGACCTTTTCTTTTTTTATTATTTTGATGCTCGCCGCATGAGTATGTAAGTCTGTATGGTGTGTGTGTGTGTGTGTGTGTGTGCGTGTGTGTATCAGTCAGAAGTTTGAAAAGGTTGGTCATGATTGTTGGTTTTGGCAGTGCGTTTCTGGGGGGTGGATGCATCTTCTGTATTTATCAGCAGTTACTCATACATCAGCATCTTTTTAACTGTACTGAGTGGGAGCACCGTGTATGTCATAAGTGTGTGTGCGAGCGTGTGTGCGTGTGCGTGTCTGTGTGTTTGTGTCCGCTTGTGCACTGATCTGTTTGTATGCAGAACCTCATTAAATACGCAATCGTTTCATAAGACTGACCCTTTAAGAGCAGTGGGTGGACCAAACTTAGATTTGCTCAAATGAGCAAATGGATCTGTAATGTAAAATGTTGATAGTGGACTGACCTGTGTGTGTGCGTGTGTGTGCGTGTGTGCGTGCGTGTGTTTTTTCAAATATACAGTGTATCTCCAGTTTCTTTGATCAAATAATTCAGCTTTAGCTCCACATGCCTCACACAGTCTTTCTTCTGTGACGTGCAGCGCTTGTTATAACATCCGCAGGCTAGTCGAGATGCGTTTTTGTTAATGTCATCACATTAGCTGACTGCTGGCATGTACTTTCATATACTCTAAGACGATTGGTGTAGACGGGAACAGAATATAGCCATATGTTAGTGAGGATGCCATTGCCTCTGTCTCATTAGCAGCAGTGCTGAGGCCTTGAGCTGCTTCTTGCGCTCCACTGGGACAGCTGATGAGGCCTGACTATGTGACCTTTAACAACCTAATCAACTTTTAACACCTCGCCTACTGGCAGCCTTATTGCCATTCTCCTCTCTGTCATTCACTGGCCGGGGCCGTGTCCCGATTTCGTTTTAAAACGCTGGCCTTGTTTTGACTGAGCATGTGTACATGTATGAATGAAGCAGCTTCGTAAACACATGGAGCAGCAGCAGTGGTCTCTCGAGGCATGATGCATAGCAATCGTCTGTCTCTCTCTTCTTACTCTTGACCTTCCCTCTACTTGTTTTTCTCCTTTTCTTGTCTCTGACTGTCCTCTCTTCCCTGCTGTTGAAAAGCTCAGGTTGTGTAACAGCACAACAAAGAAACAGTTATGAGTGAATGTACTGTATATTGGTGCTTTTTTCTGCAGTGGTACATTGAATTAAAAAAGTTTATTTCTCCCATGTTGTGACCAAACGTATGCGTTGCTTGAGGTAATAAGGACTAATTTATCACTGCGCTATATTTGGCAAGATTTCTGTGTGTGTTAGACTGTGTGCATGCGTGTATGTCTCCGATATGCTCAATAGTTTTGTTTCACAAGACGTCGCGTTGCTACGCGACCCTCACATGGAGGCCAGGAAGTAATGAATGAGGATGTAGCCTGTTGAAACATGCCTATGTTCTGCGTAGTCCACGGTCCCTCCAAATGCTTCAACCAAGAAAAAGACAGGATTGATTTTAGAGAACCAAAGGCTGGCGAGCGGCAGCACCGTCTCCATCCTGCCTCACAATAACGCAGGTCGTCAGAGAGGTTTTGCTTGATCTCTGAGTGGTTTTCCTTGAAACGTAAACGACAGTAAGCTAACTAATACAGCAGCAAGGGTTCACTGATTCAGTGTCGGTGTTCCTGCTGTTTTGGTTACAGGCAAATAGACTCTCAATCTTATGCAGCTCTGGTTTAACACAGAAAACAGAGTCTAGTGTAACACAACCTGCAGTGAAACACATTATAAATATACACAGACTGATGGTTGCCCTGTCTCCAGCCAAAATGTTTTGGGCAAATATTATTCAGCAACTTTAATTGTCTTTTAGACTGCAGCTGCATTTCACCTCAGAACAAAATTAAATTCACTTCAGTCAAACAGCAAAAAGTGAATGACAGCATTAATGAAAACTGACTTAGATGTGGTGCAACGCTCCTTTTAATAAATCTTAAACTGAAAGATAAATGACCGCAGTTGCATTGCGCTCGCTTCCGAAGCCGCATGCAAGGCCGGGATTAAATCTTGTCAGCCGTGTCACTCGTATGCAATATCTCAGCAGTTGCGCGATCACATTAAGATCAAAATATTAATGCTTGAGCGGTCTCCTGAGAAAGAAAGCTGCGCTCTGACATGCTGAACATCCAGGGACCCCCTGCACTTTCATTCTCATGCAGGCGGAAACCTTCGAGGCAACAGTATTTACAATTTCCAGATCTGTCTCTGCAGGTCTTGCTGCACTGATAAAGATCCAGCTCCATAATCCTGATTCATGGTGAATCTTTGCCTATCAGATGCTTCCCAGGCTCTTCAGCAACCTGTGATTGACGATGACTATCTCAAGCGGTGGCCGTATCTGTGCCATCGCCGTGGCCGTGTCAGGGATTTTAGGTGAGGGTGTTGGATCAAAAACAGCACCAACAGCTGACAGCGAAGGTGCGCCGCCACAGCGACACGTGTGGGAGACGCTATTGAATTAAGATACACAGATAAGAAATGATTTTTTTCCCCCTCTCTCTTCTTGTGACAGAGACAAAATCATTGAGGTTTGTCCTCAGCTGCAGCGCCGATCTCACCCAATAAGCAATCTTCAAGACACAGTTTGCAAATCTGAGCATTTCGTCAGAAGGCGACAGGAACATAAACACGGGCGTAATACAGGAAACATATGGTGCACCCCCCACGGCTGTCACACATGCAACCAATT
Organism: Malacoctenus triangulatus; assembly: GCA_032274725.1. NCBI lineage: Eukaryota > Metazoa > Chordata > Actinopteri > Blenniiformes > Labrisomidae > Malacoctenus > Malacoctenus triangulatus. The sequence continues at coordinate 5,381,794 of JAUESE010000056.1, read as the reverse complement.
CAATTAGGTGTTGCTGTTGTTTTGTGTTTTTTTTTTCTTTCTATGTGGTAATTTTGAAACAATTAATGGATTGCATGCAGCCACGGCAATCAATATTCTCATATAAGCAGGAGATTACATGACAGCACTCGAAGGGCTTATGTACCTGCAGAGAATTATCATGCAACTGTGCACTTATCCTCAGATCCGAGCTGATCTGTAATGCTGTTGTGATTTTATTTTTCCAAACACCAAAGTTGGACATACGCTGGTGATCGCGGTGCAGAATTTAACATGGAAAACGTCTGAAATATCAAGTGTTTTTCGCCTCAAAGAGGAAAAAAAAACATCCATCAGTCTATAAATCTTCCATACTTGTCTTCCTGTTAAAGCTGGAGAGCTCGAGCCATTCTCAGCTGATACTGAAAAGACACAAACAAGCATATTCATTTTAATGTTATGTAAATATGAAACAATCTGTTTGCAAGAGAAGAACATGCAAACTTGGGCTTTAACATCGGACTGCGTTCAGTGGGACCACAGTGCTCACCACGTTGTCACTGCGCTGCACATTCGAGAGAAAATTAAGCCTGATTCATCAAAATGTCAAACACATTAGATGTCGTTATTCTCTTCACTGTATGTGAAGATGACCTACTTTGCCAGCACATTTACTGTGTTGGTTCTGTAATGTGATAATATGTCATACGTTTTATTTCATTTTCAGTTGTTTTGCGCAATCTGAAAAATCTTTTTGAGTTCGTCTTATTATAATAATGATAATAATTAAGCTTTAAAACCTGAATTTTCTCTCCTTTGCTGCCTTCTACCTAATCTGCCAGTGAGGCTGTGCAATGATGAAATAATGCCCAAAACAGAAAGCTTTCTAAATAAGTCGTGGAAGTCTCTTTTTCTTGTCTTTCCATCCAGCCATCGACCTCAATATGCTTGAAAACTTGGTGTTGATCGGCCTAATCGACATTGTGTGAACGTGTTGATGAAGCCGTCCACTGAAGGTTCAAACTGTAACGTGTGATGAGCTTCGTCATGTTTCCTCTCTTCCTACAGGCTCTTTTGTTCTTCTCTAAAGACAGAATTAAAACACAAAATTCGCTTTGTCCTGTTGATTTCAGTCGCATTCGCCGGCTCCACACACTCACAACTCCCTTGTTATTTCCACTCTTGCAGTCACGTAACATGCATACAGGCTGCTGGTCAGCGGGTGGTCAGCTTCAGTCACTGCAATGTGTTCATGTGGAACGTTTAGGAGAGGACTGAAAGCGGAGTGAGGGGATGCAGAGTGTTTGATCTGTTGTCCATTGACAGTGTGGCGCCTGTCAGACCTGCTCGGCGTGTCAGAGCTCTGACAGATCAGCTGTGAGGAGGCCTGTTGACCGTTCAGCAGTGTCACGCTCATGTGTTTGTGATGAAGAAAGATTTAAACATGGAGGGACAGAGTTGATGCGTCTGCGTCTCAGTCTGGTGGCAGGTTGAGCGTAGAGGTCAAACGCTGGCTTGTAAAAACTGTAGTTAATGCTGAAAGTCTCGAGCTGTTCTTATAAAAAGATCCCACCACGTTTATTCAGTGTTGCTCTGTTTTCTTTCTGCTTCTCGTCGAAGATGTTGAAATTCCAGCCGCAAGATGAGAGAGGAGTTCCTGCTGCTTCGATGCGTCTGTGAGAACTGCAGATATGAGTTAGTTTTTCTAATTAATGTTTTATGTATTATTGTGCACCTGTGTCTGTATTGGATTAGCGCCTCTCTGCACTCCTACCACGTACTGCGGTGAACTCGGGAGCTCAGGAGTATTACTGCGAGTTGCGTGTGAGGCGGGTTACTCAGCCTGTCTGCAGCCAGCCACCGAGCCCGCGCTGAAACTGTATACCTGTGCTGAAACGACGAGTCGCCATTTCAGCGCTGTCTGTTTGGATCACTGTTCCCTGTGGCGCTGTGCACTCTTTGAGAGCTCCTCTGTTGGGGATCCATTCCTTGGCCCCTGACTCTCTCCCCCCTCTGTTGACACAATGGGCCCTTTGTACCTGCACACACTACTGCTGTGGGACCTCGCCTCTTATTTTTGGCAATCATACACAATCCCTCCCCAGCTATGCCTCTTGTCGACGCCTAATTGGAGAGAAATGCAATTGAATCGGGGAGAGATGCAGCGAAACAGGGACCTGGGAAGAGGCTTGCAGGAATTAGATTGTGGTGCTGATAAGTTCCATATAGAGCAAGTAAACATGGTCTTATCTTGTTATCCAGCTTGCACATTAACGCATGGTGTGTGGAGGAGGGTTTAAAAGAATAAATCAAATCCTAATCATTCCGTTTGGCTTTTTCCACTCTCTCCTCTTTGTCTCTATTTCAGTTTCTCACCATGCAAAGGACCCCAGCCCACTAGCAAGAACAATGGAGGGGTCAGAAGTACTAGCCATTTTCCTACACCTGCTGAATGCTCCAGGAATGAGTGCGGTGATTACGTGCCTTAATGTGTGGTGTTTAAAGAGCGGTTTCCTGCCGCAGAGTTAAATGGTGGTGCCCTCTGTGAAGTATTAATGATGTGGATGGATGAATCAGGTCGGCACAAACCTGTTGACGGCAGCCGCGGCGCTCTCTTAAAGCTGCACCCAGACATCAGGCTTAACCGCTTGGCAAATTGGACATGCTTGTTGGCTGTAGCGCCAATTTATGTGCACTTTCTATTGCAGTTAGTCCATCTTCATTATTGAAATGGCCTCTCGTCAGGTCTTGACAGAGTGGTGGAGACGGTAACCGGGGAGAGAGGCAGGGGGGCATACAGGAGAATCATGAATAATGTGGAAAATAAACACATTTGAGGCTCTGGAGCCGGTTGGCAGGCGGGGTGTTGGGAGTTTTTTTCTTTTTTTAAACGCCTGCCTTTCATTTTCTTTCTCCCTCTGTCTCTCTCTTTCTCCTTGGATGACTCTATGCGCAGCATCTGCCAGTGGATGTTGATGCTGTGGATCTTCAGCCTTTGGGCTTCGTCTCACACACATGCAACCGAGCATAAACACAGACGTGCACACGGAGACCTCGCTACACACCCACAAGCAGCCCTCGGCGCTGAACTCTCGCAGCACCTCCCCGGATTGACCAGCATCCCGGCTACGTGTTGTGTCACAGCCGTGCTGAGAGACACACACAACTCTTTGGCTGCGGCCTATTTTTGTTTGGGGCGCTGCTGCGACTTCACGATTTCCCTTCCGGACCGCCGTATCGATAAGGCAGACGGGGACGGGCTGGCCTCCTCTCCGTCTACCTGCTCGGAGGCAACTTCTGTTTCCATTTCATGCTTTTGTTGAACGAGATGTGTTTATCGCCTGCTGTTGATTTTCAGTTTCTCAGTGAGCCCAGTTGATACAAGATGACCTCAAAAGCATTACACAGGTCCGCAAATGTGCACTTAAGCTTGGACTTTAGGTGTAATAGCTCCAGTCTTTGAAGAGAAGAGCAGATTCCGACTGGGTCTACCTACAGGGTCCATGTACCTGCTGCACACATGAGTAGATGTGATGGCTCATGAGGTAATTACCCACTGAGCTATGTGTATGCAACTGTAAGCTGAAGCAGGGGTTCCCTTCAGGTAGCTCTCCCACTCAGGTCAGTGAGCAGCTAATGACATTTAGGAGAAATGGGATGAAAGAGATGGCAGTTTGTTGTAGTCAGTGGCACACTACCTTTGTCTTATTGTCTGCCGTCTGTCTTAATCTCCCAGCCACCCTTTTCACACCACAAGGAGATCATGTTATTAGATCCCCTCCCTTGGCTCGTTTGTCATCCTGCAGCACCGCTCCTCCAGAGAAGGACTGCGGGAGCAGAGAAGGAAAACAAAATAAACAGGCAGGAGTCCACAGCATCAAATGTTCATCATTTACTGGCACCGAGTCTTTTGTATCGTCATTGTTTCTCGCCGATTAATATGCGTTCTGCTTTTCGTGCCACCCCACCTAATTTTGAGAGGCTGACAAACCTCAACCTCTCATCTTTTTTCCACATTTAATGCAATGTTTTGTATTACATTGCACACCGCACACACACTCAACACCCCCCTCCCTCACCGTCGCTTGCAATAAAAAGTATTGTCAGTGTTCACAGTTTGCTGTCACTGCCTCAGTCACATCTCTTTAATCTCCCTTCTTTGAGCTGGGTGGGTTTTTCTTGACGCTGAGGCACACAGGAGGGAGGGAGTCAGCTAATTACAATAAACAAATATGCTCAGAGACGCCTATGTAAGGTTCGCATAGGTTAACAACTCAGCTATAAATGTTAAATGAAGCTTAAAATAGGATAGTATGGCATACAGTTGCCATAGTGATCTCCGCTGTGATGCCTTGTGTACTTTGTTGGTTGGCAAAGTTTAAATTAATCTTGGGCTTCAGTCTGTGATATGCAGAAAGAAGTGAGTGATTGTTTGGTGCCCCAGGGGCTCGTTTCATGTCTCTATCATGTCTGAAAGCTTTTTCTTCAATTACAGATTTGCAACTTTGTGTTTAGCGTCGGACTTTGTTGTAATGAAATCTGATTGTGCGCCCTTAATGTTATTCTGCGTGAGGAGACGTGGCAGTCCCCCCTCCAACGATTCCCCCCGCACTCACGTCTTCTTCTGTTTGTCTCTGTGTTTCTTTCAACAGGTGGGACAGTCAAAATGATGCGTAGGTGGTGCAGCGTTGAGCCGTATTGATGGATGTAATAACAGACAGCAGTCTCACATTGATTGTGAAGACTTCCGAACCAGAGAATGCTGATGTAGTGGAGAACACAGGTATGTTGTTTTGTTTCATTAAACAATAAGCACTTAAATCATGAACTTTCAAATGAAATGATGATAAATATATAAATATAGTTTGGTCGCTCAGTCGTAACTCTTTCCTTTTTTGCTCCTTCTTTTGTAATGCGACCAAATACTGGCAATCAGGGATTTATTGGGGCTTTAATAATTGTAAATATACAAATGAATGAAACAATATATAAATATTACTCCCAAATAAAGTCACATTCCCATTCAAACAATACATCTATGCCTGTAAATGCGACAGACCTTGTCAGAAAGTTACAAGTGGTTGGACTTGATTAAAAAAAAGCAATAATTGGAGAGCTTGTATTTATTTGTTAACAACTAATCACATTCCAGTGTTTACCACATGGAGCACCCGTGACTCACCTGAAAGACATCCAGATGAATAGATGACAGACTAACAAACAATAAAAACATGTCGTTTGTTAGTTTTGTAAAGCAAAAGGAATGCTTGCTTGTACTGGGACGAACTTGCCTTTAACTGTGATGCCCATGCTCGCTGCTACATGTTTCACATTTAGGAAGACTTGATTACGTTCACTGATGTGCAAATTCGACAACTGTGGTCTTTTTCAAACAAGTGATTATTTTTGAAACTCAAATTGTCTAACTTTTAATCAGTCGGCGCTGAGGCCTCGCCTCTTTCAATCATTTTGACTCTGTGTTGACGGGTTGTTCGGTAGAATCAGCACTGAAAGAAACTCTGGTACATCGAGAACCTTCAGCAGTGTAAGATAAAATACCAATAATTGCATTAGTTTTTTCAACAATTTCCATGTTATTATTAATCACTTATTGCATTAAAGTCTAAGCCTGACCAGCTACTGATAATATTTAAAAGCTTCATGAAACAAATAGAGATTTTTTTTTCTGTTACACGGCACCTTTTTCTTTTTTTTACTGAACTATATGTCAATTTAGTGTAAATCACTTTTATTCAGACATCAACGTGAAAGCACATTTAGAAAATAATTAAAATGCAAGAAATTACATTCTTATAATTCTCGTTTTTGCCAGACTACTCAAGCATGAGCTGGAATAAGTTAAAGCCTTTAAAAGCAGTTTCCCTCACAACTCCATGAAAACTTTGAGGAGGTAATTAGTATTGCTACATAACTCTGAACTAGCGTGCTTGAATTAGCTTTCCACCCGCCATTTTAAGCTCTCTGACAAGATATGGAGGAGTGTTAAAAAAAAAAAAAAACAAGCTTTGTGAGTTATTGTTAATCCTCTCCGCTGATGCTGCCTCAACTCAGGAATTTAACATCTACCTTTATTCGAAAAAAGGTGCAAATGCAAAAGCGGGTGCAGACGTTAATTCTCACACATATTCACCTTCGTTCACAAAGACAAAGAGGGTTTGTTTGAAAGTACGAGATATTAAGATAATTTATTTTTTCATTATTTAGCTTTCAATTTGATTTAGAGCTGCGAGTTCTGTGTCAAATGTCAGCGTTAGAATCCCATTTCTCGAACGTAAGCTTTCGACATCAGATGTAATTCAAATGTATATCTGCGGTGCACTCTGCTTCTTACACTGAACTATCAGATTTACTGATGTGGTGCATTTTCCAAGACTCATTCAGCCGCTACCTGCTGCCCCCTATAGCTTACCTCTACCAAGCACCACTGATCCTTAGATGAGGTTTATCTTAGTGTTTCAGCTCCAGTCAGGCTCAGTTGGGACTGACCGGTCCCTGCTGTGAGAATCACACAGATTATCCCCAGTGCCTGTTCCTTGAGAGGGAGGCACTGGGAGAGAGAGAGAGAGAGAGAGAGAGAGAGAGAGAGAGAGAGAGAGAGAGAAAGAGGGAGGGGGAGGGGGAGGGGGCGATAGTTGCAGAATGACAGCATAAAAAGTAGAGGAAAGGGTGAAAATGGCTCCATTGAGCAGGGATAGGGCAGCTCTTTGAGGAGGATGTCCATGATTCATGCTGCAGTTACTCACCACTTATTATGAACATCCTGTACGGGCTGGATTGATCCTCCCCACCACCATTCACAAAATGTCACATCGCGAGGATGGAGCGAGCGGTTTCCGCGGCCGGCCTACCAGCTGGATGTGCGAGCGCCCTGGGTGGTGGAGCTGCAGAACGGCCAGCTCTGCATTTTACCAGCGTAAAAGCCTCCTTATAGCCGGGATAAGGAGCAGGAAGTTGGAACGTGATGGAGATAGTGAGCAGAAAGGGGTAGAAGGAGAGATAGAGAGGGAGGAGGGGGGGATGGTAAAAATAAATGATTTCAAAAAGCCATTTAATGGAGGAAAACGCCCTGTCAGCTGTTTTCATTTGCATTGTACTTCATATTGTGATATTTCAGCTGTTTCATTCCCCTGGCCCCTTCAAATGGATGTATTAATTTAATTCCGGCTAATATCAGTAACCAGTGGTACAGAAATATTCTCATTTCTGCAGTTTTCA
>JAUESE010000056.1:5361514-5374479 GCA_032274725.1 Malacoctenus triangulatus | reverse complement strand
AAATGGATGTATTAATTTAATTCCGGCTAATATCAGTAACCAGTGGTACAGAAATATTCTCATTTCTGCAGTTTTCAGTCCACGGTTAAGGAAGAAAAAAAAAAGCATGAATCGGTGTCTGCATGTGACACACTAATAGATCGGGCCACAGGCGCCAACTCGTCTCTCTCTCCGTGTCTGTGACCATGTCCCTCAGCATGCGTTTGTCTCCCTGCAGAGCCGCCTGGCACAGAGCAGCCCGGGCTTACCTCAGGTGGACAAAGCCCTCAATGTTGTGGCGAGAATGGGAGACGCGACCATGAGAGAGCCCCAGAGTGCTAACTGGTCTAGTCTGGTCCGGTCTGGTCTGGTTTGGCGGTGGTCGGGCTGTCTAGCATGGCTGGGCTTGGCAGGGCCGGGGATCAGAAGATCACCACCACCTGCCAGCAGCCGGGGTCCTTCCATATGCTCAGTGGTGAATGTCCGTGCCAGATTGCCTGAGCTGTCTCACATCCAGCCTCCGTTTTTCTAGTCGCATTTCTCCTGATAACACCATTAGGAAACTACAACTGTGTTAGGATGAACTCGCCGAGTGGAAAGCTTCCTCTTTTTTTTTTCTTTTTTTTTAGTATGGGAGTTATTCTTTCTGTATGCTCGATATTGAATTCTGGCAGCAGTGAACATTTTGGATGTTTATCTTGTTTACAATTGCGAGCTCAGATGCAGTGGTAACATTCTGTGTGCTGTATCAGTGAATGTGAGGCTGCTGATCCCCCTTTGACCTCTAATGTCAAACTCGATTTGTTGGCTACAGTCATCGTTGCGAGTGTGTGGCCATGCGTGTGTGCGTGCGTGCGTGCGTGTGTGTGTGTGCGCATGCTTATGTACCTGTCTGACTGACTGATCTGTGGCACATTCTGAACAGCTGAAGAGCTAATGGTCCAGCTAGAGACAGATGGCCTCTCGATAACACTATACCCCCAAGCCAATACTCACACTCTATCACTCTTCCCGAGCATGCACACATACATGCATGTGCACAGACACACAAGCACGCGCGGAAAATACGATGCACACAATCACACACAGGATAGAGTAGATTGTTAATCCATTATAAACCCCGAGGAAACACATTTCTCAATATGAGTTTAATGTTTCTCAGCAATTTTGAGCAATCTCTTGGCAATATTAGGTGGCAGCTTAGATTTCGTGTGAGCACAGAGGGAGAAGGAAAGCTAATTTCTCGCAGTTCTTTCTGACTTTCTTGCTTCTGCTGTTTTGTCTCTTTATACATCAATTAAAAGAGACGACTAATGAGTGTTGGTAAACTGGTAAATTAAAATGTATTCGAACTGGATCTGTGTCTCCAAAGATCTCTCCATTCTGGTTGCTTTCTCCTTCGCAGTAAGGCCCATACGCCTCAAAAAGATATCTGTTCTGACTCTCCACAGAGAGCATGTGTCAGTCACATGCTTTCGCTCTGAGGTCATTTTGGCTCGCAGATTGAAAGCAACCGATGGCGAACGCCTCGCTGTGATGCTTCTGCAGCCTCTGACAAGTCGCCGCTACAACAGTTTTGCGACTCCAAAAGGAAGTAGGAAGACGCATATTTCTCCTGAGGTTTTCTTCATTAAGGATGACAGTGGCGCAGTCGAATGCTTTTAGTAGGTGTTGCGGTTGCTCCGACGTGTCTGCAGGCCGCAGACCCAGAGAGACAGCTCTCAGAAATTTCATTACCTCATTAAATCACTCTCAAATCACAGCCATACTCGCAGATTTACTCACCGCCAAAACATCCAGGCTGAATATTGTTTGCTAAGCAGTCTTCCCCCGAAGCATTTATCACTACCTCAATAATGATTAGGTGCATCCATTCTAAAATGGGGGATGTTGCTAGTTAACCTCAGCGAGCACATTAATCGCTGTGCTATGTTTTTCAATTTTGATTTTTTTTTCAGGCATCCTTTTAAGAAATATGTGTGAGGCAGCAGCTTGGGATTGCACAGGGAGGCAGGTGTAGATGATATTGGTTATACAGTCTCCAGCATATGGGCCTGTCGTGTCCCATGTGTACGTACCTGCCTCCGCTGCTGTCATCTAATTATGCAGAGCAAACAAAGCTATCTGCCTGCTGCTACGAGCCCGCTTCTGTGAGTTTTGATTGTTACTCATCAGATGGATGTCTTCGAATGATTAAGACATTGTCACAACTGACCCGTAGAAAAGCACCAAAACCTACTTTCAGCTTAGTCATTACAGCTATTGTTGCTGCCAGTCTGTGTAATCTTACAGTATCTCGTTATTTAAAAGCTAAGTTGGATCTGTGTCTGCAGAGAAATGCTAAAAGGAGGGGGAGGTAAACCAAGAAGGCTGCATTCATTTGATCTTTTGTGTTGCTCTTAGGCTTGGAAAGAAAAACATATAACACGACTGTACTGTTATTCCAATATTTTTTTTCGACTCGGTCCTTTATGAACAAACCTTATCTCAAGTAATTCAGCACCAGTAGCTTTTCAGAGTAAAGTCTCATTTTTAAATGATTTTCAGCTGTTTTGGCCATGAACTCTGAAATCATTCCTCATCTAAAGAAGGTACACAGTGATAAGAAATCTGTTGGAAGGTATTGATCCAGCGTGTTTGCATTCATAACTGTGGGAAATTCATACATTTTTCTCAGAACATTTTTGTTTAAAAACGTTTATGATAACAGATTGTTTTACCACTTCCAGTGTGACTCACGTTATTGTAAAAGCATTTGCTTCGGTCATTAATTTTTCCTGCATCTATTATGTTTCAAAAGGATGTGCAAACCAACTCAGCCTTTTCTGGAGATGCTGTTGTTTTTGTGTTGTGTCTTTTATGAGCTGGATTATCTCCCATATCACTTATTTTTGGACCAATTTCTTTCTTTTTTTTGTTTTTGCGGTTGAGTGTGTTTGATAGCTTCTTTCTTTCCAACTCCATGTTGTTACATTTCAATTTTTCACATGTACTTTGCAGTCTATCCAGTCTCTCCATTGCAGATGGGCGAAACCACGTGTAACCCCCTCATTTAAATACTCCTGTTTGTGTCTTGTGACTTGTGATGTTATTCTTAGATCAAGAACCAGGCGCCTGCAAAACACAAGTGCTGTCTCTTCATGTGCCATACAATTTAATATATGTTGTGAGGCATACAAGTACATCTGGCCATTGTTCATTTTGTCTGGCAGACTGTTACATCATCATTCAATCTCCAACATTTATTTTCATTTGAAGACATATTGTTTCCGACATTGTTTTCCTTGTGGTCCCAGACTACCACTGCTCCTCTCTTCTGTTAAATGAATTGTTTGCACTTGCAATGGATTTCTATCACCTTTGTCTGCTTTTATAGAATTGTAACATAAAGCAAAAGAGTCCTATCTCCATCACCCTTTTTGACTTTTATGTCCTCTCACACTTTGGCTCCCTGACTCACAATTTCACATCTGAAAATTGGGCGAATGGTTAAGAATTTTTCCAGTTTTACATTGATCACACCTCTTATTAAATCTGTCTGTCAAACCAAATTGTTAATGTTTAATGCTGGCATCACAAAATGACATTTCAAACTCTAGGGGGTTAATTGACGCTAATTACATTTTAGCAGCATAGTAAAAAGGGTCGGGGGAGCTACAGACTAAAACAATGTAATTTGACTCTGTCTTACAGTTCAAAGAGCTGAAATCTCTCCTTTTTGTCTTGCAGGGGTATGTGAGCAGAGTGGTGATCTGAGTCTGTGCGGGCTCGTTGACGCTGCCCTCCCTCCATCCTCACCTCCTCCTCCTGCTGCAGAGATTTCACAGCGGGCCGGCCCAACGCACCAGAGAACCGCCACGACATCACCATCTCTCCCCCTGCCCCTGAGCCCAAATCCTTCACTGGGCATCACAGTGGCCCCCTGCCCCCCATCCGAAGTCCCTTCAACTGTAGTCCCCCACCTCCACCACGTCCCGACATCACTTCCCACCCCTGCTGTAAGCTCCTGGGGCACCACAGCAGAGCCCCAGAAAACGCCCCTCCCACTGCCTGTCGCCCTCCCTCTTTCGTCTACAATGATGGAGCCTGGCACCGTGTCTGTCCTGACAGAGGAGTGTCTTCTCCAGCCTACCCGCACCTGCCTTGGCTGCTTCATAGAAACCCGTGACGCTACAGACCCTAACTCCATCCAGAACCCACCCCACGACCCCAACGCCAACCCTGACGCAGACACTGCACTAAGTGTGAGGATAGGAGACGTGAGCCGAGAGGACTTCTCTGACATCAACAACATCAGCATCCAGTGCCTGAGCCATGCCGGAGAGACAGTGAGTCACTTTGGGGAGCAGCTCCTCTCTGACCAGCTGCTTAACTTTCCTCTGCCAAAAGCCCCCAATGAGGGCAAGACAGTGGATGAAAACAAACCAACAGAAGACTGTGAGGACCCTGAGGATGATGCAACAGCTAAGAACTTGTATGAAGGACTACTACTTGACAAAGTTAGCGGTGAAGAGGTTCTGCTGGCTAATGCCGGCCAGGATTGGGGATACTTTGAGTCTTTCATCAGCGAGAGCAAGATGGAGCTGCTGGACCTGTGTTCAAAAAATGAACTGTCAGTCAATCTTTTTTCTGAGGAGGACGTTGACAATCTCTTCGACGATGAGGATGACGATTCAACGTTAAGCAGTGATGTCTGTTCACTAAAGATTCGTTATGAGTCTTTCCAGGACAACATGAGGGAAAAGACGAACGTGCTCCAGGAGGAGACACAGTTCAACTTCTTCCCCAGCGTCCTGGCCAACTGTGCCAAGAAAGAAGAAGGAGTGACAGTCGTGAGAAGGGGCGCTGAGGAGCTTCAGCCCAAAGCTGACGAGCTTATACTGGAAACAGTACAGGAGGAGAAAGTCGGGGACTGCAGTGGTAGGAGCCCACTCGACGGCTCCCAAGGCTCACCCATGTCTACTCCCAAAGTCAGCTACCTAATGGACTTCAATTCCACAGAGGAGTCGGGGGAATTCAGTGACGACAGCTCCTGCACTGGCTCCTCCTCAGACACGCTGCAGGAGGGCAAGTTCAAAAAGGCACACTCAAAGAGATTTCTCAGCCCCTCCAACCCTCTAAACTACGGCTTGCGCTCCAAGAGAAAGGTTCGATACAGCGACGATTACCTGTATGATGTTGACTCGCTTGAGAGTGAGAAAAACGCTGAGAAAAAAGAGAAAGCTCCCATCGGCCAGAAAGAGGAGGAGGACGTGGACTGGTGCCCCAAAAAACGTCGAAAATCTTGCCGCAAAGAGCCTCCTGTGGTCATCAAGTACATCATCATCAACAGGTTTAAAGGAGAGAGGCTCATGTCAGTGAAACTGGGAAAGCTGGACCCTGTGGATGCTACTGTGAGCTTAAATGCCGACACAGTAAGCAAATATGAGACACTGGCTCCTCTGAAGGATTTCTGGCAGGAGAAGCAAAGAGAGAGACAGGAACAGCTTAAGCTGGCTGCCAGAGATAAACAACAACGCGGTTTTCATCTAAACGGACGCCATCATCGCCCTTTCAATTCTAGTCATCCCAAAAGGAAATACAAGATTGCAAACAGGCTTAAGGTTCAGAGGATTCACACTGTGGAGCAATCAGCAACAGCACAGGGCTCCCCTCTCTCTGATCAGGGCCAGGGAGGTGTCACTAAAGAGGAGGCCACCCCCATGGTAGGAGGAATAATAGCAGCCGCAGGCCTCCCCGTCACATTAGACACAAACTCCATCACGCACACAGTCACAGCCAAGAGCCGCTCACAGGAGAGGGAGGAGAGGGAGGGGAGGAGATTGGGAGGAAATAAAACAGTCAGGATAAGGAAATTCAAAAGCGAAGCCAGGCTGAGGAGCAAGAAAATGAAAGAGGCAGAAGGAGAGGAGGGGAGGAGCGTGACAAATGAAACGGATGCCTGTGTCACTGCGGCACAGATTGAGGACCCTACTGCTGGGTTAGAACAGGCAGGCAGCAGCTCAACTACAGTCAAACCCCATTTCTCTGACAGTGCCACCACCACTCACGTATCCGAGGAGAAATTCCCCTTTGTTTCATCCACCTGCTCCCCTGACAAAGCTCCCTCCTCAGAGGAAGTAGAGACGGGTGTCCCTGTCATCCCGGGGGGCTACCTGCAGACCCTGTTAGATGCTACCGACTCTTCCGGTGGAGCAGCTATCTCTTATTTCTCCCAGCAGTCTTCGAGGCAGCAGTATTCTCTCGGGCTGTCTCTGGAGGAGAAACAGTTTTCTTCTCTGCAGCTCGCCCAGAGCTGCGTCCTCTCTCCTCCCTCTGAATCCGAGCTCCAGCAGTCTCCCCAGAGCTGCCCCAGCTTTCCCCAGATGTGGCACCCACAGCTATGCGCAAGTCACACCCAGAGTTTTGGCCCTGAGACCCCTGAGACTCCCATCTTACCCAACAGCTTCCCAGCTGCTGTGCCCCTGAATGACAGCCTGCCAGTGTCTAACTACAGCCAGCTGAGCCCTGAGGCTGACAGGCTGCTTTATGAGAAGAGCTACCTGACTGAGGCTGGGCTGCAGCCCGGGGCAGATCTGCAAGTGTGTCAGTCTGCCTGTGTGGAGGGCCAGGTGCAATACCAGAGAGGGTCCCTGTGCACAGACAATGGCAGGCTCATCAGCTATGACTCAGTGGGCTCTCTGTCAGCCTCCTCCAGCAATTACAGCTCCCTCAGCCTCAAGTCTTGTGAGCGAGAGGGTGAGGAGGAGGGCCGGGACAGCTTCTTAGCTCATTGCAGCCCTAAAGTGGTGATTCAGCAGAGTGTGGATGCCCTTACCCCTCTCAGGGAGTCCTCAGACCTGCTGGATATCTCGAACTTCACCCCTGACAAGTTTAGACACTCATCACTGTCAGAGCTTTCCCCTCCTGAGACCCCTAACCTGTCCCCTCAGGTGGTGGGGCGAGAGATGAAGATAGCAGGGAATGTTGGAGAATATCAGGATGGGAACGATATGAGCATGGACTGCAATAGGGAGGTGAAGTGGAATTGTGACGTTATACAGCAACAGCAGCAGCAGCAGCAGCAGCAGCAAGAGCGCACAACAAACGCATACCCAGTAGAAGATGGCCAGTTCCCACTGCACAACTTCAACAGTCAGGATGTCCTCGGTTTAGATAAAAAGGAGCTTGGAGTTACTGAGTTTGATGAACAGACTGGTGAGATGTTGGCTGGTGCAAAAAGCATAAAGTCCAAGAGGAAAGGCAACTGCAAGCAGGCAGCTGCAGGACAGAGCCCAAAGAAAGCTCGGGCTCCCAGGGCCCCCAAGTCAGAAAAGACCAAGACCCCCAAACAGAACTCACGCTCCACCAAAAAGATAAAGGCCATGCTGGAGGGCAAGGCAGCAAAGAACCAGGCAGGCAGCTGCGGCACAGGCCTGACTGACAGTAGCAGCACGGGGGAGTGGCCCGGCTCCGGCTGGTCGGAAAGCAACAGCCTGGTGGGGGACGACCAGAGAGAATTCGAGGAGCCCTCCAATATTCTGTCCAACATTGTCTCTGGCATGGCTGAGGTCCAAAGGTTCATGATGGCCTCCATTGAGCCACTGTGGAACCCCATGTCTGAGGCCTGCATGCCCTCCGAGGCCAATAGCCTCAACCTAAAGACGCTCAAAATCTTGGCAGGAACCGAAGCTGACCTGAAGAAAAAAGGAGCCGTGCTAACCGGGGCTGGGAGAGGCAGGAAGGCAGGGGGAAAGGGAGGAAAGAACCAGGCCAAATTCAACCCCTCACATCCTTTATTCCCTCAACTGGCTCTGGGCTGCAACATGTTTGATAAACCCAACTTTATTAACCCCGGACCTGCGCACAAAAAGCTGTACCGCCACAAGACCAGTGCAAAGTTCCCTCGGATTGAGACACTGAAGGGGAAGCGAGCTGAGAGAGACCCAAATAAGGACATAGCACTGATGACCTCTTTTGAGAAACTGAGGTAATATTTTGTTATCAGCTGCTGTTGTACCCCCCTCCTTCTCACTTTCCCCTCACTACCTGCTCAGCCCTCCCTCCCAAACATACCTACACTGACGCTATGCCAGAGCTGCATGAGTACTACGTTTCCCTTGACCCCCCCCCCCCAACTTCCTTTTACCCCCCCCTGAAGAGGAAATTAATATCTGCATGAAAAACTTCTTGTACTTTGCAAACTACCTATTGAGTGATTGTGTCAAGCTTGATTGAGATTTGAAACGACCATGGCTGCATTTTTCTTGCTTTCGTTGTTTCTGCTTTGTTTGTTCTTCTTATAGTCGTTTTTGTTTCACTTTTGTCTGAAAAAAAAAGAGAATAAGCCTTGAAACAGTTCTGTCGCCTTTTTTGAGGAACTTTGTTTTTGTATTTTTCTCAGCTAAACTAGCTACCCTGAATTCTATATTTATTTCCTTTTTCCCTAAAGATGTAGCTATATACACAAATGCATTGAGTGACATCTACGCACCCCTCCTCCTCATCTGTTTTTGTATGCAGAATATGGATGTCCTGTTGTTGCTGTCCTTCATACACTGCCTGGCTCATTTCAAGAGGGAAACCTACAATTAATGAGCCCTATTTAAGCCCAAGACATCTTAAAACCACAAGATGGGACCATTTTGTATTGATGACATATCAGACGTTGTCTTTTTTTTTCTCCCCCCCTCCCTCAGAGTTGGAATGACTTTCCATTTCCTTTTATCAAGCATTTCTTTTTCTTCTGGAGTACAGAGGAACTGGTTATCTAAATTTACATTTTTACACCTTGCAAATTCATAAAAGCTCCACCCTCAGAGTATTTTTGTCAATGTTGTTGTACAGGGACATGCAATATTTGCAAAAAAAAGATAATTATAATCTTAAAATCAATGTGCCAAAAGTAACAATGCTGTGTAAATGACCTCTTATATATGTGTGAATATTGGCTGTTCCTCTTTTCTATCCATTGGAATATTGGCTGCTCGGGTTGGAGACTCCTTACAGAGACTTGCAACTACAGGAATTCTTTATTTGAGACTTTTCTCTCTTCTCCGATGAAAGGCACCAACAGCTGGCAGTGGTACACCACCACTCACTAAACCAAATCAGAACGACTCCGAATTCTCCTCGTTTCCCCTACTTTGTTTGCCAAATTCAATTTACCTCAACATCGCCTGGCACTGAGAAGCAACAAAAGAGAGGCAAAGGGGAGATCTGCTCTGAAGGCTACAGTAGAGGAAGGAGATGAAAAAAAGAGATGTTCAAACAAGCTTTCTCTGGACCAAGAAGAGTGTAGTGCAGATGTCTGAGGGTAAGCAAGGGAATTACTTGTCATTTGAGGCTGTGCCTCACTGAATAACTATTTGTACTGGAAATTTAAGGCCGTTTATTGCTCATAGACATTTCTGATGCACGCCTCAGTCGTGAATGGACACTTTTGCAGTTAGATTCAATGTGAATGTGAAAGCAGTTTTCAGTACAAGTGGAATCAGTAATCTTGTTCAATGAAGGAAAGCATGTCTTTGCATTTGCTCCACATGGGAAATTTTACTTCTGTCTTACCTGGTAATGGTAATTTAAACAGTAACTTTTCTTGACATTCTCATGCAATTTGTTTCTAAACACTGCCATACTTTTTATACATCACACCGACTGTGTGACCGGTCTTTGATTATATCATCCAGTTTTTCTACATGATGTCTCATTTTAATCTCTTCTTATCAATGTACTTTTTTTAAATGCATCTTTATTGTTCATCTTGGTTTTATTGGGTCAATATTTTTGGCAGAATATAATGTGACCGGAAAGTCAAATAAGGGCACAAACTGAAGAAAAAAGATGTATGACTACTATCAAATCCAGTGTATTCGCAGGCCATTGCTATTAATCACTTTGGGCTCATTCACTACCTCACAGCTCTGAAATGAACATAAAGAAATTCAACCTTGTAAAGGACCATACAATCATGTTCAATATGTGGATTTTATACTCTAAAGGAATTTCACAAAAAATACACAGAGCCAATCAGACAGACAAGAGCATCTTTTACAAACATTTGTTCTCTCTTCTATGGACAACACGATGATTTTTTTTACCCCGGCAGTAATTACTCGAGTCTGCATGTGGATGTGAAAATTGATTGATTGATGGACTGAATCAAAAACAAGCCTTGTCACACTGGATATGACAATTCTGACGCACAGGTTATATATTAATTGATTGCTTGCAAATAGCGGGAATCGTAATCAATCTTTCTGTGTCTTATTTTTCCTCTCCTCTCTGCCATGATCCTTTGTTTCTTTTCTCCAGTGTATCAGGGTTAGGACCAAGACAAGCTGCTGATGGGAAGCTTTGCATGGGCTACAAGCCCATTTAGTCTGCCTTCTCTCATTTCTGCCTATTGTCAAATTGAATGTACTTCTCTGAGTTCATAGATTTTTTTTTTCTTCTTCTTTTTGTTTTCTAAAATGTGCCACTGTTGAGCTGCCTCATGTTAATGGTGCTAAGAAAGCTGACAATTGTTTTGTTTTGTTTTGTTTGTTTGTTTTTTTATTTCGGTTTGGTTTGGATTTAGTTTTCTTTACCCAGAGTTAACAAAAAACAAAAAATAAATGCAAAATAGATTAGGTACCTAACCCTCTTTATGAATGTATATTATGATGTTATGTTCGATGTATTCACTTCATGATTCTTTGACACTGATTGGAATTACTTTTGCTCTTTTCATTAAAAGATTACCGAGCTTTATATATACTGTCTAGAGTTGTTACCAGAAGGAATCTTAATGAACTCTTGACACGACAAAATCTTGTATATTTTTTGTGTGCCAATTTGTAACATATTTTGTAAGTGTATATTTTTCTTAGAAAGTGCTGTGAAGTATTTGTGTGTGTGAGTAACCTTTTATGCGCCTCTATGGGCAGTGGAAAGGATATACAATGACAAGTTTCTGGTTTTAAAAACCAAAATATGAAAGTATCAACAGAAAAACTAGAAATATTTACATTTTGTTGGGAGTTTTGTAATAAGACCATGATCTTGTTGTGAGAGTGTTGTGTTACTTGTGCAAAACACAAATAAGCAAAGAAAAAAAAATGAAAACTTGGAAAAAAAATATAATTTGTGAACAATTTGCTGTTTTATAGATTTTCATGTAAATTATTTGAGTATTATTTTGTTTTTTTTTTGTTTTGTTGTAACTGTTGCAAAGGTTTTAAATATTTGTGATCAAGCCTGTATGGTGACAATGTAATATTGGTAACTTGCTGAGTTTTGTAATAATGTTTATGGAGTAAATATACAAATTAAAATAAGATTTTGAATGCTGCTTTCTGAAGAGAGTTGGGTTGTGTTTTTTACCGCCCATCCATTTGCACTTGCTAATGTCTGCATAACAATGACTAATGTCTTTTTAGATAAACGCAGTCCATTCAGTATGTTAATAAGAAAGAGCCATGACATGCCTTTTTCAAAGAAACCTCAATATGACAAATAGTGTATTGAAATGTCAACAGTGAAGAGTAAGTAACACATCTGTGAGTAAATATTCTCTCCATCTTTATGCCCTACTTCAATTGCAGTAATAGACTTATGATATTATCTGCTGAGTTCAGTTTTTTTCCCCATGCCACAATATGTGTAAGTATAAAAACAGCCTTAATTATTCCAATTAGTCCATCCTTGTTTGTTACATTGGAAGTTTCTGAAGCAAAAGTCATTTTAATTTCTGTACAAGTCTGGCTTTGCTCATGTTATTTTAATGTCATATCTAATTAGCACTCAGGGTCAGGCATTGCGAGAGTGACTGCTCATCCATAACTCTGTGCTGGGCCGCTGTGGTCCACACTGCAACTCATTGTGGCATGCTTAATTGGAGCTGGAGATACAGTCTCCGACCATAAACAGATCCTGTGATGTATGCCTCCAAAATTGTCAGCTGGTATTAGCATTGTTTTTGTTCTTTACTCACCCGTAACAGATAAAGGAGCATGCAAATTATAAGATGGGATGTCTATTGCAAGGGACTGGGTACACCTGTGGTTATTAAATGAGATCCTGGATGTTTTGTCTGCGCGTGCTTACACGGTGTAGACAGCCATATTCTGCTCAGTCATTAGAGACGTTTGTTTGTGCCTTCATTATTTTTCCATTGCAGAGAGAACAACGGTAACATTTTAAAAGAATCCGCTTATTTAAATATCAATGTTTTACTAATAGAGGAGTGCCCACATTGCAGGAAATCGGAAGAACCTACAAATTGCTCAGCACTGTTTTATTCAGTGTGCAGATTTATTGTAATAGAAAGACCTATCTGAAGAAACCAGTGGGTATTCCTTACAGCCTCTGTCTCTTTGGGGTGGGCGGGTCAACAACTGAAAAACTGCTTACTAAAGTCTCACCAATTGTGCTGCATCTAAAACACCAATTCACCAAACTGTGAACCTTTCAATGCAAGCAGTTTTCCCCCACATGCACTGATGAATGAATATGTAATACTGACACTCTTCCACCTGTCCATATGGCTTGCACCTCCTTCCCTTTGTTCCCCATATTGAATATATCTTAATAATGCCATTGAGAAGTGATGCTACACCCCCTAACTTGGATGTGATATTGCACAGTGTCTGAGTTACACAGGTATGTTTGATGATTTGAAATTTTATCCAGCTATTTTACTGTTTGGTAATACATGTTCCTTGTATGTATTTGAGTCAATCTCAGGTGGAAGAAATACACCGTTAATGTTTTTATGACAAGCAGAAAAATCGAAATCAGGGTAAATTAGGGCCACCATTAATTTTTCTGTATGTTTGTTATTAAATAAGCCATAGAGGTATGGATGGATTTGGATGACATTTACAGGATGAGTGAGGAGCAGTGCAAGGAACAGCTGAATACATTTTGGCAGTGATCTGGAGATCTGGTGATCCAAAATGATGAAAGACAACGTTTCTGTGGCTCTGACAGTGTGCGGCCCTTTAAGAGAGTCCCGCATGCAAGAC
>JAUESE010000056.1:5337198-5357980 GCA_032274725.1 Malacoctenus triangulatus | reverse complement strand
TGTGTTTATTGCATCTCTGATTAGTTTGTACCTGTTTTTTGCTGCAGGAGCTGGATCTTGCTGTGGATTGGAGAGCATTTGTTGACCTCCCTCCCTTCTGCATCAATGGAAGGGTCTGACAGTGCTGAGCAGAGTGGCAGTGACCTGCCAGAGTCGCAACGCAGAAGGCAGCTGGACCGCCTGGACCGGGAGGAGGCCTTCTACCAGTTCGTCAACAATCTCAGTGATGAGGACTACCGTCTCATGAGAGACAACAATCTTTTGGGCACACCAGGTAAGAAACAAACAAGTTATGCATTTGTCAAGCTGAAAACTATCTTTGACTTGTATTTTCTTGACTGGGCAATGCTTGTGTTTTATTATTTTGTGGTATTCACTGATTTTAAAGTATCAACAGGCACCTCTCACCAGAAATCATTGTGCCTAACTATCATTGCAAATTCCAACCTTAGGAATAATTAAACATGGAGGTGAAAGCTCTCGGGTAATGTTAAGCAAAGTGTTTATGCAAGTGAAAGCAGAGCTGTTGTACTGGAGCTCTTCTTAAGGAAAATGCCTCAAAGAACTTGGTGGTGTTACCCAGGAAACCACCGAAATATAACGGAACTTCTAAATTAAATGGCTTTTTTGAAAGAGGTTGTTCATGTTCATTGGTCATTGGATGATAAGTTTGAGCCAAAATTAGAAGGAGCAACTTCCAGTGTTGGATTGTCACTGAAATTGCAGCAGCTTGTGGACTATTGAAGACGTCCAATCCGTTTCTGTCCCAGGACAGTGGCATGGGCAATGTAAGTGTGGAGCATCCTTTAGTGGAGTACCCTACAAGGAGAGGGCATTGAATGGACAGTGGCATGTCCTGGTAAGTCTGGAGGTTTTCAGTATTGTTCTGTTGCTATGTTCAAGGAAAAACAGCCAGTAACAGTACAAAAAAACCCTATTCTTTTTATTTTCAATACATACACCATCTATACTGGATTTTTTGGGGCCTATTTCCACTTTGGCTCTTTCCCTGCCAGATGCGTACCTGTAGCCGTAGCATGTTGTCCTCCCAATGTATTCTATCCTGGTGCATTAAATCACATTGCCGGGAGTTAAGCTGTCATTTTCTCCCAGTCACCTGCATCTTTTTTTCTTGCGCCTGGTCACACTTAGAAAAACAAAGAAACACGTCAAATGCCAAAGAATTTTAGATCCATTTTGTTCACAGATTGTTTTATTCATCTTTCAGGAGAGGTAACACAAGATGAGCTCTTCAATAGACTCCAACAAGTCAAAGATGGACCTGAACAACAGAATACCAGCCCTCCTGTTGAAGACGCAGTTGGTAAGAGAGTGTTTTTGTCCCACAGTTCATTATCACTCTCTGATATGAGGTGTCACCTGGTAATTCTGTTGGTTTTCAGAACAACCAGAAAGCTCAGAGGATCCTGCCGGCGGGGATAGTCTTCTGGACTGGCTGAACACAGTGAGGCGCACGGGCAACACCACCCGCTCTGGTCACCGTGGGAACCAGTCCTGGCGAGCCGTGAGTCAGACCAACCCCAACAGTGGGGATTTTCGCTTCAGCCTGGAGATCAGTGTGAACCGCAACCTGGCTGAACAACAAGTCGCGGCTGAAGCAGAACAGGAGCAACGGGAGCCGGCGCCAGAGGGCCGAGAAGAGCCGGCAAACGCAGAAACTCAGGCTCCTATGGAGACCGAGGTGGTGGAAGAACCAGTCGTGGAGGAGTTGGCTGTCATTGTGGAGCCAGAGCCCACAGCTCCCACCGAGCCCACAGTGCCCCCCGAGCCCACACCACCCACCGAACCTATAGAGCCCACTGAACCCATAGAGTCCACTGACCCCATAGAGTCCACTGAACCTATGGTGCTCACAGACCCCACTGAACCCATAGAGCCCATAGAGCCTATGGAGCCTATAGAACCCAGTCTAGAAGAGGTGGTTTCTCAAGAAGTTTTAGGAGAAACTCTCAGCACACCAGTTGCCCAGCCAGTACAGCCCCCAGTTTGTGTTTCTCCACGCAGAGGACAGAGGAGAGCCCGGAGCCGTAGTCCAGAACCACGTAGGACCAGAGCCCGATTAGCCAGGAGCCGCTCCCCTCTCAACTTAGATCAGCTGGATGGCATCCCAAATCCACGGCACTCCTACAGCTCTCAAAGCCCCAGTTCTTCCACCACGTCTCCCACTGTGCCTCAAACGGAGGGCAGTTCTAGAACTCGACAACATGTCCTCTCCAGGCAGAGCACCACTGAAAGTGATGCTCAGCCATCGCAGGCTGGTCCAGAACCAGTCCAAGAGGCCCAAAACGTTGGATCTCAGGAAGGAGAAGCTGCTGGAGCAGAGGGAGGTGCAGCGGGGCGGCGCCCCCCGACCATTATGCTCGATCTCCAGGTGCGTCGCGTGCGTCCTGGTGAATATCGTCAGAGAGACAGCATCGCTAGTCGTACGCGCTCTCGCTCCCAGAACTCCAACAACACATTTCTTTATGAGAGTGAGCGCGGCGGATTTCGCAGGACTTTCTCACGCTCTGAGCGAGCAGGTGTTCGGACCTACGTCAGTACGATTCGCATACCGATACGACGAATCTCTGATGCAGGTTTGGGAGAGGCGACCTCAATGGCTCTCCAGTCAATGATACGGCAGATTATGACTGGTTTTGGTGAACTCGGCTACCTCATGGATTCGGACTCCGATTCTTCAGATTCCAACCGCGGAGCAAACACACCTGCAGACCTGGAAGCCCTCAACAACCCAGATGCACCTACTGCTGATGCTCCTGCTGCTGATGTTGATGAGCAACCGGTTGCTGCTGCAGTCAGGGGAAGGACAGTGGAGACCGAGATGGACGAGGGCCCACCTGCGTCCGGTGGCAGGGCCCGCCCGAGACCCCCCATCAGCCTGGAGGAGCCCAGCTCGCTGCCTTTCCTTCGGCTCGCTCACTTCTTCCTCCTGAATGACGACGATGAGGACCAGCCCCAGGGGCTGACCAAAGAACAAATTGACAACCTTTCAATGCGCAATTTTGGCGAGAGCGACGCCTTGAAGACTTGCAGTGTCTGCATCACGGAGTATGCAGAAGGGAACAAGCTGCGCAAGCTTCCCTGTTCTCACGAGTACCACGTGCACTGCATAGATCGCTGGCTGTCTGAAAACTCCACCTGTCCGATTTGCCGTCGGGCCGTGCTGGTGTCGGCCAACCGTGAGAGTGTGGTGTAACTCTTAACAGACTCCTGCTCCATTCAAGTAATCAGTTATTCCAAGTCTATGAGAGGCTTTGAGGAAATGTGTCTCCACTGTTGAAATGTATTTCCTTCATACCATTTGTGAGTTTGATCATAATGCAGTCGCAGGTTTTCGGTCTTGGGTTGTGGACCGTACAGCGACACTGAGACGCCTTCGGTCTCGAACCAGACATCTATAATTGCAGTCCAAAGTTGGGCACAAGCAATGCATGCTGTTGGATCATCTTGTAGCAACCATGCAGTGTTGCATTGCGTCAAGCCATGCGCACAAGTACACAAACACGAACTTAAGGGTTTTTCTGATTTTCAAGTCTGCACACTTGCAAGGTAGATCAGGCACTTCAAATCGGTTCTTTTGTATTCGCACCTCAAGGGCGCCTTACATACCTTTAGTTGGGTATAGGTACAGTTCTTAGTTACACCCATTTAAAGTATTAGCTGTAAATAAGCTTGTAAAAATAATTTTGATGCATACTTTGTATCAGTAAATTGGTTTTTGGATTGTAAATTATCTCATGATGATCTGGGTCATTGAGGCTTAAATTACTCAGAGCATCCTCAAAATCCGATTTTTCACCAAGTCGGTGGTATTAATGTACTCCAATGAATAATTTACTGCTTGTGATGTCTACAGGATTCAGGACAGACCCAAGTTTGCAACTTACTGTGTGTCTTGCACTTTCTCATCTTGATCACCTGACAGAAACAAAACTGCTAATTTCAAGGGGGTTATAAAGAAGAAAATTTGTGTGTGTTGAATTTTTGGGGAAAAAAATTGATTGTTGGGCTTGAAAACTCTTATTCAACAGTTTACCTTTTTTATTTCCATTTTGGTCAGTACAGAGACGGGGGAATCTACATAAGAACATAAAGATGTCAAAGAATCGGTGACGGTGGTAAGATCAGACTGAGCTTCACACCTCGAGAGTCTGTCGCTGTCAGCTCGCCGTTTTCCACTAAAATCAGAGGTTTTCTATTGGCTGCAAAGTATTGAGTCAAAGTGAAGCGTGGACCCGAATCCAAAATGTTTTGCATCGTCGCCATCGAGTTACTATCTCCAATAAAAAGTCAAGTCACTTACCCTCTGTGCCCTTCTTCTGCCTCACGAGCAAACGCTCTCCATCAGTGTGCAATACAGTGAAAGTAGGGGAATACCAACCATGACATAAATGTATGCTATGTTGAAAATGGTTGTTTATGGCTAAAATCTTAAATGAAGACTTATTACCTTTGATGTGTTCAACTGCATTTTATTACGTTTAGGAGTTTTCTAGGTTTCAATTAGCACTGTTGACGAACAGAAACACTGGTGAGAGGAAGAGCGAAGGCATCACTGTAATGCCATCCTGTCACGTTTCTTGTTTTATCGATGTCTTAGCCACAACTATCACTTCCCTTCACGGGACTCTTTTGAATGCAAGATGTTGTTGAATACCATAAATATGTAAATGGAAATGTATGTTCCTCTTCAAGGCCATGCTTTAGTTTTTGGCCTTCTTCTGTGACCTGCCCAGTGCAGTATGTGAACTGGGTGTTAAATGAAACTAACCGCTGAATTAAAGAAGTTGTTATGCTATGAAATGAACCGCGGGTGTTCAGTCACTGTTTGTTGATGTTGTGCTGCATGCGAGTGTTCATCCTGTGAAATGTGACTCCTTGTAGAAACCTTTCATGTTTTAGGTTTTTGTTTTGTTTTTAATTAGATTTGTCCCCAGTCGATCACCGAAGTGAATCCAATATGTTGCGGTGGTCAAACGGATGACGTTGCAGAGAGAAAGTATGAGCTGCAATTTGTCGGATCAAGTGAGAATTTTTCTGCACGGTACCTTTTCAGCTCTCTACAGTAAACATGCACATTCCACTGAATACTGAGGTTCATTTAATGTTTAAAAATTTTAATCTGAATGTGTGTAATACACAATATTTGAAGATGCTCCTCACCTGCCAGGCTCCAAATAAGGTAAGTGTTCACTGATGGGTGGATTTTCAGTCAGTTTTCATGAAGCGGTGGTCCGAGCTCTCCCCTCACTGCCAGAAGATCCCGTGTTGTCTCTCTGTCCTGTGGTGGACGAGTGAACTGTCCTGACTTAGAAAACTTAAATGAGAGAAACAAATGAATAGATTTACCCTTTTAAACATTATCCCAGCCTTTTACTCGGGATGGGTGTGATTGACCTTCGGGGGTCCCTGGGTGAATTGGTGGTGTCATGACCATCAATAACAGTGTAAATCTCTAAAGAAAACAATGTTTTTTGGTGAGTTTAACATATTGAATGGCTCACTGTGGCCTTGTCGTTAAACACCCCCCGTCGTTTCCACAGCGACCCGGTGTGGCGGTGCAGCCTGCAGGTGGACATCAGCACGCCGACACAATAACAAGGAAGTACCGGCTTCCTACCGCGGTGTCAGGATGGCGCTCCGGGCGGCCGGGGCTCGTTTGAGGCTGTTTCAGAGAAGCTGCTGCCAAGTGAGTCTCTATCCGACAATGTACAAGACACATCCTGTCCCTGTTTTCACCTCCAACTTTGTCCACTCAACGCTCGGACCGAATGGCGAGCGACGCCTCCGTGTGAATTAGCCCCGCTGTCCGTCAGGAGCCGCGAAGCCGCTTCACTCTTCATCACGCGTCAGTGTTGGATGGAGGATCTGAGGCGATTCGTTAAGAGGCGATGTCGATTGATTCGATTAATCTAGTCGAGAATTCTACTTGTCTCACGTTTTCAGGAAGTAACGCACCGTCGCCACACGACGGCGCTGTGGCGCCCAAGTCAACTGTTCATGTGTTTATATTCATGTGACTGTTGTTTTGTGACTGATTTCGACAGTCAACGAATCGATCTAGTTTTTTTTCAGTGTGTTTGAGTTTGATATTTGATACATCAAATGAAATTTGTGAGAAAATAATCAGAGCTATTAATATATTTTTTATGATATATTCTAGCTTATATCTTACACAGTGTAAAAATAAAGATTTGTGTCATTTTTGATTAGGAAACTTTTGCTACCAAGTTTTGGAGATCCATTTCAATATTCAGCTTTGACTTGTTCAATTTTTTTAACTGCGTCCTGCTCCCTTGTCATTTCTGGGTTATTTTTTTCCTTTTTTGCAGGGCGTCTCATTTCAAACTGTGGGTAATGTCAGATTCAAAGGGTCCTGCCCGGTGGAAGTGAGCCATCTCGATCATCTGGTGCTCACAGTGAAAAGTGTGCCGGAAACAGTCAACTTTTATTCCTCGGTCCTCGGCATGGAGGTGATCACGTTTAAGGTAGTGGCACAATCCATTTATTAAACTGTTCACACTCATTAAACACCTCTTCTGATTTTCTTTATCAACTTTAATTGGTCAGCTGATTAGCAGAGGTTGGATGAGATGCAGCCGGGAGGTCGCCAGTTATTCAGAAAGACAACACACACGAAAGCGAGTGAAATGTGAACCCTATCTGCCTGCAAGTGAGAAAAATAGGTGTTGCTGTGCTTTTAGTTAGATAGCAGATCCACTAGATGGCACTCATTGATAGAGATTCAGCTCTGAGCTGTCCGTGTCCTTTGAAAGGGAACCCGCAAGGCTCTGGGCTTCGGGCAGCAGAAGTTTAACCTCCATCAGCTCGGTCAGGAGTTCGAACCAAAAGCCAAGCACCCAACCTCAGGCTCAGCAGACCTGTGCCTCATCACCAAAACCCCACTGGCCACAGTCGCCGCACATTTGAAGGTGCCTCACTCACTGCCTGAAACTGTCAACATATGTTCTCACATTAACTTTGATGTGAAATGTCTCTTGGTTCATATTGTGTGTTCTCTCCTGCAGGTTTGTGGAGTTGAGATCGAAGAGGGTCCAGTGGAGCGGACGGGGGCGGTGGGAACCATCACCTCGCTGTACTTCAGAGATCCTGACCACAATCTTATTGAAGTATCAAACTACACCCAGTAGGGAGCAGATGGGTCCTGGTCAGTCTGATTGGGACTGCGAGTTTGTGAAAATACTACAGGTAGTCACAAACTCTCCAGTCCCACTGGTTCATCTGCTTTATTACACATTGAGGGTTTTGCTGTAAAGGCTTTAGACTTAAATCATCGTAGTTTTTCACTACAGATTCAGACTGTGTGTGAAACATCAGGTGGGATTGTAGTTCTGCTGTAAATTTTTACAATAAGATAATTTTTTAGAAATAAATGATTCTTGCCTCATTTAAAAGTTTTTGTATTTCTTTGATGATTATTGATTGAAAGTGCTTCACGAGCAGCCTACATGAATCCCGCAAACATATTTCAAATGTGGGCAAAAATGAGCGTACTTTCTCACGCACCACAAGCGAAACTCACACAAAGAACTCTAAACTCGCGCTCACATTTACCTCTCAAACACTGAAACGTCCCTGAGAAGTAACATTTACTGACAAATGCTGGTGAGAAGCTTTCTCTTTGAAAATGAAAGCAGGAGCTTCAGGCTGTGTGTTCGGTCCCACAGCACCACAGTGACCTCCGACGTGCAGACAGGGTCACAGAGTCCTGTAACAGATGGCCAGACTCCGACAGAGTCCTGCTCCCAACATCAGCAGGCCAGAGTGAGAAAAAGACACTAACACCATTTGACACCTTAAAAAAACCCCTGACAAGTGATCTCCTTATCTTTTAATGGCTCTCTTAAGGAATGAAACAATCGGATAAGATATTGATTTTGGTTTTGTTTCCTCTTTCCTCCTTTATCTTTGATAATGACTTTTACTTTAAAGCACCCTCAGTTTAGCTCACTACTTTCGGTTTTTGCTGTGTATGCTGTGCAAAATCGGTGAGTTTCTAAGTAACGTGCCCTCGTTGGCAAGTCTTTCCATCAACATTATAGATATTTCCTCCCATCGGTGGCTGTTTCAAAAAACCTCCTGCTGTGCACACGTACGTCACGCGTATTCCCCCCTCGGTTGCCCGATTCTGCTGTCTCTTGACAAAAATTCCCTTTTGTCAGAGAAAATTGCAAAGTACTCTGATGTCTTCATAGAGCCCTCTGCTGCTCTGTAGATTCACAGGTTTAATTTCAAACCACTCAATCAGTTGTTCAGAAGAGTTTTATGACAGTTGGAGGGAGCCGCAGAGTTTGAAGAGTTTGAGATTTCATCCTAATGGCAGCTTTCGTCCCACTTTACAGGCCAGACTGAGTAGATTATTGCCGAGCAAGTTCTCAAGCTAAGATATCAAATTTATTCATTTTTATCTGTGTTTTTATTGAAAGGGAAGTGTCATTTTTTAAGAGTGTCAATAGGTATGTCTAGTTCAGGGAAGAATTGACATCACACCTCAGTTCCTGACTGTAAATTGCAACACTGCCACATACAACACCAAGTAAAATCAGCCTGAGTTTCTATTGTTATGGAAACTCTATATCGTGTTTAACTGAAGGGGAAACTCTTCAGCTTGTGTTGGGCAGATTTTCCTTACAGGGATTTTTCTCTACTATTCTTGTTTTTTTATCCTGAACATTAGCTTTGACACCTGACGAAACGATACCTCTAACAACGCTGTCACGTCCATCATCAGTGCACACGATTAGTGTTCTGTAACATGAAACCACTTCTCGTCCAGGCATTCCTGTAGCCAATACGATAACCAGTTTTGGTTGAATATGAGTTTGATGTAAATTAATACAAACTTTTGTCTGCATTTGCAGTAAAACTTTCCCCTGGCAAACAGAAACAAAGAAGTTTTTCCCAGACACGGAACACATACAGTATTGATGAACAAACTAGATACGTGCAATAATCCTTCATAGAAACGTTTCTCTTTCACACATTCTTTCTTTCTTCTTCTATTACTTCCTTTTTTTTGTCCAGGAATCAGTTTTCCTTTCATGAATTTTTTAGCAGTTATATCTTCTTAACCACTTTTTGAAACTAAGCCACAAAAAAAGCAAACAGATGTCCTAATATCTGTTGAAAAATCCTTCAAAAGTCACTCGTCAGTGACCTGCACAGCAGAAGTCTGACTGAGTTTTTTTCTTTTTTGACTTGCTTGGTCTACCAGATAAGAAATCATTCCCCTAAATACTAACCATTGCACCAGATTAACCACAGTGCTGGCTTTTCTCCAGGACGTTAATCTTATTTTCTTAAAATGGGGCCTTCTCCTTTAGTTACTTA
The DNA here is from genome assembly GCA_032274725.1 of Malacoctenus triangulatus. Classification (NCBI taxonomy): domain Eukaryota; kingdom Metazoa; phylum Chordata; class Actinopteri; order Blenniiformes; family Labrisomidae; genus Malacoctenus; species Malacoctenus triangulatus. Next base: position 5,348,608 of record JAUESE010000056.1, on the reverse strand, counting down.
TTAACTTTTATTCGCACTTTGGAAAGTCCTTTTTCTGGATCCCACACTGCTGTGCCAACACAGACAGACAGAGGCGAGGCCTGGTGCTCTCTGAGTAACAACATGTCGATGAAACAGAGACCCTGTGTCCAAAGGGAACATATTAACGAAAGGAGGCCAGCAGGGAATGAGGAACAGAACTTTTCCAAGCAGTGACCAACACTTCAAATATTACAAGTGGATCAAACTACAAATACAGTCGGATAAAAAAAGGACAGGAAGCTTATGGACCAGCGACTTGTTGACGTTTCTTATTCTTATAATCCTGGTTGAGTAAAACAAATATATTTATAATAAAAACCAGACAACAGAGAGTTCCTTGGTAAAACTGGTTTACTGGCAGCAAGTGGAACAATTTGAAAGGAACACATTGAGATAAATAAACTTTTGAACAAACTGTCCAACTTAACCGAGCACAAATAATGAAAACAACAAAATTAATGTTGTGTCACTAATGTCTGGGAGTAAAACATTAGACAGGAGGTGTTCCCAGCAGACTTGTAGAAGTTCCTTGTGTATGTCTGCTGGTCCTTCCTGAAACATCTACTGTGACGAGCTCTAACTCCGTTCGCAGGAGTCATTTCCATGTTGCCAAGTTTCATCCCTGTTTTTTGAAATCCACATCAAGATATTTTTTTTGCTGGCCAGTGTTTCAAACAATGAAAGCGAGTCGGGAAAGAAAGTCTGTCATGTTTTATTTTTTTTCTTATCTTTTTATGTTATCTTGCGTCTCCTGTGAACCAGCTGTTGCTCTGCATTCTGAAGCAGCTTCACTTGTTTCTTTGGTTCACTGGGGATTTTCTCTGAACCATTTTAGTTCATCTCAACCCAACGTCAACCTGAACCAACTTGGCTGTAACTCACGGAGAGAGTACAGTGATGTACGAGCTCCTTCCTCGCAGCCTGAACACTTCACACGTCTCTGATCGTGTATATTTTCACGGTAGACAGTAGGAAAAAACTACCACCCTCTAGTTCATCAACTGAACAATTAACAGTGTACTTTTCGATCAGTATTTTGCTTTCATTCTTTTTTTTCTGTGTTACATAATGAGATGTTGTCTTTTCTCAGTAACTTGAAACTTTAAAAAAATATTTCACACAATTTTACTTTTTCTGTGAATTTGTAGGCAACGTAAGTAGGTGTGTACATCGATAGGAAGGATGTATAACTAGCACCACTCACTCATTCATGCTGAGTTGCATATGAGGTCTCAGGTATATTACTGTGGATGCTACTCAATGACTTACACATTTATGTGAATAAGCAAGTATGTAAATAAATGACATAGACAGATCTCTGATTTGTTTTTTTATTTTTTATTGGAAACATTAAATATTTCTGTTATGTAACATTTCAAAAAGACATTTTTGACAAAAAAATATTGAAAATATCAGCAAATGCTCCATATACGGTTTGCTACATTGATAGCTGACAGTGTTGTGTACAAAAACTATTTACTTTCCCTTACCAGCATGACAAAATGACAATTTACAAGCTGAAACATTATGAACATCTTCACAAATCAATGAAGTGAAAAGGGAAACATTTGAATGTGCATTTTAAATGTTTCATCTTGAAAGTTGAAAATAATTTAATGTGTCAAATGTATTTGATCATAGATATTTACACCAAATGCTACACGAGAAGAAAGTACGAAGTTCTTCTGTTTAGCTGCTATAGTGTGTGTTTGTAATTGTTTATTGCAGCTGTGAGAGGAGATCTCTGCAGTCTCCAGCTGTGTCCAGCTCCTCCACCAAACCCACCAGCCTCTCCACCTTCTCTGAGGGAAGCACCGTCTCTGCATTGTTCCTGAATTTCTTCCTCAAGCTCTCGTTGGTCAGCGGATTGCGCCAGTGGCCGTAGAAGGTGTCACAGCGGCCCTTCACAATGTCTCCGCCCACAAGTATCACCTGGACTTCGCCGTACATGAGGTCAAAATTAGCCGGGTTGTCGCGGGGATGCTCCAGACGAACGCGGCTCAGCAGAGCGAGCAGGTCGGGGCGGCTCATGGCGGCCGGAGTGAAGGACTGCACGGTCACCTCGCCGTCCAGGAGAGCGATGCAAGCGTTGAACTGGAAGGAGTGGCGCGCCTCGTGCTCAGACTCGGGGAAAGGCCTGTTGATGTACTTGGATACGGGGACTTTGAGCAGGATGTCCTTGACTTCACCTGGGGAGACATTTCCAGGTCCAACACCCACAATAAGCTTATGGGCCGAGGCTGCGGCATCTGCCACCCAATGCATCCCCAGATGGGCAGGGAAGCGCTTAAAGGCCATGTCCTGCTCCTCAAGCAGAAACATATGGCCGTCATCACTGGGAGGCTCCAAGTGCTGCGGCACGTAGTCCTCATAAAAAGCACTGAGGCCTGCCACCCCTGCGACACCATCCAAAACAAGATGGCTGGCTTCCAGGCCTCTGGAGGCCAGCAGCGCCGCTTCAAGCCCTAAACGTGAAGCATTGCCGATGTGGAGGGGTTTCGCCTGAGTGGCGGCATTAGCCATGGGGGCTCCTGCGAGGGAGGCGGCGATGGCCAAGGCATGGCTGCACTGGGAGGGCTCCAGAGACAGGAGGCGAGCGCAGGCAGCTGCGCTTCCCAACGTCCCCACCACACTGGGAGGGTGAAATCTGGCGAGAGGGTCACAAAAAACAACCACATGGATGTTAGTGTTTATGAACTATTTTCCCTGGGTGTTTCTAACTCGCTGGCTTCATTGTGCGTATTACTGCGAGAGCTCCATTGTAAGAGGAATATTCTCCTTCAGACAGTTTCTCATCTGAGCACCTGTCCACAGAGAACAGCTCCTTTTATGGGTGCTTGAAGGGAGCAGATTTTTAGTCATTCCAGCGTTTGATAAACAAGCAAATAAAGTGCCGGGTCGTTTGACTCAGTGTAAACATGAGCCAAACGGAGTCCTCTGTGATAGCTTCAACCACATGGCTAATTGGGCTAATGCTGTCTACAGAGCTTCTGTCATCCCTGAGATAAACATGATAACGCGCCTTTCACAGCTCAGCGACGCCACCGAATGCCTGCAGACTGCACCTCAGCAGCCTCTCAGTAAGACACAGTGCTGACAGCAGCAGAGTGGAATGCAAGCACTTCCATACTCGTTTGGCTTCCTGTTCTCCGCGCAGAACACAAATAATAAAGTGCTTGACATCTGTAATAGGATCAACTTATTGAAAAAAAATCAAAACTTATGTAATGAGGCAATTACCGGTAGCTTTCAAGCTACACAGAATATAGGTCTAACATGACTCATGTTCCGAGGCAGTCACCTCTTGGGGATGTTGTGGGCCTCATTAGAGAACCTCATTAGTCGGCCCTGAATCTCGATGCCGACATTGAAGGCCAACAAGAGGTCCAGGCCGCTGAGTTTCCTGTGAGCTGCCATCATGTCTGTGAGAGCCAGCACAGCAGGAAGGACGGCCCCTGAGGGATGAGTGGCGGGGTGCCACGTATCATCAAAGTCCATGGAGTGAGTCTACAAGAAATAAAGATTTTAAATCATTAAATCGCTGTCAGATCACCACGTCGCATTCAGTTTGAACGGACGTGACCGGAGCAAAGTGATTAATTCGGCATTTGAATGGGGCCGTTTAGCTCCCTGCACCCATTCTCCCTATGCAACCTGTGGACGGTGTGTTTTAATTGAAAGGCTGAAGAAAAAAAAAGATCATAATGAGTCTAAACAATTGGAGGCAAAAGCAGGAAGCAGAAATGAGCCTGTCTCCAAATTGCATCCCTGCAGAAAAGAGGCCGAGCAATTTATGCAGATCTAATGACGGGAGATTTCTGGGGTTAATTTGTTTTTTGTTTTGTTTTTTTTTTTTCATTTTCATCAATCCCACCTGTTGTTTTTTTTCCCCCAGACTGCACCAGTAAATATCTGTGTTTGGTTGTGTTAATGGGTTCATGACTTGGTGCTTGTAAAATTGTCTGAAGCCCAGGGGACGACAGTGACACATCTGCTCTACTTATTTGTACTCACAGCCACACCGTTGACAAAGGCTGCCAGTGTTGGTGAGAGCCTGGTGCCCTGGCGCCCGTAGACGGAGCTGATGTCATCGGGAGCGTACATGTGCTGAAACAACAGAGACGGAGAAGCACAGGTCAGCACTTGTCTATTTTTAGCCTGCACCAGCTCGGACACAGGTGACGGCGAGTGAATCCATTCCTTTGTGTGTCACATTTCAATCACAGAAATTAAAGGTCATCAGAAGTGCTTATTGTTTTTCTTGTTCCAATAAATCCCCCCTTTGTCCCGTCAGTTCACACACCAGCAGTCACACTGTTTATACAGTATAAGGTTAGACATTTGCCCCCAAGGTGTGTCACTGCCTCACATAAGATAAGCTGTTAATAAAAAAGCTATTTTCATTCGCTTCATCTCACCTGGCAGTGCTGCAGGGCCAGCTCAAACACGTCCGTCGTACTCCCGAGCAGACCCACGCCGATGCTGTCCAGCACCATCCTTTTACTGCGGTGGAGCACGACAGGAGACAAGTGGTGGGGCTTTATTTCACTGACGAACCTCCCAAAGCTGGCTGTGACCGTGTCCTCGGGGGCCGGACACTTCATGACTGCAGGAGAGAATGAAAAATAACAGCTTTCTGCAACGATGGTAGCCATCGTGAGAAGCTGCTGATGAGGTTTGAAGTTTACCTTGAACTGCAGACTGGTGCAGTCCTCTGACAGCCCACGCTGCTCTCATAGTTCTCTGGGACAAAAAGTGCAGAATGTCTTTTTTAACACCTTCGCAGCACGTCACTGGATTCACTGTGAATTTTGTACTTTGTCAGAGACAGAATGGACATTTGGCTTCACTCTGAAAATTATTGAGCCTGTGTGCTTTTTACATCATTTAAAAAGCCATTGTGCTTCTAAGATGATGCTGTAATAGTAATCTGAGTAATCCACTCAACATTCAACATGTGCTCACAAAAACACAAACACTCAAAGTTTTGTGTTTGATTTTTTGTTCACAACACTTTTAGATCGGAGTAAATATTAAACACAAAGTAGGAACACAAATCCAAATATTCCAACAGACACAAAAGGAAAAAACTTAATTTTTTTTTTACCTGAAGTGTTGAAATCATTTCTTCAGTCTGGTGTTTCTCTTGTCTTGCCCTCGTCTTCCTCTCTGATGTTGTGGTCTCACTGTCAACTGCTTGCAAAGTTGGCTTTTCACATAGAGAGCCTCCACTGCCTTATATAGTCCATGTCTTACAATGGCAACAAATGTTGGTGTAGGAGGAACAAAGGAGGCGGGAATATCCGAAAGGATTTATGTGGGACAAAAAAAAGTGGGATTTCCATGCCGGTCATTTCCATCATTGTCATGACGTACATCTGTGTCCTTACAGGAGGAGGAGGAGGAGGAAGAAGAGTGTGACTTTATTGTTTGAGGTCAAAGGCAGTAATGCCCCCTTTAAGGTTGCATACTGTCAGAGAGAGTTGGGGAATTTTTATCAACTCCACCTACACCCGAGGAAGCCTTATTTAAACTAACGTCTTCTTTGCCTCAGCACAACTCAGCAGGTCGTCAGTGAAACACACTTCACCAGGTAAGACTTGGTTTAATCTCCTTTACAGTTTACTGGTCGTGAGTCCTCAGTTTGTAACATCTACTTGAAATGTTGACTAATGGTGTTGACAAGATGTGAAAAAATAAAATATTTACAGCAAATTATCAAGAAAAACAAAACAAAACTGACAAATGTTAAGAAAATAAAATGAGCTCAGTAGACATTAACTGCAACTGACAAAATAACTGCATGTTGAAGTGATAATCAGTCTCCTGGCAGTGGAAAAGATTCCTGTGGACACTTGTGACTTGTGTGTTATCAGAGCAGTGACGTTGAACTTGGCTTGTTCTCTGCGGACCTCATTACTTTCACACTGCTGCCGAGGAGCGGCTCACTCGTGACTGGGCAGAGCCAGACACTCTCAGGTTTCTGTCTTTATCAGGACAAAGCACCAAAAGCTATTTCAGGCGTTATTGTTTTGTATTCAATGTATTGGAAAAAATAAAAGAAACAACAACTCTTCAGTCATTTATTTCACTTGCTCGTCTTGGCTAAATGTGAGTTTTATTGCCTGACTCGTGGATGGTGTTCCTAAAAAAATATTACAGAAACTGAAATTTGTGAGTCAAGAAATGTAGTTACAGGGATTTTCTGTGACATATAAAGTGCCGCATAGAGCAGAAGGGAACAATGTCACCTGCCATTAAGTGTCCAGCCGACGTGACTCCAGTCTGGTTGAAGGAAATATTGAGAAAAAAACTAGAATAAAGCTGAATAGATAACTTGCAGAGTGGTATTTTTTTGATATCCTTGACAGATTAAGTGGCTCCATGTGACAGTACATTAATGAAGTTTTGCCTTTGTCGTTGTTTTGTTGTTTGTGTGTCTCTTGGTTTACAGCGAAAGACCCCCAATGGCGACGTCGGAAGGATTTCCTGCCAGTTTCTATGGCGAGCCTGGAGTGCTGGGCATGCTGTCCAACGGAATCAGTGCATTCATCGTACTTCTACAGAACTTCAACACAGCTCACAGCGGCGCAGCACCTGTCGGGGTGGAGAACATTCTTGCTGGTAAAACTATGTGAAAAACCACCAATTATCTTATTAAAAATTAATCTTGAATTTGAGTAATTTTTTGTTATGTTTTGTTTTTGCCCCACAGGTGTTCATCTCATCCTGATTGGTGGTTTATGCCAACTGGTGGCCGGCCTGCTTTCTTTTCGTAAATACGATCACCTGAGCGGCACCGCCTTCATTGGCTACGCTGCTCTTTGGGCGAGTTATGGCGCCACGAGGATCTACTTTGGCGCTTTACCAGAAAGCCAAACAGAGCCGTCCATCGTAGACCCGAGATTGAGAAATTTATCCACTGACATGTTCATGAAAAGCGCCACAGAACGCCAGGTTTGCCATTTATGCCTCACAGTGAAAGAGTCAGCAATCGCGGGCCTGATCCCTTATATCATCCTGTCGTTCATCTTGGCCTTTTGCTCCGCTACAGTCAACTACATCATGCCTTTTGTTTTTGGAGCAATCACGACCACCTTAGTTTTCGAGGCAGTGGCCCTGGTGGCAGACCCCTGGGCTCTGGTGGTCTCTGGCGCTCTGGAGTTGCTGATTTTGGTCTTTGCCATCTATGGTTCAGCTGCATTGCTGACCAAAGGTCTGACTCAGCGCCTCCTTCTCAAAGGTTTTGGGACTCCTCTCTTCAATGTCCTCCTGCTGGGGACGGCCAACTCTGCCAGCGCCCAGAGCATCGGCCAAGAAAAGAAGAAAAACACCAAATATGCCGAACCCATGGCTCTGGGTTTCTTCTGTGACTCCGTTGCGCCGTTCATCTTAGCCTTCTACAGCTTTGGTTACTTAGAGTCCTTTGGTTTAGGAGCTATATGGGTCTCAATTATTTCAGCGGCCCAGCTTCTCTCCAGCTACTACGCCCATCTACGCAAAGACTGCTACCACACAACAAAATTTGGGTTTCATGCAACATACTGGTTGACGAAGGCTTGGGATGAGTTTGTGATTTCACATTCGATTTTGGACCCAAGTTTTGCTTTCTCTGAGAGGGAAGCGATGTTGGGAGACTGGTTCTTTGTGGCAGCGAGCGTGGTGCTCTGCGTGGGAAGTCTAAACATGGACGTCCTGGAGCTCATCCACAACCTGCTCTTCGTCCTTCTCACAGTCTCAACAATCCCCCAGATCGATCCACAGACTTCTCTCCTCTTCTTTGGTGTCGCTTGCTGCCTGTTCACAGTCGCTTCAATTTACGGCACCTTCGCACGTCTCATCAACACCATCGCGGAGAAATCTCTGATACCGGTCGGACCACAGCCCGTCTCCTCCAACCAGCTGAGGAAAGCCTTGAAGTGTGGACGCTCTACACAGGGAGACCAAGAGGGAACGCCTCAGACTGACCAGACCTCGGACGCTCTGTTCTACCTCACAAATGGCATCGCATCTTTGTCGGCCCTACACTCACGCACGTCCAGTATGAATCACATCTTCCTTCGGGCGACAGTCCCGTGGGTCCTCATCCCGGGAGCAGTGATCCAGGCATACGTCAGCAGGCTGCAGGTTGCCGAAGGAGGCCGGTGTGGATCGGTCATCCCCTCGGTGTATGTGGGAGTTTGGGCTGTGTGGACCTGGTTTCGGTTTGCAGGTGAGCCGCCATAAAACAATGACTCCACTGACATTTTTTGGGGAGATTTACCCAGCATTATAGTCCCTGTTTTTTCTTCATAGGGACCGCCAATCCGTTTATTTATGAAGCCAAAGGTTTTGCGGCAGGATCCATCGCTCTCCTGATTATAAATGTGTTCCTCATGCTGATTGGTGGTAAGACACGTTATCTTTACCAAGGTTTTATTTATTTTATTTTTTTTTACATTTTCTTTTCCAAAATTTCTTCATGTCAACTCTCTTTTCTTTCTTCTCAGCGGCCTACAGGAACCTGGTTTTGCTGTTTCTCACAGTTGTGATGGAGGTTGCTCTGGTCTGCCTCCTGCTGTCCACACAGCAGCAACTACCGTACGAGCTAGAAAGTAAATACAGACAGGAAACTATTTTTTTTAAGAACTATGCATGAATTTATTATACAGATGAAACATTGTGACGCTTTACTTTTGCAGTGGCAATGCTCGCGCTGGTTTCACTCATTTGTATTTATGGATTTCTGGCCTCACTGGTCAACTGCAGCTTCTCACAGACGTTGCTCCCAATGGGCCCGGCTTTGCTAAAGGTAAACAACAGGCAGACTAACTGTGTCACCCACCTGATCCAGCTGTGCTGTGCAACATCCAGTACTTTTTACAAACACATCCCAACTCTCTGATCTCTTCAGGAGGAAGCGAAGCAGAAGACACCTCCAGAACTTTCCTGTCCCGTTGAAAACTCGAGACTTACCAGCGGCCTCCTGAAGATTGCAGGTCTTTTGGAGGAAGGCGGAGTGTGTGGTATCCCCACAGACACTGTGTACGCCCTGGCCGCCTCCTGCAAGAATCCCCAGGCAATAGAGAAAATCTATAACATTAAAGTAAGCACAGAGAAAAACAATCAAATCAAGGACACATTAAGATATTGTAATTTCAAAGTTGTATCAACCTGTAATCTCTGACCTGTGACAGGAGCGACCAGCAGAGAAGCCCATCTGCATTTGCATCTCTAATGTGGAGCAGCTGGCGGCAGCCAAGCCTCCTTTCAGTCCGCTACTCTGGGAGTTCATGAGGAACGTGTATCCTGGAGGCATCAGCTGTATCGTCAGCAAAGGAGAATGGCTTCGTAAATTGGGTAGATGATTTAAAGCTGATTCGGTTTGATTTTTTTCCCAATGAAATTCAACATCAACATCAATTCTTGACCGTCCTCTGAACATTTGTTTGCCGTCATGTAGGAGTGGGGCCGGCGTACGACCGCGTCGGCACCAGGGACAGCATCATGATTCGGGTTCCTGACCACACAGTGACCGCCCACTTGTGTGACATAACTGGGCCTCTTGCTATCACCTCAGCCAATCCCAGCGGAGAAGCCGACAGCACCCATCACAACATGGTCATCAGGTGCGAGTCCCCTCAAAGAAAGCCTCACACTGGCTGCGCTGTGGTGGCGTTCACTGTCCTCGAAAAGTCCTGTGAAATGTAGTGAGAGCATGCAGAGAAAGGCACCTTTCCCTCTCTGTTACAGTCGACTGGGGCACAAAATCCAAGGAGTTCTCTGCGACGGCAGCTCGAACGAAGTCGTGGCATCCACCGTGGTCAACTGCCTAAAGATCGATGAAGGTGAATCACCAACGACCACATCGCTCTTCTTGATTTCATGGCTTTAATCAGCACTTTCAGACTCACCCTGATCTCTTGCTTCCTTTAGGAGCCATCACCATTGTGCGAGAAGGTTGCGTCCCCGCCGCTAAAGTCCAACAGATCTTTGAAAAAGTGAAAAGCATCACGAGTCCCTGAGAGTTTCACACCACATTTCTTCAAACGGAGTCTTTTCATGCTCTCCTGCTCCTGACGTCTACTCATATCACTCGTCGATCCGCTCCACAATTTCAGGGACACGTTAGGAGAAAAATGACTGAAGGAAACTGGAGAGAAAGTAGTTCGACAAGTAGTTGCTGTCCTATGCGGAAGTTGCGACGCTGGTGAGGGCCACTGCAGGATTTGAGATCCTACATCTGAGTGAACAGTGTTGGCCTCACTTGATATTTGCACATATGATATCTGTCTTATCTTCCTTTTAGAAATGTATAAGAATATTAAAGTTTATGCATTTGTTCAAATTAATACAAGGGAAATTGCAGTTTTGGGTGTCAGAATATTATGCTCTTTTCTTCTATAATATGTATGTACTGTTGAGAGTCTAGATAAATTCATTTGAATAATTGTACAGAAAAAAAGAGGAACATGCATTTGGTTTTTCTTTTTTTTTGCCATTGTTTGTCATTTTCGTTTTTCCCTTTTTGTGTAAATGCATTTTGTGAGTGTATGTCTGTTTGTATTTACATTTTCTAAACTGAATATTTTGGAGAAAATAAAGATGAAATGTCACTTCAAATATTGTTTGTGCCTTCAATCCAACTCCCACAGAAAAATATAAAAAAAATGTATGAAAAACAAGAAAATATACACAAAGAGAGTTTTTCCTGTTGTTCACAAACTCTCACAGTGGCATTGTACATTTACTTTTTTGTTCCATATAACTGTGAGCACAAAAATGAAAATGTGTAAACACGAAGCAAAGAAATCAAATATTATTCTCATATTATTTCTTTATCAATGACTGAAAGTATCTACAGGAGCTGAACTGAAAAACGATCTTGTTTCTACAACATTCACTTCATGGAGTTTTGTGCTCACACGCCGTCCAATACAGTCGCCCTCGAGACCTCTGCACAGCAATCATCCAGTCAGATTCCTCATTCACACATTGAAGTGTTGAACACAGTAATATTGAATAACTGCACGCCATGGAAAGAGTCATAGTGCACAAGTTTTACATCCATTTCAGAATAAATGCAGGTGTCCCGGATATAGTTGGTCACTGAAGTGTTCCAGGAAAATGGTCTTCTCTGTTTCAGTGTAACTTTCAGAGTAATGCAGCGGCGGATGAAATTACATACGTCACGTTTTCTTTTATTCACTGAGTTGTGTGAAACTTTGTGGGCAGTTTGTTGCTACTTGATCCCCCCGGGTTTTCCTCTTACGCTGTTTGACGGCAACGAACAATGATGACACAACTTTACACCCATTCACTCTCATCTGTGTTCTTTCAAACTATTGTTTGAAATAAGCTATAAATAGCTTTAAATCATTGACAATCATTGATCATTTAAGTGTGCTGT